>JARLTB010000058.1:6290000-6857500 GCA_030141615.1 Unio pictorum | reverse complement strand
TCCATCTACGTGTAGATCTATAGCCTCTGCTGAAGAAACCAACACATGACCATAACGCTTTAAAGAACTACCGCCCAGTTTCTAATCTCTGTTCATATCTAACATCTTAGAAAAAGTTTTTTTTTTAACCCAACTTGTATTTCATTTGAATTCAAACTGTCTTTTAGCAATGTACTGTCTGCATATCGCCCTTGCCACAGTACTGAAGCTGCTCTTCTGAAAGTATTTAATGCCATTTTCTCTGTTTTGGATAATGGAAAGATTACAGTCCTCACTCAAATCAAGGAGGCTCGATTTGTCTGCAGCATTTGACACAGTGGACCATAATATATTACTTCACAGTCTCCAGCATGTATTTGGCATTCACAATACAACCTTACAGCGGTTCAAGTCATTGGACCATGACATTATTCTAGTTATTCATAGGATTTCTGGATAACGCAACTTTGTCTTCACGGACCAGTATATTTTTAGTTTTGACACTTATACAGAACATTTCATTAGTTTGGACTGTTCATTGAACTTTAACAATATTACTTTGATTAGCTTCATAATACTTTAAGTTCTTTTCACATTGTCACATATGAATTTGATAAGTTAATTATTTGTTAAGTTTTACCAAACTATAACTAAACATTTTAATACAGAAATTACCATATGCACCTGCCTATAGTCAATTTTAACATACGATTGCGGCATGTATGTGCCAGGACTGCAATATTGCGATCAACTCTAACAATGTAAAAATTTAGTTCCATTAGTTCAGCAACTTCTAACAATATCACCATTTAGTCTCATTGTCCATTTCCAGTACGTACCCAGAGTACTACTTACATGTTAAATCTATTTCATGTTTTACCATAGATTTTCCTGTACGTAGCCAGATTGTGATACATTGTAAACCTGCGGCGTAATGTTAATTCCATACATAACAAGGTACCCCTTATTATTACAGTATTGCAAATGTTCAAGGAAGAACAATAGAAAACCCCAGAAAGAACCACCGACCCACGATAAGCTACTGGCAAGCTTTCTCGCATACCCATATTTGCCGAATCCGAGACTCGAACCCATGCAGACAGAGATGAGATGACAGTGATCCGTAACGGTGAGCGCTTTAGACCACTCGGCCACTCGGGGCCCCAAATGTTCAAGTATAACCAAGGTCATTAAAGCTCTTGCAGCAAACAAGCCTGTCTAACCTAATTAAGTAATCCATTTTTTACCTGTCTAACCTAATTAAGTAATCCATTTTTTACCTGTCTAACCTAATTAAGTAATCCATTTTTTACCTGTTGTTTTTTACTGGATATTTTGTTGTTTTTCAATAAAGATCTTGAATAGTTCTATATTTGTATTACATCAGTTACTAATTTCTCTACTGTACTTTTCATACAAAATATTGGATTATGATTACTAGATATCCAGTAAGGGGTAATGTAATCCCCGCTAGTAGTATGAAACATGCAGATTAATAAAATTGTTTAACCAATTTAAAATACATATAAAAAATTGTACTTTAATCCACATGTCAAAATTGCAAGTTGAGGTTTATTGACAACCAAAGTTCTCTGCTCAATTGTTATAGTACATTTTCTCAAAATGAAGTTACTTATGAATCATACATTCATATGTACCATCGGTGCAAATACTCTATTGTCCAAAATATTTATTCAGTTCACTTGGGGTCAGCAACAACATTTATTTTCGTATATTTTCTTCGATAGGCGCCGCAACATTTCTCTGGGGTGTAGTTTGTACGACAATAGGTTTAACCGTCATTCTAATAGAATCTACAAAAGAGATTAGCTGTGGACTGCCGCTGATGCTGGTGTTAATGGTAAATATAATATAAAAGTTAAATTTAGTATCATTCCCTAAATTACTATTGTAAAGTCTTTATAACAGAATTATATTTAACAAAGAAATCTAAATATTATGGTCTTTATCTTGTCAATATAAGAGTACAAGTCACCTCTTGGTGCATTTAAAAATATGACCGCGTTGTTTTTAACAGTTACATTCATACATTTCTTTTACAAAGTTCAGGAAGTTGAAACGTACGACGAGATACATGTTATGTCATATATGGATCCATGAATTTAGAAAGAAGAAAGTGCAAAATAAGATTTGACATTGTTTCAAGTGATTTTTTACAGTCTGTTTACACAACCATTATTTATAGTCACTTATTACCTGCCTGTTGTATTTTAGCTTGCAACTAGTTAAATAAATCAACCATTGATATCAGGTGTTATGATTATTGATATAAGGTTCACTATTGTTCACTTATATGATGTATGTACAAATAATGACATAATATGCAGGAGAGACATTTTTGTTTTGCTAACTATAATGATAGCTACCATCAAGCATTGGTCAAACAGGAATATGTTCTCTTTCATGAGGCATAACAGCTAAGGAACAATAAAGAAAGAGACATCCCGTCCGCCATTGTAAGGTTTTATATGGTGATCTAACTTACTTCTGTCGAACCGAAGTTGAACTTCGATTACACAGTAGTTGGAACAATAAATATTAAACATGACGACAACCATGGTCGCCAAAACCGCCAACCAAAGTGTTCTAGGTCAGAGCGGCGTGCCAAATATTTTACAAACTAGGTCTCTGCCACTATCGGGTAGATATGACGAATTTGTAGATTTAATCTTAATTTATACTAATAATTGGGAATAAATAAATTATTTCAAGTAAATTTAAATAAGCTGGTTCCTGCATTTAATGATATTTTGTTTAGATCGCTATATTTAGCTTTGATTAGCAGAAGCATGTGTTAAACAGCTATTTTCTAGGTTGTGAGGATTTTATTGAAAATATAAAACCCAAATGTATATCATTTAATGAAAAATTATAATATAAAACAAATTCTTCATGTATATTATCAGTCTTGTACTATTTGTTTAGCTAACAGTAGCTACTACGTTTACTTGATGTGGTGATGTCGTGTGTTGCAACTGCAGGCCCTTGACAGTCATGCTCTCATGAAACACAGTAAAAGAGAGAAAACAGAGTCAATAAAAAATATTTCGAAATTTGTCGCTTATTTAGACACAATGACCCGCTGATGTTTGAGCTAGTTAATCAAACACTTTTCGATCGGAAATCAGTAGATATTTTCAGGTCGCTAAGTGGTTTGGATATCACTTAAATGAAATTTATGACATTAACATCCCTCTGAAGTCCGTTCCACTGCTCGAGTGCGATACACCCACAAGAATGGAGAGGTAAATTCAATTTATGTGCACATCATGTAATATAAATACATGCAAATTTTATATCACATCTTGAATTTTGTGTGTGGATCAAAATGAGTAGTTTTCTTTTGATTTTCACACGCAAATACCTGTTTAAATTAAACTCTGTCCTCTAATTTTGAAAAGCAAATATGTAACTCTAAGTGAATCGATTGATATAATAGAGATAACGAATCAGAAATTATTTTAGCTTTGTATTGAAAGCGGTTCTCGTCCGAATCTAAATAAGCATTGTTTACACAAAGGCGGATTAGACTGATTTTAAAACAAAGAAAGAAATGTCACAGTACTACCTACCGCTTCAGTGATATATATTAACTGGAGGTTTTGCTTCCTTCCGAGTAAAGACGCAGTTTCGTGTTTGTAAAAAATGTTCAAGGTAACCTCATCAAAAGATGCATTTCACGCTTTCAATAATGTGGGTTTCCACCAATGAAGACATTTTATTATATTTTACATAATTTACATAATTTACAGATATTTAATATTCTGTGAATCTGTATGTATGTATGTATGTATGTATGTATGTATGTATGTATGTATGTATGTATGTATGTATGTATGTATGTATGTATGTATGCTAAAAAAAATCATATCTACTAGCCAATATTCAGATTGAAAGCAAGACATCATCGATTCCAAACTAAGCTTCTTGTTTTCACATTTTTGTGTATCTGTGTTAAATCTAATACCTCAAACACCTGTGCATAATGCGTATCCAGTTATTCGAATGGTATACAAGTTTTCCATAAGAAAGAATTCAAATATGGTAAGGCTAATTTAACCAAACAAATCATAACTGCTAATATAATTTTGGATATATGACCATCGTTAAACAAATTTTTGATAATTAATGGAAACGAAAGTGTCCCATACACAATACTAGTTGTAATACCATATTCTTTTGTTATTACTGAGCATTGGTCCACTTATACGTCCATATTTTCGAGATAGGTTTTGCACTATGATACGTTTTGAACGAATATTGCATGATCTAAAGCAATTAGTATTCTTCCTCCGGAAGTATCCTTAATTTATACAGGTTCATTTGCAATCGTTATTCTAATTAAATGCACAAACGTTGTTTATAACTCATTTCCGATAGCTCCAAGGTATTTGTTAAAAATGATATATTTGTATTTTAAGAGACTGATGATCTCACTATTCTAATTTTGATGTCATTTAAAGTGAACTTGTTGATATTTGAAATCGTTCTCTTCCGTGCAAATAATCCCAATTGGGGTTGAAAGCTAATAAAATAAAACAAAATGTAGGTTTAAAAAGTGGACAGGTTATAACCATAATTACAGATTGTTATCAAGCTTTTGTAACAGGCCTTATGAGTGGTTACCATCACATCATATAATGCTGAAACCCAGATGTTCTTAGTCCGTAACACGATAAAGGAACTATGTATGTATTTATAATGTATTAAAGCTGTTAAAAATGATGGAAATATAGTTCTATTTGATGTTTCTTGAGATTTGTTTAATCGCTATGTTGATATATACATGATAGTAATTATAAGACTTTTGACTTAATGTTTTACAGGATTCACGAAGTTATAAGCTTGAATATGGAGTGTATGTATTTTGCAGGGCATCCTTTGATGTTTTCTTTTAAGTGTCTAATAATGCCCACTCTTAACGTGCTCTAGTAAAAAAAATCGTAAATCTTGTTAACTATGAAGTTCAAATATTTAAAAGAAAAGCACGAATCTTTGATCATGAAATTTTGAAGTGAAAGTGAAACGAATACGCGCGAATACTGGGATGAAAATAAAGTTTCGGGTTATTTAGTTCAGTTTAAGCGCTGAGTTTGCATCAATGAGCAGACTGCTTAATAATAAAATTACTTGCTTCAAAAGGAAAATCTTCAATGACTCAATGTGTTTATCTATCAATACATATTCAGGTTGTGAAAAGCGTCTCATTTTTAACTGAAAAAAGATAAAATTGAATGCATGAAAATTATCTTTTAAATCACTTAATCGATAATTTGCTTGTTTATTGCTATATTGTATCCGTAGTTATTTAATAAAATGCAAATTAATACTTAAAAACTTAAACTAAATTGTAAGAATATCTTTCATTTGGCTACGAATGATGTGATTAATTGTTTTCTCTTTATAAAATGAAATGTATATCTTATTTTCAAAAGCATTTTTGTTTTTACTTCTCATAAGATTGAAAAATGCGATTCGTTCATACCAGATTAGCTTATTTCTTGTGTTTAAAATTATATGAAAACCGATTGGCAGATATGTATGCAATTATCGAAAAGAAGACGTCGGTGTCAATCAAAATATATATATATATATATATATATATATATATATATATATATTTATATATTTGACGAAGAAATAGATTTTGTTCCGCAATTGTTTTCATATTACTATGAAAAGTAGTGGCAGCTCAGTGGTTTGCGTATTCGTCCTCATAGGATGGTGCGGGATCGTCTATTTTGCGATCAGAAAAGTCTGGGTCGGATAGTGTATTATGTACCTAGACAAGACACTTCACCTGCCTCAGTACTCCTTCATAAGTTGCAATGCTATAACAAAATATCACAAATTCAATTCATGTTACCTAAATGTGCAATATATTCCACTCCAGTGCAGAGGCTGCATCATGCATGCTAGCATTTAGCCACGAAAACGCATCGAAAACGTTGATATCTTTGGGAGGAATGGATGAATATACAACAGATAGAAAGAGGTGAAATAATACAAACTTTAGCTTGAAATTATGTTTGTCCGTCGGTTGTAGTTTTTCGAACCAGAAGTGTGTTATATTGTTACAGAATGAAGAGGAGACTAAAGTCATGATCCAGTATCGGAGTAAGTGACATGTAACGAAATGAATTGATAGTACATTTACAGATAAAACAATGTGAATTAAAGTTAAGATGCAATAATTCTGAGTAATGAGAGCAATGTACAATGGATGTTTTAGTGAGCACTGATTTACTTTGAGGCTGGTCTTTAAGCATCCGTATTATATAGTTTTGTACAGGTTTTTTCATCTTTATATCTAAAGGATAACTCCCGTTTGATAAATAACAAACCATAATTATATATTGTTTACACTAGGGACAGGGGATGCGTGGGACATCTCCAGAAGGGTTGATGGCACATGTTCTTCTGACTTGTCAGCTCTGCGGATGCTGTTCTGCTAGATTCGCACAACTTGGAGCCCTTGTGCACAGAGGAACGCCAAGTGACCCGATCGCATGCTGTTGTCTCCCAGGAATCAGTGTTTATGTCGAATGCTTTCAATGCATCATTAAGATTGTCTTTGAAGCGTGTCTTCAAACCTCCATGGGATCGTAGATGATGTTGGGTTCAACATGGGTCTTTCTAGGGGCTGGATAATGCAGGATGTCAGTTCTCGTTGTACTGATGGTGAGACCAAAGCTTGTGCAGAAGATGGGAAGCTTGTAAACACTGCATTGCAGGCGGCTTCTGAGCCACCATTGACGGAGCAGTCATCAGCAAACAATAAATCCCTGATGGTGTCTCTATCAAGGCCCTTGCTTTCGCTTGAAGCCTCCTGAGATTAAATAGTTTTCCATCTGTACGATACATGATGCTGGCTCCAACCATTCCGTCTCTGAAAGCATTAGTCAGCATGGCCGAGAACAATAGACTTAACAGTGTCGGTGCCAGAACAGACACTTTGACGCCGGTGGTTACTGGGAATTTCTCAGATGTCTCTCCATTGTTCGGGACTTGTGCCTGAATGCCATTGTGGAAATGCAGCACAAAAAAATGGATATGAATTTTCTTGGGCATCCGTACATGGACATTACCTTTCACAGCCTACTCTGCTGACAGTAGCAAAGATCTTTATCAAGTGGACGTAGATGTAGAAACTGTCGGTGCTTTGCGCTTGAAATTTATCTTGCAGCTACCTCGCAGCAAACACCATGTCGATGGTCCTACGTTCCTTTTGGAATCCACACTGGCTTTATGGCAGTAGTACCTGGCCAGGTGTGTAGTGAGACGTTCCAGTAGGATTCTAGCGAGTATCTTTCCTGCAATTGAGAATAAGGATATACTCCGGTGGTTGTCGCAAGAGTGGCGCTTTCCTTTGAGCTTATATATGTGGAGTATGGAAGCGTCTTTGAATTCATGGGGTATCGTCTCTTGCTGCCACATCAGTAAATACAGTTGGTGGAGCCGTTGTATCAAGGCTGTACCCCCTTCCTTGTCGATTTCAATTGCGACGGAGTCTCAACCAAGTGCTTTGCCAATGGATAGCAGACGTATCGCTTTCGGTGTCTCTGAGAAGGTTGGATGGTCCTCCAGTACTTCGTTGATGGGAAATTGGAGGAGACGCCTGATGGTTTCATCAATGATGCATAAAGGGAGATACAGGACGCTGTCAAAGTGTTCATCCCATCGCTAAAGAATCCTCTCTTTGCCAGTAATTAGTGTGTTCCCGTCTGCGTAGTAAAGTGGGCCAGTAATTAGTCTGTTCCCGTCTGCGTTGAGAAGGAGAGATGATCCCGAGTATGTAGGTATACACTTCGTTCAGGGCATTGTAGAAGTTCATGTCATGCTGCGTATCAATGGATCTCATCAGCTTTGTTGCTCAGCCATGTGCCTCGCATCTGACGGAGCTTCTGCTGTGCAGTTCTGAGTCTATTGGTGTACGCATCTTTCCTAGCAATGAACTTGAGGTTGTTGAGGTAGGTTTGAAGGAGGCGGTGTGTCTCATTCTGAAACTGCTTAGTCTCGTCGCAGTTCTATCAAACCAGTCTTGGGATTTCCTAGGATTTCCTAGGGTCCTAGGATTTCCAAAGATGTGCTGTAGACCAGCTCTCTGAATGCGTAATCCCAGTGCTTAATGTGCGGGTGCATCCATGACGTGCGGATACGGGTAGTGAGGCGGAATACTGTATTCGTGATCAGCAGTTCATGCTCGGAGAAAATGGAGACCGTTGATGTTACAGTCACACTCTGTGCTTTCCTAGCGCTGCATCCCAGGAAACGTGATCACAGCCTACTCTTCATTGAAATAGCCAAGAATGATGAGCTTATCTGCTATTGGAATGTCATCAGTAATGGAGTGCAAATCTTCATAACAGTTGACTTTTACTTCATATTAGATGGTCATGATTGGTGCATAGAAACTGATGATAGTAAGGTACTCCCTTGGGGAGTGCAGCCAAATTTTAATCAGTGCTGTTGTCACTTCAAAGTCGACAACATTCCATAGGCGCTAATCACAATCTTGGCAGTTCCAAAATGGTTTATCTAGATCCCCTTTAACAGAGTTCGTTTCTCGTGCAAGCTGGTTCTCGCTGAAGGCAGCAATGTCCACGTTATATCTGGGAGATTCTTTCCTAGTATGGCGGTTATCCTCTGGGTTCTTTCCGCATCGTCTCCGTCCATTAAGGTGTGCATATTCCATGCGCCACGTGTGAGAGGAGCAATCATCATTTTCTTGTTGGTATTGTGACTGCTGAAATAGGATCTCCACCAGCCGCGGAATACCGGCTAGGGATGTTTAGAACAGGCCATGTGTATGGCACCTTTTCTAACGCATTCTTCATGTCATTCTCTCTGCTTTGGATAGTGTAAAGAAAACAGTCCTCGCTCTCCTGGATTTATCTGCAGAATTTGACACAATAGACCATGATATATTACTTCACCGTTTCCAGCATGTATTTGGCATTCCGAATATAGTCTTACAGTGGTTCAAGTCCTACTTAGTCAACAGGACACCAATTATATCTGGAAATGGAATACACTCCAGCCCAGTTGACGTATGTTGTGGTGTTCCACAGGGATCTGTTCTTGGACCTGTTCTTGGACCTGTTCTCTTCATTCTGTATACTCAGCCGCTCTCAAGTGTCATAGATCATAACCCAATTGTATGCTGATGACACCCAAATATACAAGTCTAGCCACCCAATTGAAGTTGATGCTACCATCCATGGAATAGAGAAGTGCATTTCTGATGTGAAATCATGGATGACATGTAACAAGCTGCAGATAAATGATGATAAAACTGAGGCTATTCTGTTTACAACACAAAGACTTTCTCATTCACATCCTGTACCTCAGACAATAAATATCGGCAACACCAACATTAAATTCTCACAGTCAGTACGGAACCTAGGCGTTACTCTAGACAGTACTCTCACATTGGACCAACATGTCATGAACATATGCAAGGCTGCATATACTGAATTGAGACGCATCAGTTCCATTCGTAAATATCTTTCAGTAGATGCCACTAAAACACTTGTGTGTTCATTAGTACTTTCAATACTGGACCATTGTAATTCAATTCTGCCTGGTTCGTCATAATATTTACTCCAGAAACTTCAAAAAGTTCAAAACACAGCTGCACGGATCATCTTTAGAGTACTTCGATCAGAGCACACCTCACCACTGCTCTGTACCCTACATTGGTTATCAATTCGATACAGAATCAAACACAAAATTTGTTCTCTGTGCTATGTTTCAATGACAGACTCCAGTCCAACATACCTATCCAGTCTCACCCATGTGTATACACCAGCTAGATCCTTACGCTCTTCTTCTGATATTCGTATATTCATTGTTCCCAAGGTGAAAACAAAGTCATATGGACAACGTTCGTTTGCACACCAAGTCCCGACGACGTAGAACGAATTGCCCATTGAAATTAGACACAAAGGCACAGTGGTCCCTTTTAATAGTGCTCTTAAGACTCACCTGTTTCGGCTGCAGGGACAAACTTAGCGACCTAATCATGTTTTGTATCTTATATGTTTTCAGCATGTTTTTATGTTTTCCAATTTCATTGTTTTTGTCATTTGTTGTTCTGTAGTATAGTCATATCATATGTGTAAAGCGCTTAGAGCTTCGAAAGATTAGGCGCTATACAAAGTCATTATTATTATTATTATTATTATTATTATTATTATTATTATTATTATTATTATTATTATTATTGAGGTGAGCAGTGCATTCCTGAAAAGGGCTGCTCATTTGCTCAGGGAACTACTAAACTCCACTGCTGATCCATAACCGTGGTGAACGACCTTAATGGCATGAACCGCCTGTGTGCAGGTTTGCGGATACGGCTGCCATTGTACTCGAACGTGCCGCTTCGTCGCTTGCCTGTCGCCACGGGACTTTAGTGGTTGATGAAATGGGATGTGTGGATGACTAGAATGACTTGCATGGTGACTTTGTTTTAAGAAAGGATGTGTTAAACTTACCAGAATACCTCATACACCCTGTAGTATATCCACCCATCCTCTTGTTTTGGAAACGAGAACAATCAGATTTTTTTCAGAGCTGTTTTTTGAATATTACGACGTCCTTTGTTTTGGAATAAACCACCATCACGTTATCGCCAGTCAACCCGTTTATGCTATGATGGACCATCATTGATTGCTTTTTTAAAATCAATAAAGATTGCGCCAATATGTTTGGCCTATACTACTGATAGTAGTCATTAATCAATGCGTTTTGTCAAGACAGTTTGATTGTGATTGATGGAGGAGTTGGTATTTGTCAAGATATCTGAAAATATGCGTTTTGACATGTTTTACAATAATTTATGAAAGTACAGACAAAACAGATACGGGTTGATAATTGGATAGGTCTTTCCCTTATAAATTATTATACTTTTGCTAATTTCAATGACTCCGAGAATTCACTGGAAGTGATACTACAGTTACTTGTTTCTTTCAACGTCTCTGAGATTGATAAGCCGAAATGTTCATAGTTTTTATATGAATTCCATGTACACCATCTGATTAGTCAACAGATGAACCATATGCCACTTATTTTGTATTTTCATTACATCTTTAATTTGCTAATATGTAAATTCTGCTCTATTAGGAGAAATGGGCGTCTACGCGGAGAAGCCATATGGTAGTTCGAAGGTCTTATCCTCCGCTCACATCTTAATGTGCTATTCAAGAATCGTGTCTCACCTATGTCTGCGTCGGTTCGAGTCTACGATTCGGCTAATGCAGTTATGTGAGAAAGCTTTCCAGTAGCTTCTCGTGGGTCAGTGGTTCTTTCCGGGGGTTTTCCCGGGTTCTTCCTCCACCAATAATACTGGCCGTCTTGTATAGCCTATCGTGTGCTGAAAAGTTGCGTTGAAGCCTAACAATTTTTTTTTTTAAAAATCGTGTTTTCTTTTCTGATGACAAATCGGCAAGTTAATAATCCATGATGTGGCAAGAAATATTATTTTGCATTTTCTATTTCATGTTGCAGTCAAAATATTTACATCAAGTAGTAATTACGGCTATATTATATTATATTATATTATATTATATTATATTATATTATATTATATTATATTATATTATATTATATTATATTATATTATATTATATTATATTATATTATATTATATTATATTATATTATGTATTTAAACGTGAAACGAAAATAATGCTGTTCGGAAATACTGTCCCGCATATTGATGCAAATCTTGCATCAGACCGAGTGACTGATGTTGCAGAATCGTCATCCCAACCCCTTGTTAGTAACATCATTATAGATATAAAAACCAGTATACTGAAGAAAGACACGAATAAAATATGGCATTAATTGTGACTTTCAATAAGATCCATAATCTTACATGGAATTTTATTTGACTGGTGTGTGTGCGAGAGAGAGAGAGAGAGAGAGAGAGAGAGAGAGAGAGAGAGAGAGAGAGAGAGAGAGAGAGAGAGAGCATTTTCAATTCTGCATTACGATTTCAGAAAGGTTTTGACTCAACATTTTCTTAGTACTAGAATTAAGACGTTTTGTAGAGCGCTTTCTAGATAGTTTGTTTATGATATTTATATCAGCGTTTCCATGAATATGGATGCTTGCAAATTACAGCTTTGGTCAGCCAAAATAATGTGCCAGATTAAAAATTATAGCTGAAAATTATCGTAACACGGGATCTCTTTTCTAGAGCTAATCAATCGGTTATTCATGTTTTAACAAAACTTTCTCTACATTTAAACTGCATTCTGCTTATCTACTGTCACTAGTGTTGTATTGCTGTAGGAAGCACAAGATGATTTCAAGAAGCTATCAAGCTTTCTCCGAACATGACATGCATTGATATGTACATTCTTCATATTTGTACCGTCTGTAAAACACCCAAACCCTCTTGTTCTGAGAATAACTCTCCCTTGATAATTATATTATTATTCCAGAGTAACAGTACACTGCCAATTAGATTCCGCTCATAAATCTATAAACGAAGATTCAATTTAATTCTCTTAAAATATATTTATTAAGCTATAATTGGCAGTGAGATCATTACAAAAAAAGTACATGTAAAGATTAGAAAGCATAAATAACCATTTAATTATGAAGCTAATATTATGAGTAATCAAGCAGAAAAATCATCAAATACACTTCTTTACGTTTTGCAAAATGTTAATATCCGCTGTTCAAGAAACAGAATCTATCAAATGACGACACAATAATAGTTTTAATGCAAATAACACTTACTATCTATATGTATAGTAACTATGATATTAATAGTGTTGTGTTTTTAAAAGAGCGTTGCACACGATCAAATTCACCTTTCTTTGTCCAATTCATTTAGAAACAGAAACATGGTTTTAATTTTATTGTGTTGTGAGATTTAAAATAAACCACAGTTTTACGCCACAGCCAATTACTCTAAGTAATTTGTTTACATTATATGTTTATTTTTTTTTTTTATGAATGGAACGTTTAAAGTCAAGTTATAAATTACTAATGTAGATATGATTTGGGTTCTTTTATGTATGTAAGTTTCGTAAAAATAGAAAATCAATGAATGTATTTAAACTTCCAAACACTATATAAAGTCAACGGTAAATCTGCCCGCTTACCACAAATATGGTGGCTAATGGCGTGAATCTGGAACTGTCCGTTAGGTCTTGTAAATTTTGCCTTCCTGTTTAAAGTCTCAATGCAATAAAAGTATGGATCAACAAACATGGCGATGTACTGTCAGCACAAGATGAATCACCTTATGGTAATATCGTATAAGATTTTCAAAACTGTGGTACATCGTATCTTTTGGACATAACTACCTTTAAACTGTTGGAAATCGTGTCCAGTAGAGTTCATTAATATTGTAATACATAGGGTATACGCTTATTGCATTTACATTTCCATTCATACCTTTGCTGGATTTGAGCTACGTTTTTTTTGATTATGTGAAGTGTGTGTTGGGAAGATCTTTCTCAACACGAGTAATTACATAATATATAGGAGCATTGTCCACAATGTACATCATGACAACATGAATTAGTTGTAAAATGCATCTGACGCACAAAAACAAAGGGTAGACTCTGGATAATTGTATGTGCTCGTGTTTCTTCATTTGATATAGGAATAATATTAAATATTTGTATGTTTCATTTGCATGGTGTGAAGCACTAATATTAGGTTTAAGATACTAGTGAATCAAGCAAATGTGAAAGAAAAATAAACACGCATATATTAAATTTTTAAGGTTCAGGACATTGTGGTTATTAGATGATTAAAGAAAGTGTATGTGTTGTGTTTTTAGCTTTCAGTTGACAGCGACTGTTGTCTTGAGGTCCTTGGAAACAAGGGAGCACTGACTGTCAAACCAGATTCACACTGAAGCTATTTAATTCGCTCGATAGTGAGACCCATTGCGTGAAACAATATTATTGCTATTTGCTTGAACACCTTTTTTAATATAACTCCATCCCCAGTACAGTCATATACTGTTATATTTCTGATATACCGCTACACAAATACAATTATTCTTTGAAACTCTTCCCTACACGGGCATATATTTGAATTTGAGTTCAGAATTCCTTACAAATTGACAAAATCCACCGTAATTCTAGTGAAAATTAGTAACCACAGACAGTAGGCTATTAATATCGCATGCAAGTGTTTAAGTAGTAAACATAACAGCAACAAAATTAATTACAACGAAGACAACTAAGAAAGTTTTTTTTTAAAATTTTCATGGAAGGTTACAGTTTTTAATATATGAAAGTTGGAATTCTACAATTTTTTTTTTCGTGTTTTTTTTTTCGGTTAGTGTTTTCACAGCGTTACATTCAAAAAATTATAATCTCTTTGAACTTTGTCTTACACTTTATTAGATACAGTTAATGTTAAATACTGATTTGCATCTCGATCAATCCGTATTTCCTGATCACAAACCCAGATTCGAATTACCTGTGTGCTTCCTTTTTGATGTTCGTGATTAGATATTTCTAATGAAACGTTTATACAAATCCTTTTGTTTTCAATTTCATTCAGATGGTAAAGCCAAAAATATATAGAAAGTGTAAAAAGGGGCATGTAAAATATACAAAACCACACTCGTGTTTTATAGTGAGTTGGGGGAAAACCCTGTGTAGAATTATATATGATTACGTCTCGGCCTGGTGATCTGTATATATTCCTCCGCTACATCAAGCCTGTTTTTATCGTAGACTCAGAACAAAAGAAGTATGCATTTTTGTGTATTTATCTGGCAAATATGATACGGAGTAATAAAATTCAGAATATAACCGAGAGAATTATATTGTATTAATTTAGTTTAGGGAGTATGAGTATGTTCAGTAATATAAATGAATATTAGGGATATTTATGTCACAATAATTTATACGTTATACACTATAGGATGTTTCATGATTTACTTAAACAACATTGTGTAAACAAATGTGTTTTAAAAAACGTTTAAAACTGATGGGAAATGCGTAAAGTACTTCCTGTTATGGGGAGAATTAGACAAGTTGAGACGTTAGGGAAATATTTCCTTGCAACTAAATATACATTTACCTGCTTGGGAATAATTAGAAATCTTTTAAAATATAGGTTATGACGTACTTTATATTCCGATTACAAGGTTTCCTTTGTCTGCATTACTGTTTGTGTAACGTAATTGATTTGCTTTTCCTGCTTTCAAAGTTCTTCTATAATGCAATAAAATGTAATCCAAAACAAATTGTGTTATTAAGACCATGTTATTGTTTGTATTCTTAAAACTAAACATTATGCACGCGTTTGTGAATATGTGTTTCCACTGTCGTCACCATGACATACAATCTTTAAAAAAAGAAATAGATTGAAAATTCTGGCGCATCTCTCTTCATTTCCAAATCACAGTATTAAACTATCACGTGGACTTCACAAGTGAACGTATTATGTTCCACGTTGATGTGTGAGATTGATTAAAATGATGGATAATTTCACTTATTGAGTATTAATAGAGCCCATTGTGCTCCGACACAACATAATGGTTTTCTTTAACAGGCTACTCGATATCTATTCAAACAAAATTATATCCGTCATGCAGCTTTGTGTTGAATCCATTAACTTAATTTGTCCTGATACAAACTTCTTTGTGTCAAAAATGTTCACATAAATTCAGTAAAGAAGAAACTTCATAACAAAGAAAAATTCCCTCTCGACAAATGGACGAACTTGCCTAGAATCCTGAAATCAAAATAAAGTACACTGTGTTATCAATATGTTAATGAAATACTTCCTACGTATCAATAAGTCTCATCACATAATAACTAGTTTTAGAAGACAATAGCCTGTCCCTGTTAATCAGTCTTATTTGTTTGATTTTCTGTTGTATGTGTCTGCCCTCCATTCCTTTGCCATACTAATTACATTTGCTTTCATTTTCGCCAAAGGCTGGTATTACACATGTAAATATTAATGACTCATTTCTATAAATAAAAAAAAAAACATTTCACACATACACCGTTGGAAGCGATTTACGATTGTATATTTGTAGACGACAGACTTCATAAAGGACTCGTGCTAATTCAACTTCCATAGCAAACCTGCAAAACATCATAATTTATAAATTCAGTAAATTTACATTTTCATGTTAAATTCTATTTTTCGTAGTATAAACATAAAATTAATGTAAGCTTCTGCTGAAAGAAAGCATTATGTAAATTCTTTGATCTCAATGTCTTTGAATCGTGTGTTTTCAATTCCACACATTAAAAGTGCCGATTTATGTACTGATGGTTCTAAAGGAAAATGACTGAAATTGTAACAGAGTACTATTTCTGTTTCTTGAAGTAATTTTTTGTTTGATTAAAATTTTTAACGTAGCTTTAACAAACAATTTCAGTCATATCATTACGATGTCAGCAGCGAGGCAGTTTATAGTGATGTCTAGCGCTAGGACATCATGCCGCAGACATGTAGCATGACTATCCCACCCAATAACATTATCTTGACACCAGGCCGACCAGTCCTAACACTAACCTATTAATGCTGAGCGGCAAGATAATAATAATTTTCATCATCTAAATGTAGCAGACATCGGTGCACTCAATGTGCAAATATAAGAGAAAGTATGTCTTTAAGCAGCGCTAATACAAAATAGATATTTGCTCTGCGTTATAACACTAACTGCGTATCAACTGATATGATTTATATGATAACCTGTCAAAACAAATGTAACATGGAATATGTTGGACAAATATTTCAACAAGTTTCTAAGAGAATGAATACTCATCGCATTCATATAAAAGGTGTAGAGATCCTCAATTCACATATAATATTTCAAGACATTTTAAGACAAATAATAACTCTCTATCCGATGTTTCTTACCTGCCATTATAATAATTTGTTGAAAGAAATTTATTGGATTCATACGTTAGATACTATGTATCTTAAAATCTTAAGTCTTAATATCAAGGCAACATATAAAATTGTATTAAATGTCACACACACACACACACACACACACACACACACACACACACTTATATATATATATATATATATATATATATATATATATATATATATATATATATATATATATATATATAACGTTAACAATGGCATTTCAAGTGTTGGTATATCAAATTGTTATCCGCCCATAACGCAATAATGTGAATATATAAACATTCTTTCAACTGCAGGCCTATAGATCCATGATGAATTTCTACTCATTTATTAATCATTATTTACATGAAAATAACTTTAAAAAGTATTAATAGTCCCTGCTTTCTAAATGAAATTAAAATGGTACACAAAATGTCGTCAGAATCCTTTCTTTCTTCCATTTCCATCTCCCGTCTCGTGTGTATGGGACAAAACTAAAAATCGGGAGTCAGAGAGAAAAATATTACTCTGGACTAAAACAGTCGAACTAAACTTGTACCATGTAACCTACAGTTATCTCCTTCGCCGTGACGGTATGTTTGCGCTGTATCAATGATATACCACTCGTGTGTGTGTGTGTGTGTGTGTGTGTGTGTGTGTGTGTGTGAAACTAAAGACAGTGAGAAAAAGTCTAAAGTAGCTTTTGCGCTTATGGACTTGCTTGACCAATTTGACATAAGCAAATACTCACAAACAACGACAAATGACAACAAGCAAATATATCCAAAATATATAAATAAAGTAAAGTAAAGTCGAACTAAACTTGTACCATGTAACCTACAGTAATCTCCTTCGCCGTGACGGTATGTTTGCGCTGTATCAATGATATACCACTCGTGTGTGTGTGTGTGTGTGTGTGTGTGTGTGTGTGTGTGTGTGAAACTGAAGACAGTGAGAAAAAGTCTAAAGTAGCTTTTGCGCTTATGGACTTGCTTGACCAATTTGACATAAGCAAATACTCACAAACAACGACAAATGACAACAAGCAAATATATCCAAAATATATAAATAAAGTATTAAATCCTACATGCTCTCTGATTGTATTGTTTGGTGTTTGTTTGATCACTGTTTAATGTAGTATTTATTGATTGTATTTTATGGGATGAAATAAGATGCAACCGAAGCAGACATTTTTTTGTACCGACATGATAATTTTCTCAAAGCTATGTTTTTAACGCATTCATCTAGGTTCTTTTTCTGCCTGTTGCGTACAGTTACCCTTTAATATTCTACCATTTTTCATGTTGTATATAACACCATTTAATTACTTAACATACTAGTATGATTTTATCATTATTATTACCTTATTCTTCTGCCAGTATGGGAGGATCAATTGCTTGTCGCATCTGCCACTCTTGTAAAATTTTGCCAATGGCCTTCAAAGTGTCCCTGTCGTCCTGGTCCTTTCTTGTTACGAGATCTGACATATTTCCCTCAAGAAGACTGAGTAATGTGCTTTCAACCTTTTCACCTGCAGATGAAAACTGGGTTATTATGACAGAGAAAAAGGATGGTATTATGCGCTGATATCTTATTATACCTTGTATATACAATTACACACTGAGTGACTATTACTCATTGTTTCTTGTCTGCCGTGAACCAACCAAAATGAACTGAACTTACGTTTGCCCTGCCACATTCCTCCCTTGACGAAAACGCCATTCAATCGCGCCCATTGGATCCGGAGATGCATACAGTTGAAATATTTCATATACATTGTATTTGGTTCTGATACCCGCATATATTCACTATATATTTCAAGACAAAAGTTATCTTTACCTCTCTTAAAATTATATATTTAATATCTGATATTATAATACATGTAGATTTTGTTCCATTGACTTATAAATATCGTATGGTGCTACAGAATTCCATTGTATATGGCTCTAAAACACGAGCGTGAGTTTTATCCGTGCATTCATATTGCAAATACACCCACCAACCCCTCATTTTATTATCTATACCCAAATCATTATGTTTCACAGCGTAGGATGACATTAGGGAGAAATCACATAATAATACTAAAGCATTTGGAGTCTATAGTGATCAACGAGTTTATTAAAGCGCATGAATCTATAGTTTGACCCATAACTGAGTACGTATTTAGTGTTTTTAAAAGTGCAAACAACATTGAAGCTGGAGTATTTGTTTTTATCTAAATGGGTACTTTTAGCACATTGAAATGTCATATCATGCCTAAGAAACAGAGCTAACAGCCTTTCGCAAGACGACAATAATGCAATCAACTTCTGCTGGTCTGCGCTTGTGTCAAATCGACGACTCTTGGATTACCAATCCAACGTTCTACTAGCTAAGTTTTCTGGGCTATCATTTTTATTATCTCTACGCAAATCATTGTTTCACAAAGTTCCGTTCATATATATCCAAGTGAACATATCGGTAAACTATGGATAAATGTAGCAATGATGACGAAATGATGTTAGATAATAAAATTCGATTATTACATTTAATTGCAACTTGCAAATATGTATACTTTTTCACTGAAGACATCAATTCATATCTAAATGCACGTTTCTTCATTAGATATGTACTAAACATACGTGGCGTCATGTTTTCGAGACTTCTTTTAAAAGCGATGCGTTGGACACCTTGTTTTCGAGAGTTTTACGTTAAAAAGCGAAGCGTTATATGAATATGACTGCTTATTTTGGAGACTGCCTTGTTTCTAAATGGGTAGGTTAAGTTTTCACCGACAGAACGAACATTTGTAACTTAAACTACACGTCTAGTAAAAAATAGCGTTCTAGTATTCTTGACTAATACTGAGATGCATTCTGACGTGAAAACAAAGAAACGTTAAATCTAATATATGGCTCATGAATTCGGAAACGGCCAAATGTGCCTTCCTGCATGTCGTCAGAGGCAACAGTTTTACTCTAAGATGCGTGACGCGATGACGTATACGTCGAAACTTTTACAAAAGAGTACAGCTTACATAAAATATCTCATTCTGGTATTTTTTTAAACGTGATTTGCTGTATGAGTCGACACAACAAAGTCAAGTAATATGTTTAGGATATTTAATGAAATGATTTAAAATTGTAATTAACACTTTGTAATGAGTTTTCGTTATGATCAAATTCAATGGCAACTCATAACACACTCAGCTTTTTTGATATGGAGTAGCAGAAACCGCAATAGTTTGTGTTATCTTCAGGTACTGTTTTGCTAGTAATAAAGACACGAATTGAATTTATATATTAGTTACATGAAAGTATTATTTAAAAAGACATTAATGAAGCGTATATCACATTGTATTATATTTTGCATTGGTGTATAATACATTTTATTATAGTTTTAATATATCACAATTTGTATACGTTTAAGTTTCACTTTTTATTACAACCTTTAAGTTCTTTTCGTAAAAATGTTTTCCATATATCTGTTACTTTCACAGTATAAGCTAGGGATCACCGGTCAAAGTACCTATCCCAGGGATAGTGTTTATCTCAATGATTTAATTAATGACTTTTGCCAGTAGTGTGTGCTTTATTCATGAGACTCTTCACTTGCAAGAATTGCTTTTCAAATTCGGTGTCTTTGTACTGTAAATAAATATTATTTACTAAGTCTGATGTCGTAGATATAGGTCATTCTTTTTATGCCGTTGAAGAGCATTGACGAGTTATACATTACAGCATTATTTAAAAACAACATTAAGAAGAACAACATCACGTTTCCAAAAGCAAATTAAGGCCGACTTTTTGGAAACTAAAACAGCGATTAAGGGAGAAGAGAAAAACAAAAAATTTCTCGTGTAATGCATTGAATGGTTTTGTCTATAATTTGAGCCATAAGGTATAAACTCTTAGCTATCTGAGTTTGCAAGTTGTTTTATATAAAAATTTCATTTTTAATAAGATACAATCATGATAGCATATGCATGACATATAAAAATAATAAATGGCTTTAATTTCGATATTTTGCTCATATTTATTTCCATTGTAAGATAAAGGACAATGTTTTCCTCCTGCCGGAACCATTTGTCAAGTCTTTTATAGCACATATATCATAATTATTAAGAAAGTCCTTCATTCTAAAAATAGATGCATCCACATTTCGTGCATAGCATCATATTTTTTTCTTGGTTGTGCCGATGTGGTTGGAAAGAAGGGTCTATCTCATTAATATATCGACTGTTATGCTTCAATTTTGCCAAGAATGCATAGTTGCAGTAATGTTTGAGAAATAACAGTGAAATTATGACAGATACTACGCTGTGAAGTCGTGTTGTTTCGTGCATATGCTACATTATTGTCTCAAATGTTAGTTTAGAATTCTTGACTGAATTTTAAGTGCTAGCTGATTCAGCATTTGTATCAATCTGCAATTACATTACTGTAATCTAGATACTCCTATCAGTTAAAATGATTTATAATGTATAGGTTTATAATGTATAGGTTCTTTAAATACACTGTATATGAACATGATATATTTGTACACTTATAAACTGCTTCACATATGCATAGAGCACCAAATAAAATTACTTGAAAAAGACATGATATGCGTATTGAAAAGTATTATTATTATTATTATTATTATTATTATTATTATTATTATTTCCATTTCCACAGCTCAAACTGTATGGTATGATGGCTGCTAATAACTATGTAATAACTCAATGTGTGACTCCGATAAATTATCCACAAGGATTCAGAATACTTAAATCTGATTCATCACGAGGTCTGGTTTCTTTCTTCTAATTATTGTGTAATATTGTGTGTATTTAGGTACTTTTGAATCTATTCATCAGGTTAACATACATTATTTGAAATATTTTAGTTAATTAAATTTATAAGAAAATAATAATTTTTTTTAATGACATGAAGACTTTGCATACTTATATACTTTTACACTCACCTGTACATTGGGAGTTTTAAAAAAGTGATGGTAATTGAAGCAGAGAAACAGTAAATGAGAATTAAAGTTTACATTGCATATAATAATAGTCTTAATGAAATTAAAAGGCATTTTATGTACATGTTATTATGTAACGGCCGTTTTCATATAATATTTAGATGTTATATTATTACATGGACAGTCTTTTTTAAAATTACTTTATTATCATTTTATTTATGTGGTAGTCAGGGAAGCATTATCATTTAACAAATAATATGAAGCATAATTGTGGTGAACTTGACATTGACTTTGAGTCGCTTCTAAATATCTTAATCAATGTTTATATATATATACACACACATATATATATATATATATATATATATATATATATATATATATATATATATATATATATATATATATATTTGATGATGTTTATTTGAAAAAAGCATAATATAAATTCTTACATCATTTTCATTTAAGACAAATGCAAGTAATCAGTAATATTTCTTGCCAACAGACTTGCCGCAAAAAAATATAAAAATATGTTTGGCGTACCATTCCTTTTTCCTTGACGACCCTAGCACTTTTTGCACCCAGGGTAATATTTTTTTTTACATTGAACCACTCCAATAATCTAAGTGGTTGTAACAACTGTGTAAAATGCAGTAGGTTGTAGGTTGCAACCCTGGCCCAGGTCTACCAATGATATAGACAAGAAACGGTACTAGCGGCTGGTTTGGTTGGCATTAGCATTAACTGGTTAATGTGACTAGGTGGGACATGACTCCACGTGTTTTGTGGCCTGATGTTCCAGTGCTAGACATAACTATAAACTGCCACACTGCAGACATCACAGTGATATGACAAAAATTGTGAAAGTCATGAGTGAAATTCAAAATATGAATAAATAAGAGATCGTTATCAAAATATGAGGTTATTTAACTATTTATGTAGTTGAATTTAATTATAAGGATAGGCCATTTAATTTTTTAAAATTCCATGAAGCAAGAACCAAAATATTCATGCTGTGCAAACTTTGTAGAACTGGAATAAAAGACTACTTTTACTATTAAATTTGTTTATTATAATGTTAAATGTCGTATTTACATATTTTACTTTCTTGCAGCATACAGTGTTCCAAATTGTCTGCAAATGAAAGGATGTACTGTTTACTTAGTGGATATTTATATTGTTCAGTCACATTAGCACATTGCATACTGCCTTTCATTATTTCAGTTACAATCATTACTCCTTTATAGCAAACGTTGGTTGAAGAAACATAGCTGCTGTTCCATTCATAGCACTGTCAGATAAGTATCATGATATACATTTTTGTATACTTTACTCCATCAATATCTTGGTTTTCACCGCTTTTTCCTTGCACCAGATTGATTATTCTCATGATTGTGAAATGAAATACTTTTTTCTAATAAATATAGTAAAGCCCAACATTTTAAAAACTAATTCTGTATTCTACTTCCGTTTATAATATTGACCCCACAACTCTATGTCATCATTATTATATTTATTAATGTGTTTAGTTTATTATTTGAATAGATTTTCATCAGTTCGATTATATCCATATGTGTTGCTATTAATGATGGCATTGAAACTAAAATATTTCATTCGTATTAATGAAGTAAAAAAAAAATTCTTACATGATGCTTTGTTTTTCCTAATATTTTAAGTTTCAGGTTGTGTGCAAAAAACATTGAAGATCAAAGTAAGCACGTGTTGCATGGCAAACAGTACATGCTTAAAAGTTGCTGCTTTTTGTACTAATGCTTTTAATTGACAGGGTCCAAAATATATTATTCTAAATATATTAATTAATATTAGATGTTACTTTAGGACTCAAAATGAAATGATATGTAATGCTGATAAAGTGTAAACAGGTAAGCTTAAGTATATCATATAATCCACGTGTTGATTGCTATCAGTATGTCAGTTTCATGTATGATAATAGAAGAACAAATATATTTGTACTCAGCATTTGTAAGGCATAATTTTAAGCTATTATAATAAATAATATAGCTTTAATTGGGAATGTTGGTTTTCTTCATAGCAAAATATATAGTGTGGGAACTTTTGCTAAATATTCTTCTTAAGCCAACAAGTCCTGCATAATATTGATACCAACAATGTAAGGATTAGATATTTTGGTCTATAATGCATAATAATAATAACATTACCATCAATTTGAGCAGAAGCTATGTTAGCCATTATTGTACAATATTGACAACAACATTTTAATGGACCCTACAGCAAGGTAGGTATGTTTCATTAAACAGTTATTTCTCTTTCTTATCAGCACCCTGTGTACATTTTCGCTTTGCATATATACACCCTTAAAATACTTTATTCTTTGCATATTTGACCCATAATATGCTAATTTCATTGCATATTTGCAGTCTTAAACTGATTTTTTTTCTTGCATGTCTTCTCTCCTTTGCTTGCTCATTTTATCTGCGCATATATGCTCCCTTAACATGTCTATTTATCTTAGCATACCTTCACCCTTAACATATTTATTATTTTGCATACTGTATATGCACCCTTAACATGGTTATGTTTCCTTGCATAACTTATCATAACCCTTAACATGCTTTGGTTCCTGCATATATTCATCCTAAACATGGCTACTATTTATGCATATATGCACCCTTAACATTCTTGTCTTTTCTGTTTTTATGCACCAATAAATGTTTTTTTATTGCATATCTTCATTCTTAACATGATTATGTTCTATTTACTGCTTAACTCTTAAGATACATGTGTTTCCTTGCATGTCAGCGTTGTCAGCCTATTTACTATACCCTTCTTCTTGTAGGAAAGATGTGCTATATTAATGCTATATTAAACAATGAATGTAACATTTCATTTTTAATGTTAAATTTAGTCATCTCACATTTCAGTGTCAACATAATGACTGGATTTGAAACAAATTTGGTATGTATGTAGAATTGATTTAACTTTGAGTTTGATTTTGAGCTAAAAACACTTTGGATCTACATTTTCAAGATCTACAATTAACGCTGGTGTCGCTGCAGGAAGTGGAAATACTCCACCTCTTTTTATTGAATCTTTATTGGAACTCTGGTATTTTATTTGGAAGCTTCTTTAACATGTTTAAGCTGATTTTAAGTTAATAATCATTTGTTTGGACCACTTCTAGCAACTTAATCCTACTTAAATGATATGATTGTTCCGCAATGACTTGTAAGTCTTGGTTGTATTTGTTTACGTGAAGAGAAGTTAGAGTTACATTAACGTGACTGTATAACATTATAATATCATGAGCGGTTTAACTACATAGTTTCGACTGTAAAATCAATGATTCTAATTCGTCCACCAAACCCATCGAGTAGCATTGCTTTGTCGCTGAGTATAACAGATATTGCTCTGTAATTAGCACTAACTGGACTCACATGAGCCCGAAATGCTTATGAACGACATATTATGACTGTCTAATTAAATCAAGATGTTCATGTAGAAAATAATAGATTGAATAAAATGCTGTAAAATCTAATGGTGATATTTGGTAACGATTATTTATAGTTTGATCACGTCCCACGAACGGTATTAGCTGATGATACGCACGTTCTACATAATTGTGATAAAATTTAGTAATATATTTGCAGATAGTTCTTGATGTCGATTCATTCTAACGGAAACGTCAGAAACCTTGAATTTATCAAATACCATGAAATGGCGTCCTTGCTCGTTTAATCGATTAGCATGTTGAAATGTAATAAAACTATATCGTGGTGCAGAAACACCTTCATGTGATGCTATTTGTCATGTAAATAATCTATCAACATCACTTTGACCACTATGTGTGGTTACTGTTAACCAGTATAATATTGATTTACCACCTTGATTCATAAAAGGTACGTTTATTTCTTCAGGAAGTGATGGAGTCATTACAGGCATCCGGAAAGAAAATTTAAATAATACTACTTTACCAACAGCAGCTAAGCCAGCTTCACGCCAGATATCATCATTGTCATCACCCTTTCTCTAATAGGTACAAATGTGTGTTTGGCTCCACCAATAACGTTTGTACAAAATCCAAAAATATGTGATAATGGTATATACATGAAAATCTTCTACAATCACCTGTTAACACTAAATGACGTGTTCTTCAGCCTAAATAGCGATGTTGGTTGGCGAACTGTAACACTGAGGAAGCAGCGCAGGTCTAGCTATCATACCAGCAGGGTGTTGATCAACTATCAGGATGATCAAAAGCGTGCCTAGCACATTATTGTCGGACCAGCTCGTCTTGTAAAATCATCAGAATAGTTTGCTAAACCAATTATAATTGTAGCAACGTCAAATAATCCTGAATTTCAATTTCTCTTCCATCAACCATAAATGCAGGACTTCTAAATAATGCCATAATAACAGTATTAACAAAATTGACACTAATATTTATATAAGCATGCTGTATTAGCAGCGATATCTGTCACAAATGTTCCTTCTGCTTCAATGAAAGCATCAGCGGGTAGAAATATCTACTGGTGTACTAAACGTGTAATTCTATTCTTCCACGCTGATTTGGCTGTAGTGCTTCATACGAATAAATTAGTTATCACGCACTGATACAACTTTAAAACCTGGTACATCCATGTTAAATGCTGCATCGGATTAACGCTTGAACAATTTTATTATTTTTTTTATTATCGTTTAACACAAATACCACTTCCCGTAAAGTTCACATGTATATGTTTTGATAATAGTACATTAACCAACTCTGCTAGCTTTTGATTTACAGCTTGATTTATTAATGTACTGCCATCTGCTGGCATCACCTAAGTGCTAGGCAATTTTACTGCATGTGGTTGTCGTCGTATTAATAGTGTTAGTCTATCATTGGTTGCTGAAAACGCTTTAATGGGAACATTACCAACATCACCAATAATTGTAACACGAACAAGGTTAATAGCTTTCATTCTTAATTGTTTTGCAATCGGTATTCCTTTTGGGGCTGTTTCTTTAAAAGAACCTTTAACCGCTCCAGTGACCTAGTGGTTAGGGCGTCCACCATTATAGTTTTAACATAGTATGGTGTTATAGACCTATCTCTATCACGATATCCATACGCCGCAATATTAATTACTTGAGTTGGGTATTTGAATGAGGCAATACCTTCAGGTGTAAATGTATATATTATCTTTGTTTTAACTTTTGGCGGTTCATGTTGTGGTTGAAGAGGTTTTGGTTGAAGAGTTTGCTGGGATGGTGGTTGACTTGCTTGAAGACGGCCAATAATATCAACATGTAATGTCTCAAGAGCTTTTTGTGTTGCCTCAGTTGCTGCAACAGTTGTCTTGGCTGATTCGACAATTGGTTTAAATAATTGTACTGAACCCTCCGCAAACTCTACCTCAGACTCCTAACGCGCTTGTAATTTGTGTTTGACAGAATGACGGACGGGAAGATATTTCTTAATTGCCTCTTAATCACTCTCAATATAATCTAGCTGTATAATATTTCATAACTGGTGTCATTATTGCTATATAACAATGATTTAATTACTCAACTAAATATCAGTATAGAGGGCGCGATATCATGAAAGGTCAGGCGGGTAAACAAACCACACAAACACATTTTGGAAAACACCAACGACAAAAATAAAGTAACAAAATAAACTTACCAAAGTATAGACACTATCGGTCAGTTAGAATCTTCAGCTTGGCGTTATTTTATTTATGTTTTTCATTGTTATATGAAACTTTAGTTTTTCAAAAATAACGTTCCAGGAAAAAGGTCTGTTCGATCTCTTTGCTGTTCTGTGTGTTTGTGTGTGTGTGTGTGTGTGTGTGTGTGTGTGTGTCTTAGACCCCTTAGACAAGGAAATATGTTTCAAATACTCTAAAACTAAAAAGATTAATATTGGTATCTGAATTTGATATTGTTTTCTTTTACGGTATCTTACATGTTCGACATACAACCAAAACTTCTAAGCATTGTAGCAAACAAAATAGTATATTATTATGCAAGGACTAGTTTTAAAAACTTCTTGAATCTTTGTTTTCAAACAACACATGAATATGTAATGTAATTTTACCCGCTGTTAGCTATATTATATTATCTATAATAGTATATTTATAATATACTATAATAAGTAATAATATAATATTACAAACTATTCCTAAGCTGATTAGAATTCCATGGTCTTAAATATGATATCATTGTCTAATGATCAAATTATACATTTAAGCCTTCGTAGTTCGTTTTATACAACTAGTCTTGCAGCACACAGTTTGACTTACGGCTCTTGCATTTTTATCTGCACTAAACTCTGAACTTAATAAATATCTTTCGGTAATCTATATTTATTTTTTTCCATCACATTATATTGACTAAATACTGTCTTTACTGTAGCCAATGTTCATATGGAGTGATATACTGAGCATTCACTAATACAGGCATATATGCAACGAATACATGTGATTAACTAAACGTTTTCCTTCAATTAAGAATGCCCATAATGCATACGTGGTGACAGACCGGTCGATAACGAACCAATATATATAAACATATACAACAACAGTTTTTGTTTAACAGTACATGTACATTTGTTTTTTAAGAGCTATATTGGTATGTTTTAAAAATATGTATTACTTAAGAAAAGTATTCATATTAAACAATAAATTTAATTATACATGTGCAGATTTATCACGGAGTAATAAAGTAATCTACTGTGTAAAGCCTACGTGTTGTTTATTATAAAATTGTTAAAACCTTCCATTGCTTAGATTAAATATACGAGAATGACTTTTCTATCTTTGTATATGTTTTCTTGAGTTCATGTATATGCATTTACAATTTTCTCACAATAGAAATAATGTATAAAGTAACTTGAAATGTATTCCAAATTCGTATAGAAAATTCCTTATCTTGATTGTTTCAAAAGGTAATTTTATTTAGCAATGACATGGACATTTTATTATTGTATTATTACTAGCATTATGTTTTAGTGTGTCAATGATATACCAAGGTATACGATATTAGTTCTAACAAAGACATATTTGTATAAGTGTGCCATCTTGTAAACACTTTATTTGATTCAATATTATTTTTAAGTTTATAGCATTTTCCTGAATTCAATACACGTTTAAGAGAAAATATAAGACACTATATTAGTTCTTTATGCATACATTTTACTTACATTCTAAGATGAAGAAACATGTTGACGTCAATGATCATTAAATAAAATACAAGATGTTTTAAATAGATTTTCCCAACTTGATAAACAAATAGATCCATTTTGTATGGTGAAACTTATTTTTTGTTGATATTTTCTTTTTGAAGTCTTACATTTCTTTTTTCTGACTATACAAATGTTTTGCATTAAAATTAAACCTAAGTACGTAATAAACTCATGCGATAATTTGTTTACAATATTTACTGTTGTTTCATAACGTGAAGGTATGTAATGTCATCCAGATATCTTGATATTGTGTTCATGTGATCCAAGCATGTTATATATTTGTAAGTATTCATCGTGAATGAATGACATACTCAAAATATTTTATAACTAAAATATCTTTCATTGCAAGAATCAATGGTATTAAATAGACTAATTCGAAATATTACTTGGCTTACAAAAAATTATCATTACTTCAAGAAACCTTTATGATTTATCAATCGAATGTTATTGATATAGTTTGACACGCATTAATATTTTCTGACTTTAGAGGCAACGAGAGTATTTAACTTCATAGCACGTTATATTAATTAAACATGATTATCATCATCATCAGTCTCTTGACCTAGTGTGGTCATTAAGGCACTGTGCTGCTGAACATCTGACCAGTCCCCTTCGCTTGTATCCATCATGTGCCAATGCCTTTGTCTCCACAAAACGTTTCATGGTCTATTCTGTGATGTTGTCAGTCGACATTTTTCTCTGTCTACCTCTCCTTCTGCCACCCTGGATGCTGCCCTGCAGTACTGTTGTGGGTAGACCGTTGGCTCTAGTGACATACCATTTCTGCCTTCAGTGCTTTGACAGTGGTGAGGAGGTCTTGATAATGACCTACTCTGTGCCTGATGGTGTCACGCGCTTCTTATACATGACTATAATTTTGTTAATTGCACATGACTGTAATTATTCAACGTATAATATGTGAAAAATAAAATAAAATAAATAAAATATATAGATTCCTTACCTCGTTTCCCATACCAATTTGCTCCTACTGCCGACAAAAGAAAAAATAAAGAAACGCATCCTGTCACAAAAGTTAAGGATTTTGTCATCTTGCTTTACTTTTCTTGCCGAGAACAAGTGTCAATTATCGATAGACAAAAGAGAATTGGGAATCTGTGCCTGATTGGTGCTGTTTATCTAATATAGCTCCACTTCATTCTTTACGCCATAGGCTGGTTATATATAGCACCGCCTCCTGGATGCAGTATCCATAATACCAAGCCTCGTGTTACAGGTGTTACTGTATAAGCATGGTCGTGACGTTTGATCTCTTATAGCCTGAGAGATTGCAATGTCATCAAAAATGAACTTGATTTATGGACGTTGAACTTGAGCAAGTACGCACAATTCTTCCAGAGTAAACTGCGATCTTTCACGGGAATTTAATCAAGTCATACAATAGTTATATCACGTACATGCAACCAGCTGGTTTCTTACTTGAGCTTGATAGTAATATTCTCCTGAGATTATAGATTTCACGCATTTTATTATCTCTAAGTATGTCCCCAGCAGCCAAATAAATGCTTTTCTTCGATTGCTTTTATTCAGTGAAATTCTTCACTTCTGTTCATTTTAAACATAGTTTAATGGCACAGTATGTAACAATGGGATTTTGTATGGGCTCTAAAAACTTAATTAGCCCTCTCCCACATCATACAATTATTTTCACATATTTAAATATGTGAACAGTGTATAATAAGTATTAATAAACATGGTGTGTGTGTTTGTGTGAGAGAGAGAGAGAGAGAGAGAGAGAGAGAGAGAGAGAGAGAGAGATTAGATTGACACTGAGAGCAATTATCACATCAATTCAGTCTTAGATCGTTTGATGACGTTACCAAGGACAGAAGATATAAACAACGAAATGAAGCTGAACAGTTGCATTTAAACGTTTCCAGAAATAGTCTTAGTGTTAAAACAATGACGAATTGCGAAGGACACATGTACAGACTATATATATATATATATATATATATATATATATATATATATATATATATATATATATATATATATATATATATGACTAACATTATCTCCTCTCAGGGCCGGCGCTTCCGCTAGGCGAACTAGGCAATCGCCTAGGGCGCTGGGCTAAAGGGGGCGCCACAAAAAAATTGCAAATTGGGTTTTATTTCATGATGAGCCGGTGGGGAAGGGCGTGAGTGGGAAGGGGGGCACTAGATATCTGATCTCGCCTAGGGCGCTAAAATGCCTTGCACCGGCGCTGTCTCCTCTCATAGCAGAAAAGATAAATCTGTCGTATATAGCCTAAATCTTAGTGACATAGTTTCATCCGGGATCATATATATAAATACCCACATTTGTGTTAAAAAGGATTTCGAAATTTAGCGGCGGTATCCTATTTGTTGTATGTTTCAGTGCGGGACATCACAAAAAAAAAACATTCCACACTTGCAGCCATCGAATAGATATGACTGAAAGTCATTGAAGCTATGTTAAAAACACCCACACCCACACGCATATACACACACATCCACACACATTTTCTTTTCCTTCCTAGAACAAAACTAGTTTATTAAATAGTCTTGATGTGAGTAGATTGAGTTAAATCAAGTTGTTGGGAACATAAAGATTGTCTCATCTTTATTTAAACAACGTCTAACTGTCAAGATTGAAAGAGAATGTTCTAGAGCTAGATAATATAAACAGTTCTTACTTGATTTCGTTAAACTAGCAGAATGTTTGAATATAGTAATAATAGTAGACAATCCCCTTCAAAAATAAGAAAGTCTGCCCATACTTTGCATATTGAATCAGAGAGATGGAATAAAAACACAATACAACTCGCAGAGTGAAAGAACTTTTATTTTCTGCAATGTGCTAGCAGATGAATTTAGCTAAAAACATAAACTCTTTTGGAATGGCCCAGATATTTTGAAATTTATAATTTTTTATGTCCATGAAATCGTCTGAGCTTATGAAACTGGGATATTATAGCCATAGCGCACAAATTGAACATATTCCTATGATGATTACTATTTAAATGTATATGATTCATTAGTTATAATCATCTTATGTTGTACTGTTACAGTCATCTCATCTCTGTTGTATTATTTATAACATTGATTGCTAGCATAATGTTCTTTTAACACTACAAAGAAAGCAATTTTGAAGGTTGTATATATCGATGACATTTCTGTGCCTTTACCCACAAAATTTATATGGCATATTATATTATATTATATATATATATATATATATATATATAGTGTGTGTGTGTGTGTGTGTTTAAATGAGTTCTTTGTTTGTTTCAAGATCATTTTATTTCATGGAATGAATTATTGTATCATGGACCTAATTATTTTTTATTGTTACTTCCAGGCGATTATTTTTCTGGAAATATAAAATTATTTTGATACATTTCCTGGTTTATTATCTGTACATTTTTATCTTGTATGTATCAAATGTGCAATCAGTTTTATTAACAAACTGAACTTAATATGTTCATATATGCTGATGGTCCATCATTTTAAATGTATATTTGCTTACTTGCTAACCTAAATGTGTGTGTATATATATATATATATATATATATATATATATATATATATATATATATATATATATATATATATATATATGAACTTGCTGATGGTCATTCAACCAATGCAAATAGAGCTTGTCACATTATAACGTGAATAAAAGCAAGATCGTTTCTATCCGACCAAGGAACAAAAACGAGTGTCAACATGTTGAACACAATATCAGCTATTAATGACCACAACTTTGTCTGCAATTGCAAGTGACTATATTATATATAAATGTCACAAATTATAATTTGTTTCTTGGGACACAGTGAGAGAAGCTAAGGCAATGTTTGTCGCTTCTTAACCTAACAGAGTGTTGTTGATTTATATTTATTTCGTATACATTTTAAAGCACACTTTCCCATCCAGTTTCAAAATAAAGAGATTGTCAATTTATAGAAGTCTTGTAAATAGTCTTGCCTGTTGAAAGTGTTCCATGTTTTTCTTTTAAATCTATCAACGAACATTCATCCAACTTACAATGGTCAGAATGGGCCTGGTATAACTTATAAAATATAAGATTACATTTGCCTGCTAAAACAAACAATTTCTTCTAAGAATGGACGTTTTTAAAAGGATATAAATGGTAAGTTCATGCGATATTATATGAAGATAGAGCTACAAAATGATGATGGTAATCAACATACTTAAGATCAAGATTCTCACAATAAATATTCAAGAATATTTGTTTCCTCTTGATCGCAAAACTTAATTACTGTGTTTTCTTCTAGATTAAACTTTTTAAATGCCATTGTTTGGAAACTGTATTCAGTTTTATTAGATCATTATCCATGAATAGTTATATTACATTACATCATTTCTTCATCCTGATACTTGCTGTCAATCAGCTTTTCTTTTTAAAAATCTTAATTCCATTTGAAGTATAATATCATTATTTAGTATGTTTTTTAAAAAAAGAAGTGTCAATGTATGTCCGTTACATTCTGTAATAATCTCAGTCAACATTCTTCAAAAATGTTTGGTTTCCAACGATCATAGGAAACATAACTGTGATCACATAACATGGTCAATTTTTGAATGGGAACGCTTTTAATAAGTCTTTCGTATGACTCGGCCGTGGAACGAACCCACGATCTCCTGCATCCGAGGCGGACGCTTTAACCAATAGACCACAGGCGCTGTCTAAGAATCCAGAATTGAAATATGTTCAAAGAAAACTTTATTTTGCTCAGAAAGATGAACAAAATAAATTAACATACGATAATATACTTAAGACTACCCGTAATTTGTATATATTTTCGATATATCGAATTTTTTAAAATATAATTCAAGACTGAATTTGTTAAGGTCGAAGAAAAAAATGCCCTGAAAGAAACATTCTGCATAATTTTAATTATATTAATTATATTCCCAAAACATGTTGTAATAAGGATGCTAATAGTAATATGGTACATTTGAGAATTGGACAAATTAACATCATGTTGTATGTTTATATTCCGGGATACGGTGAGAGATGTATGAAAATTTAACATTGAGGAAAATTGAATAGATTGTCACGTTATATAAATTGTTAAAAGTTGCTGTCATAAAATGTGACACTTGAGAGTCGAACGGGAATTAACATTAGAATACTGCGTTTTGTGCTTGGAGCTTTAGGGTAATATAGTATTATGCGGTAGGTTTAGATTTGGGGATACTTGAGAGATGTACGGAAAATATATTGCTAACAATTCCCTCATTCGGATTAAACATGTATGATGCCTAAGGGTAATTTGACATGGGAATTTAGTAATATCATAGCTATATACATATATTAATTGAGTACTATACAACGCTCCACTGTTTGAATAATATCAAACACGAACGTTTTGAGTGCTAACCAACAGCCCACCGTTTTATTACAATGCAACAATCAAACTTTTGATTATTATTGAACATCTTTTACTCATACACAATACCCACTTCTTGAGTAATATCAAACACCCCACGTTTAATTATTATACAACACCCATATTTTGATTACTGTAAAACTCCTTAAATGTTACACATTTTAATCTTGCATCTTACATTATTGCGCATTATGTGGTTTAATTTATTATAGTGACACATAATATTAAATTTGTCACTTGAAATAGTAATATCTAAAGCGGTTTGGAAAAGAAACAGTAAGGAAATATCCGTAAATTCAGAAAATCTTGTTCTGTCCGTCTTTGGAGTAGTCAAAGTTGGTATTCGGCCTCTACTGCAGTTACATCTCAGCGGGCTGCTCCGATCCCGGTCGTGTTATGTACTGCAATACCAGAAGATCGTCAAGATGCTCTGCAACTATATTATCTCTTGGTTTGCTGCTCGCCATTTCTCTTCTATTTTCAGGTTCGGGAACCTTTTCAGGTATGAGCCATACTGGATGGGTGTAGCTTCCTTGTAGAATGGTTGCTCTCCTAGATGTATCTGGGTGGTTTCCTGTCTGGTCTGCTCTTATCTGGCCTGCTACACTCATGGACTGTCGCCTTGTACTATCCCAGAATAGTCCTCTCGTTTATAGTGCTCGACTTCGCATGGAGGGAGTAGGTTGGCCCACAATCGTGAGCATGCTGCTATTTGTATAGTGAGTATTAACAGCGCTTGGCAGCAAGGGGACATAGGTGACTCCCTCACTGCATTTCACAGCAGGCTCAAAGATGTTAATGGTTACATGCCTGACTGAATAAATGATGAATGGAATGGAATGATAAAATGATGTCAAGATTGTCTATTGGATTATAGTCGCTTGTGTGGATAATTAATGTTATCAGAGAAAACTACTTAGATTCTCGATAGATGGTGAGTGAAAATGTTCCGACTGTCATTACTCTACTGTACGCAGCTGATGACACCACAGTACCGTTTTCTATTAAAAATCTCGCACATTGCCAATATTAGAAGATACGAATGGGAGTCGAGACATGTACTCGTAGACTATTAGATGTCTTCACGGCAACTGTTACGTCGCCCGGTCGAAATATACTACACTCATGGTGACACCTTGGTTCTGTGTGTACCCGTTCTTCAGAGAATGTGGTTTCGTGTATGGAACGCCATAGCTGTCTTATGTTTCAACTTATTTTTATTTAGGGTTCACCAGATATAGTTTGGGGTCAAATAATACTACAAATGCTTCTTTAAGCGTTATGTCAGGTCAACTCAGCCTTATATGTGGTTGCTAAGCTATGATGCTACATCAATTTAGCCTAACGTAGTGTTCACCAGTCATGATTTGAGGTCCAATAATACTACAAATGCTTCTTGAAGCATCATGTGAGGTCAACTCGGCCTTATATGGGGTTGCTAAGCTATGATGTTACATCAATTTAGCCTAACATAGGGTTCACCAGTCATGATTTGAGGTCAAATAATACTACAAATGCTTCTTGAAGCGTCATGTCAGGTCAACTCGGCCTTATATGGGGTTGCTAAGCGATGATGTCATATCAATCTAGCCTAACATAGAGTTCACCAGTCATGATCTGGGGTCAAATAATACTACAAATGCTTCTTTAAGCGTTATGTCAGGTCAACTCAGCCTTATATGGGGTTGTTAAGCTATGATGTTACATCAATTTAGCCTAACGTAGGGTTCACCAGTCATGATTTGAGGTCAAATAATACTACAAATGCTTCTTGAAGCGTCATGTCAGGTCAACTCGGCCTTATATGGGGTTGATAAGCTATGATGTCATATCAATCTAGCCTAACATAGGGTTCACCAGTCATGATCTGGGGTCAAATAATACTACAAATGCTTCTTTAAGCATTATGTCAGGTCAGCTCAGCCTTATATGGGGTTGTTAAGCTATGATGTTACATCAATTTAGCCTAACGTAGTGTTCACCAGTCATGATTTGAGGTCAAATAATACTACAAATGCTTCTTTAAGCGTCATGTCAGGTCAACTCGGCCTTATATGGGGTTGCTAAGCTATGATGTCATATCAATTTAGCCTAACATAGGGTTCACCAGTCATGTTTTTGGGGTCAAATAATACTACAATTGCTTATTTAAGCGTTTTGTCAGGTCAACTCAGCCTTATATGGGGTTGTTAAGCAATGATGTTACATCAATTTAGCCTAACGTAGAGTTCACCAGTCATGATATGGTTTGTTTTGACATACTTAACATGCTGCTGTAAGCACTGCATTTTGTGTTCAAACTTTAAAAAAATGGCAGCTCGATGCAACAAAGATATGTGGAATGTTTTGAAAAAAGTTGGTCTAGATGAATTCGCTGTTAATTTTGAGAAACAAAAAGTATCTCCTGATATTGTCTGCTTCTTATCAGCACAAGAATTACATCAACTAGGCCTTTCGAGGAAAGAAGAAATGGTCAAACTGCGAATGGAATGTATAAAATATGGTGCAAACCAACCGCAAATGAGAATGATAAAATCTGGACCCCCAGAATTTGTGATACCAAAATGTATTTTACAAAATCTAATTGATGATGGCTTTCTAATCTCAGATATTGCCAAATTGTTATCTGTGTCAGAGAGTACAATCTATCGTAGGATGCGACAGCATGATATTACTAAAGTGGAGTTTTCAAATATGAATGATGATGAGATAGGGATTCATGTTGGAAAAGTCATAAAAGAATTTCCATTTTGTGGGGAAAACATTCTGAGGCAAATACTGAAACTTCGAGGTGTTTATGTACAAAGATGGAGACTAAGAGATATCATACATTGTATAGATGAAAAAGGTATAGAAGAAAGGAAAAAAGGACGTCTTCAAAGACGTGTGTATAATGTAAAGGGACCAAATCACCTGTGGCATATTGACACTAATCACAAGCTTATTCGCTGGCATATGGTTATTGCTGGAGGGATTGATGGTTTTAGTCGTTTGATTGTGTATCTGCAATGCAAGGATAACAACAGAGCTGAAACAATCATTCAGTGCTTCTTAACTGCTGTTGAAAATTTTGGTATTCCTCAAAGAGTTAGGTCTGACAAGGGTTTGGAAAATGTGTCTGTTGCCAATTACATGATACAACAGAGAGGCACTGGTCGTGGCAGTATGATAACTGGAAAAAGTGTACACAATCAGCGGATTGAAAGATTATGGAGGGATGTATACCTTGGGGTTCTGGTATTCTACTATAACCTCTTTTACTTTATGGAGGATGAAGGTATTCTGGATCCTTTAAATGACATGCATATTGCAGCTCTTCACAAAACATTTCTTCCAAAAATAAATGAAAAATTTGATATCTGGAAAGAAGCATGGGCCAGGCACAGAATGCGAACTGTCCATTCATCTCCTCGAACTCTATGGATTGCTGGTCAGCTGCAAGTTCCTGTCGGGATATCAATCTCAGATCTGGACAATTATGGTGCTGAAGGAATTATGGACACCAATGCAGAGGACACTGTAGAGAACGCGCGTCCAGTTTTTAACTGTCCCGAATATAATCTAAGCAACCAATGTCGACAGCACTTAGAAACTGACATACATGCTAGTTGGGTCTCACACAACTTTGGGATTGATATTTACTTGAAGGCATTGGACATTATAAGAATTCATAGTAATGATGTGTAACAATCAAAGATAATGCTCATTAGAGACTAGATATATATCATTTAATGTCATTAATCGTGTGGGTGTTTTGTGTGACCTTGATGATTTTGTTAAAAAATAAGGAATTAGCCCAATGTTTCAAGCTAATTAAGGATATATTTCTTCCTGCATTACTTAATTGAACATAAACATTAATGATATTCTCTCGCTTCTGATTAGGGCCGTCAAAAATCAAGAAAAACTTCACCTGGGTACCCATTGCACCGTTTGATGATATATGATATTTTGATAGTGCTGTCGACAAATTTTATGAACAGGTACTTGTCATTAATTGTCAATGCCCAGGTGTATCACTACGGTTGGGTACCCGGTTACCCGTTGACAACCCTACTTATTATTACAGTCATCTTTTCGCAAGTTTATATTTACCATGTAAGACTTTATTTTCAGGCAAAATGACAAGATGATGACTTTTCATATCTTTAATCACACAAGTCCAACTAATTCTAAAATATCTGAAGCACATTTTTGTTCTAAAATACATTTTAGCAGTACTCACAAAGCTTCATAGCTTTTGAGGTTCAAAACAAATGAAAATCACAAAGTAATATAGAGCAAACTACCTTTTCTCGTCTACTTAGACATCTGCTCTTAAAATTTTAAACTGATGGTCATATCCTGTCACAACAACTACATGAAAACTAAAAAAAAGCATATACGTCACCATCACTTTTTCAGCATATATGCACATTTGTCATATTACTCGGGTAATTAAATTTTGAGCAACCTTCAATATTGTCAACACTACCAAAACTAATTTTTGTAGAATTCTCGTGTTTTACATACAATTTGAAGCAAAGCATCCTTTTATTATCAAAACAAATAATGAAAAGATTTTTTCAAAATGTCTGACATCATTACATGAAACACAGCCAACCTAACAAAGACACGACATGACAAAAAACAGTGATCCTAATTTTCAGATTAAATTTTCTGAGAAATTAGAAGTCTGCCATCATTGCATGAACCTACTTTAACATCACTGAAAAGTACATCAATTTCTGGTATATTACAATAAAGGTTCGTGGAAACATGATTTATCTTGAATGTAATATAGGTTATATTGTGTAACCTTGATTGAACACTAGTTTTGTGCCAAACTAAAATAAGCAATGTTAAACTCAGATCTGTTATTTTCTATCTAAGTCAAATATAATAAAATAATTACTGTTCTTAAATATAGGACTTGTTGATATGTTTTTACATACATGATAATTAATTACATTAAATACATAACTATGTAATACCCAATACATGTAATTGCTATCCTCAAATATGGACCTTGCTGGTATGTCATTACATACCAAGTAACTGCTTTGTAAACAAAAATTGTGTGTATAAAATAATCAAAGAACATTCACTAACATTTTGAACAAATAAAACAATTAGATTTAAAACTAAATGATTTTGTTTTGTTTTTACAACCCATAAACAAACCAAGTTTTTCTCCAGATTTATGTAATTTTTTGATTTTCTATTGGTCCCTGCATATGTTTTGGTTATTTATTTCTAAACTACAGAACATACTACCATAATTATACGCTGACATGAAGTTCCTTTGATTTACTGCAATAAAATCATACTGTAGTTTACCTTGATATAAGTCTTTTGTTTCATTATTATCATGTTTGTTTTTCATACTGAAAATTAGAATTTCATAAATGCAGAAAGGTTTGTATTGAAATAACACCTACACATACAGTAACTCTGTCATGAGAGTTTTATTTTAAATTGCTGCACACTGAACAAATTAATTCCTAATGAAGCTAACTTCTGTTTATATGATAACCTTAGTGGATGGAGGTTGGCAAGAGCAGTATTACGATCAATTAAAAATACTGTATCAACAAAAAAGTTACATGCACTTGAGGCTACTGATATGAAATGCATATGGACTAATTAGACTTATTTAATTTGACAGAATACCAACATTTCCTATACAGTTATTTTATTTTACTGGAATTAAAAGCTGTTATACAGCTGTTATAGGACATGTCATTGGATAGCAACAATAACAATACCCTAGGACATTATATGACAGTGGTGTTTTGTGTGTTTCTCAATACAAGATTGCACTGCTAATAAAGATGAATCCCCAAACAAATTTCACAACTTTGCCATGAATATGGCCAAAAATCACTCAAAATTAAATCAGTGAACAAGAGTCCCTCAAATAAGAGTGACACTTCACTAACAAAAACAAATTCGTGAGCATATGACACAATTCCTTAATTACCTCTTAACTGATCTGTATGTAAAACATTTGAGATAATGTGCTTCAGTCATCTTGAATTTTCAATGTGATATATAATATTATGCTAAAGGTTGTGCTCAACAGTTTTGCATTTTTTAGATTTTGAATTTTAAAGAAAAAGAATATTTCACGTTTTCCTCTGGTTTTACTGGCTATTTAAAACTGGCCATGCATATCTTAGATTCTGTTCAATGAACTTTTAATTCCCTTTATTTCTGTGTATAATTGATGGGTGTAATATGGGTTAAAGAGTATACAGCTTGGCTTTACTTCAGATGTGCACCTTAAAGATTGCTAGCTCCCCTTTGGTCATTTTGACTTCCTGGACTTCAGAGGTAAATTGTAACATATTTGGTAAATCATTCATTGCACTTTCATAAGCTGGTATTGTCTCGTCTACCAAATTTTTTTTGCCTATTTGAATAACTGCTAAAGATCATGTGCTTTAGACTGATTTTTTCAGCAAAAGAGAACAGTCATTTTTGTTGTGTCTTTAGATCACGTACAGTTTCCACAAAATACAATATCGAAAGAAATTTCAGCCAAAGTACATGAAAGAATCATAGATGTATACCAACATTCTTTCCAATGTGCATGTTGCAAATGTAAACAACTTCACCTTACACCAGCCACTCTCTCAGAAGTTCAGATTATCTGTAGAGCATTCCAAAAGTCAGTGTAGAAACCATTATTTATTAGATTTTCCATGGCTTTGACCTTTGATCTTTAGACTCCTAAATATATAGGTTTCTTAGGTGACTGTAACCAGTGAACATTTAATTCCAAAATGAATAAGCTTTCTTCCTTTAGTAAAAAGTATAAGTCATCCACAAATTTTGGGAAAGTTCTAAGGTCAACATTTTAAGCAGTTTTGCAGCTACTGTTAGCCTTTTTTAAGACACTGTGGACCTAGCCTGTCATACTTTGACCCCAAAATGATTAACCCTTTTCCTTGCTCCTAGTGAAAACCATCCACAAACTTTAGTCCGTGTTTTAGATGTGTGACTAAAGTCATTGTATAAAAAATAAAAATGGTAATGGACAGACCTACCATTTAATGGGACTGAATTATGCCTCTGCCATACTGATGGCATAGACAAAATATCCAAAGTCATTTAGTCTTAAAATATGCCATAAAAATTATTTCTGTATGAAAGTACTTAATACCATGCATCTCAAAGTAAATGATGTACTGGAACTATACATCTTGCTTGCTAACCTCTTCATGACTCAAAGTAAATGATGCATTGGTACTATACATCTTGCTCCATGACTCAAAGTAAATGATGTATTGGTACTATACATCTTGCTCCATGACTCAAAGTAACTGATGTATTAGTACTATACATCTTGCTTTATGACTCTAAGTAAATGATATATTGGTACTATACATCGTGCTCCATGACTCAAAGTAAATGATATATTGGTACATCTACTATACATCTTGCTTGCTAACCTCTTTATGACTCAAAGAAAATGATATATTGGTACTATACATCTTGCTCCATGATTCAAAGTAACTGATGTATAAGTACTATACATCTTGCCCCATGACTCAAAGTAAATGATGTATTGGTACTATACATCTTGCTCTATGACTCAAAGTAAATGATGTGTTTGTACTATACATCTTGCTCCATAACTCAAAGTAAATGATGTATTGGTACTATACATCTTGCTCCATAACTCAAAGTAAATGATGTATTGGTACTATACATCTTGCTCCATGACTCAAAGTAAATGATGTATTAGTACTATACCTCTTGCTTCATGACTCATAGTAAATGATATATTGGTACTATACATCTTGCTTGCTAACCTCTAAGCCACTGCGGTTCCAAACTCTATTTAGAATATGAAAACAACATTTGGAGTAAAAATTTTCTTTGATAATACTTACATAATCATAAATCATAATAAAATATCCACTACCTTTGTTATCTTGGTTTATGCACAAAGGTGCTAAAAGGTTGTCTGCTTGGCAAGCCAAAGTGTTATTTAGACTTTATTTGTCTTACAAGGATAAAGGTACAGGTGCCATATCCTGCCAATCATCAGTTACTACTGGTCTGAGCAGATTTTGCAGTTATGTGACCACCGGGAGAGCTTTGTAGGCAGATTCCATGTACCTGGCAAAGTCACTGTGACCTACACATATCCATCATAAGTAGTAATCTTCAAGATTTGTGAATTTTTTTTATTTTGTGGGTTTAATGCCAATTTTCAGCATATGATAGGCTATAAATAGCAGCATTACATTTGGGAGGAAGAACCCTGGAAAACCTCTGGAAGAACCACAAACCTACAAATAGCTACTGGTAAGCTTTCTTACAAATCTATGCTAACAGAATCTAGACTCAAACCAATTCTGACAGAATGTAAATTTTTTGTGATCGTTAAAGGCGAGTGCCTTAAATCATGGTGCCTCACAGCAAGATCAATACAGTCATCAATACAGTGTTGTATGAGATACTGAGGAAAATGCAAGAGACTTACTTTTCACACTGGAGTGTGAAGAATAGGTATCAGCATCCTACCTTTGCCTGTGGAAAGGAATACCCCTCACAATGAAAACACCTGTCATGTGACTGTTCATGCAAAAGATTTGGAGTAATATCTGCTATAACAGAAACAAAATTGAGCTAAACAAAAAAAAATCTGATGCTTACAGTTAAAAGTTAAATGAACAAGTGCAATACAATCCCAAAGTATATGCCTATCTTTGCATATGAGAGAATACATTAGCCAAGTTATTTCAATCCATAAAAAGAATTTGCAAAAGAATAATCATACAAATTAAAAAGTGTTGTATCATCTGGTAGCTTCACAGTTTGAGATGGACGAGGCAGGGTCAAGCAATTTATGCATGTGTTTGCTGTTGGCAAAAAGGATTCAGATGATGTAAATCTGATGTTTGCAGGAATTTTAAATCCAAGAACTGGCTCCTCATCAGCACCAGTGATGAATTGCAAAACACTCTCCAGACACACTGCTTCTCTGCAGCCACCTGTAATAATACACCATGTTGAATTACAACTGATATAATTTTGTTTTACATTAATTATTCTGGAAATATCTAATTGATTTATTGGATGGATTTGCTTTTAATCACTGCAACGATACAACTGTATACTTCTTGTGCTGTACCCTTTGTAAAGTGTTAAAGAGGCTGATGACTAGCTCAAAAAAACATGTCTTGTCGTAAGCAAATGTTCCAGATCAAATCCTGATATGAAATTATTCGGGCACCTTTTGGACAGAGAACTAAATTTTTATCTTAACAGAATGGTGCAACTATCATTACTTATTTTTAAAATAAAAACCTAAATGAAGCATGGAAAATTCTGCTGAATTTTGTTATTCATGTTGGAGAAGTGTAAAAGTGTTGGTGGACTCACTTGCAACTTCTCTCAAGTATCTTAAGAAAGCTGCATACACAGTTTTCTCAAACTGATTATTATTCGTCCCCTCTTCACTGAAATGAGGTTGAACCAATGAAGTCAGCTTTTTATAAGTCAGAGGAATCAACGTTGAATGAAAAAGATATAGGAATGTTGGAAGCTGCTTGCCAACCTGTAACAATAAAAAAGAACTGTGCATTATGATTACTGTGCTGTGCCAGTAGCCTCAAATGTGCTAATGTGCCAATAGTCTTGAGGTAGCACAAGGATATATTTCAAAATTTCCTTGAATGAATTCACAATAATCTCAAGATAGTGACTTTTTTTTGTCCAAATAGTATCAGCGAGATCTAATTCCAGTGAATAAATTTAACAAATTCTCTCAAATTAAAATTGAACACAACAGACTGAATCCACTTTGGATATTAAGATAGGAATTAGTAATTCTAATATAAGTAACCTTGATATAAAAACTTAAGACACAATTTGAGGATCGGGATGAAGGTTAAAAGTTCATTTCCAGAACATATAAAGTTATAGAGAATCTTTCATAGAACCCAACTATTCTGTCATCTTAATGGAAATGTCCATCAAACTGTAACAGAATTCATTTCATGGAAATTCTAAGGCTGCATCACTCAAACTTAATAAATAGGTTTACCCTACAAGACATTTTAGATGCAGGCCCAATTCCTATCCTCAATTAGGTAAATCAGATAATACATTGGTCATCTGATAAACAGTACAGAAGTGTAGGGTACAGAAGTGTGTGTAATCTGATAAAATTGGTACTGAAGTGTAGAGTCTTACAAGGTGCATGAAATGATGACAAGAGTTTAATCATATTTCAATATACAATTCTGACCTGGTACAGCCCCAATGACTCCAAACCATTCCGCAGTTTAACTATGCAGGGTGAGGTTTCTGTGCTGCTGAACAGGTCTTCCAGAATATTTGGACTCATGAATGGGGGAATTTTCCCATTCTGCAGAACACTGAGGGCTATAATAATAATAATAATAATAATAATAATAATAATAATAATAATAATAATAATAATAATAATAACAATAATAATGCAACCAAATTAAATGAGGTTTTGTTTCACAAAACTTCACAATAATGAAAGATATTACCTTTAATATGGAGCTGTAAAGTCATTTGATAGGTATGGAAAGTAACCATGTTTCATTCTCTTATCTCAAACAAACAGAAAAGTGTAGAAAAGGGGAAAAACATACCAGTGAAGCCTTCACTGTGATACATGAAGTGGCATCAAATTGAGAAGCATAACTATACCATGGTTCATCTCTACCTCTGAGAACTTTTCATGATGTAAACAGAAAGGAAGGAAACATTTAAATATTGATATGTGGCCTTGACCCAGAAGATCCCTAAAATGAAACGGCCATGTCCATTCAATGTCCATTCCTTTACCAATCAATCACTGATCAATTAACTTATGATCAAGGCAAACTGTGATAAGGTCATCCCCATCAATTTCTTGCCCTTAATCAGACAATAATAATGACAAGCATCATTCATGCAGAGGTACCAAGAAATATATATACATTTTGTGCCTTCCCAAAAGTCAATACTAGGTTGAGTCAACCTCCTTGAACATAATCTCTGTATTAAAAAGACACTATTCAAAACCCAACTTAATGCATTCCATATAAAATCAACCCCAATATAAGGGGTTTCTATAGCTCAAAAAAACAAATGAGTTATTATGGTTTGATGACCCACTTGCCATGCAAAGCAATACTAAATTTAAAAACTAATAGAACCTTGAATGAGGGTCCATCCAAAATATCTCATTAACTGTAAATATTACCCATTGAGTCAAACAAATACAAGATAAGAATTGGTCTTTAATGTTGCCCATTCAAAAATATATCCATCTGTATACATGTAACCAATAAATAGAAAAGTACAAAACATGAATGTAAATTAACACTTACCAAAGACTTTGCCTATTGTTTCATAGCCTGATGCCAGAAGTTCCCTCAGGCCATTATCAAAATATTTTTCTTTAATTTCTCTCAGAATAAGTCGGAAGAATTCTTTTCTTGGACCTCCATAGTCAGCAGCAACCTAATAGAAAAGGTTTGAAATAAAAGAAAATGAACAATGAAAGCATTGCTGCCCTATGCAAATTCACTAAAAACCAATCACCTGATTATTAAAATGTTCGGTGAACAAAAGTAGTTGCTTATACAGTGGATCATCTCTTATAAGGCCACAACCTCTTCTAGGCAAACGCTCCCTTTTAAAATTATGTCCTGTGCTGAAGAGTATAAAATAGCAACCAGTAATACTGGTAATACATGTATATCATTCTGATGTCTAAGAAGCATGTTCTTATAAAATGGGTGGTATTTGGGGAGGGGTAAGAAGGGTCTCTCAGGAGGGAGACCAATGTATTTATTTATAATAAGATTATTTATAATAATTTAGAAAAATTCAAACATTTACACTTCAAACTTTTTTTTACAAGTTCATGTATTCCAAATATACAGAACTTTATTCTGACACATTTCCACCCCTTCAAAAAGACTATGATTAGTTTGTTCCTTGTCACCAGCAAAATAACTACATATGACTATGACTAAAAATTACAATAAGAGAGATCACAAAATGCTTTCAGTTTCTGTGTAATAGTAGATCCAGCGTAAAGGGAATTTGTGTTAGTCTCTATACATATGCTAGACTCACATGTTTTATGATAACATGACAAAAATACTGGCAGACTGAAAGTTTGACATAGAAGCAACATTTACTACCGGTAGTTTTTCTGCTCCATCGGTTTGAATGGACCAATGATCTTTTTGCAAACTCTGTTGATGATTGTTAAATGTATAGACAATATCATTAAGAAAATGTCTGAAAATATAGGTCAGGAATCTCTTTACCAAATTATCAATGCCACTGCGACTTTGAAACCTCTAAAACTGCTACTACATGTAAAATACACAATACATGAATGCATTATATCACCCTCCTCAGAAAATAAGCTTGACCACAATTTCTTGATAATGCTGCATGTCTGTATAGGAGTATCGTGTTACATACACACAGTAATTTATTAAAAAGTAATAACAAAAAAATTGTTTGGAATATCATGAAGAAAGCTACATAACTGACTTGATATTGACATAATAAAATCTATTTTGAGAATTCTGTAAGCAATATTACCTCATTATAAAACTGCACTTCAAGTGTTTTCCGGAGGTTTGTGATGGCACTTATTTCATCCATGCCGGTGGATAATACATTTATCCTGTCCACTAGGATAAAATTTGTGTCACCTTCTGCACAAACAGTTACATCTTCCACTTCCAATGGCCTGCCAGTCACAATGACATCCTGTAACCTTTTCAGGATTTCCACAGGGTCACTGATATGTCCTGTCCTACAGTATTCAATGGCCTCTGCCACAAGCACTGAAATAGGACTGTCTTTATCATTTGATGGAGATGCCGTTCCTGAATTATCTGCTAAATTTGCTATACTTGAATTATTTTCATTGCTAACTGAATTTACAGTAGCAGAATTACTTGTACCTGAATTAATTACATAAATGATTGTTTCTGCATTTGTTGTATTTTCTCTTCCAGCCTCAGAGTGCTCAATTATGAGGTCATCAATTTCATTCTCAAATGAAACATCAGATACAAAATCATCATCACACTCCAAGTTCTGCAAGTCCAATGCACCTGGACAAAATTGCATATGATCTCTAAGTTCACGTAGAGCAAACTCTTTGCTGCATCCGTGACATGAGTCTTTTACTAGCATTTCCCTTGTATTGTCTGTTTGTAGTGGCTTTGTTGATAAATTCTTTTGAATGGGCCTTATGTATATATTTGCTTGCGGGCCTACTGTAGCTTTTAGCTCTCTAACTGACCAGCAACAATCAATAAGTTTTAAAGTTCTACAATTTTGTGTTGTTCTCAGTAATTCTATTCCACCACAATTATTTAACTGTGGAAATCCAATAGTTTCATTTCTTTCATCTGGCTGTGCAGACATCAATTTCTGTACCACATCTTCTTCCTCATCATCAGCATCTAGTCCGATTTTTTTCACTCCCAAACCTGCTTTGTGTAATATTTCTTTTTCTGTTGCAGTTGGGATGGATGTGCTTCCCTTGTTTGCTAAACACACAAACTGAACAGTCCAACTGCGGGATTGAAATTTTTTCCTGCAATTGTGACTGCTGGACCTTTGCATTTTCTGGCCCCTTATTTGCCCACTGAATAATGTGGCACGTTCATGTGCTATCTCTTGAGCCATCCTACCCTTTGAGCTGGTTATGTTATTGTTTGTTCCTGTATCAGTAGGTTCATTGTCAAATGTATTTTTCAGTTTTTGATTTATAGTTTCCCTTAGACGATGTCTATCTCCAATTGTATCAACACCAAGCTCGCCATCAGAAAGTGACATGATCATGGATGCATCTATTTTTTCTAACTGGAACCGTTCAAACAGTGTACTAAGACCTAATACATCCAATGTTCTTTGAAGTATATCCACCATTTTTTCATTAAGCAGCCACACACCTCCAAAGGTTTGGACACCACTGGATTTTTGGGTATCTGCAAAAAAACATTATTTATTTCTTGAATCATAGATGAACACTAGAATGGGCAACCCAATCACCATCAACGACCAACCTCTGCAAGTAGACGAATTCACGTACCTGGGCAGCAAGGTTGCCACGGATGGATATTGCACAAAAGAAGTCACCACAAGAATCAGCAAGGCCAACCAGGCCTTCGCAATGCTGAAGCCCATCTTGAGGACAACAAACCTCAGCGTCCATACGAAGATCCGTATCTTCAAGAGCAATGTGCTGAGCATCCTTTTGTACGGTTCAGTGTTGGAAGACCACTGCTAACATAGAACACAAGCTCGAAGTCTTCCAAACCAAACCAAGTGCCTACGACGAATCATGCGGATCTTCTGGCCAAACATGATCTCAAACGAGGAACTCTGGCACAGAGCAGGCGCAATACCATCGCTGAGACCATTGCAACTCGTTGATGGAGATGGCAGAATGCCCCCTAACTCACTACCAAGGGTGGCACTGAGATGGACTCCACATGGGAAAGGAACCATGGCAGCCCCAAAGAGACCTGGCGCAGAACTGTGGAGCGAGAACTCAAGACCAGAGGCCTCACCCTGCAGACTGACCCCGTAACAGCGGCCAACAGACCAAAGTGGTGTTCCCCTGCTGTCGCCTCAAGCACCAGACGGTGCATAGAGGACTGATGATGATGATGATGATGAGATGAACAGAGTAATTAAACCATTTAGCTGTCCCAAACTACACATGCTGTAACCACCCCAAATTTGTTTTCATAGGGTAGGTCAATAGGATAAATATACACATGAAGGTCACTTTTGTTTTGTTATTCTTTTTATATGTAGCACTTGTATATACAGCAAATGGGTGGGGATTTCAATGGTTTTTCTAGACTTTAACCCGTAGGCATACAGCCACCATGACTCAGTGCTGAAGGTGGTGGACTAGAATACCAGTTTGATTTCATTGGGTCAGACTAGATAAAGCAGCATGTCTTATTACAAAGTACTTTATTCTGATTGCCTCAACATGATATAACATAAAAAGTGTTGATGTGGCATACAACACCAAACAAAACATGAGGCAATGGCTTTAGTTCCCCATCTCCAACTCAAAATCAAATACACTCATTATGTATATCCATGCCATGACTACATATACAAAGCTTGTTCCAAAAATATTTGAAAAAGTCATTGCAATTGAATTTTTTTACTTATTAACCTTGGATGATAGATTTCTGCCCAGGGCATTCAGGCACCTGGGCAGGGAGCCAAAATATGAAAATCTGGTGTAAAAAGCATTTGTTCACTCGACTAATTTATATCATAAGCTTCTATAAGGCATTAAATTACCACTTAAAAGCTGACATTAGACATACTCTAAATCCATCTTTAGATATACATGCTAATGACCGTTTGTGTCATCTGATATTTCTATAAAGTTAAGACAGAGAATGTAGAGCAATCATGTGCATGGATTTCATGCATAACCTGAAGTATTTTAGCTATATAAATAAGTGGTCATGCATACTAACTACAAGTCATGTTACACAATTCCTATTACTCAGTCTGTAGCTTGAGTTAATGTGTGTGCTGAAGTTATGCAGCATCTGTTTCAAGTTTCCTATCTAAACTGGGTGGTAGTGGAGGTGGGGGTGGTTGGAGTCAACTCTGTAATAATGGTAATATACCATGATTCATCCCTGTTCTTCAAACAGCTATTATTTATGAAGCTGAAAGAAAAAAAAATTAAAATACTGACCTGAGGCCTTGACAATAAGACTTTGAAAGTGCAATGTACAATGTAAACCTATTAATGATGATGTCCAAGTAGTCTTAGTGTCATCTCTTAATTTCAAACTTTTGAGGTATGCTGCAGAAAGGAAAGTGTCATGGACATCTAATACTGAGCATTGATTTTGACCCTGAAGACAGGATCCCCTAAAATAATATGCAATACACCTTATAGTGATGATGTATAAGTATATTATTTCTTACTTTAATCTCAACTAGTTTTAAGTTATTGAGCAACAGGGAAATGGTGATGGAAACATAAAATACAGCTTTAACCATGACCTTTAAAGATAGTACATAAATATGGTGTGTGACACATTCTAGTGAGCATACCTAGTTTAAGTTTTTAAAATAACACAATTTGAAAGTTTCTGACTAAATAGAAATGAGATAGAAAATGTAAAATACCGAAACACTTAAGATTTAATTTTAGTAGGCGTATTTATTCGGTGTTGGTAACATTGGGAATAACTGGATAAAAAATATACTCTATATGATATTGGCAAACTGGATTTTCTGATTATTTTTGGACATGCGCTGACTTGCGGATGTTTACAAATGTAAAGCTGCAGCCAGTAAGGACACAAACATTGTATATAGCACAATTGCCTCTAAAATTGCAAAAATTTTGATAAGTTTACAATGAAAAAGAATGAACATCACTTTTTTGTAAAGTGTATGCAATTACGTTGATCATCATATACAAAACTCTAGTCGAACTTGCTATACCTGAATTGGCTTTGATTACAAAATATATTAAGTGTATCGTCTGATGTTTGATGATTATAGGTCATATACTGATGGTGACATACATGTCCTTACAAGGTTAAGCTTGGAATTTCATTCCATGCTAGCCAATATGGACCACAACTGACAAAATGTTGTTTATGATCTTACTTCTGGTACGTAAATAAGAATGCAGTAACAACCAAACTTTATTGAAATCAATAATATTTCAATATTAATACAACATTAATAATATTTTTTAACATTTTTTACAAATTTAAGTAACGTTGAATGTTTTACAAGAGCCTATCTGAAATTGTCATATTACAGGGAACCAGACTAATACAAAGTTGGATGTGTTCCGAATGAACATAACATCACAACATAATGGCAAATTGACCACACGAAATTAAATCTGACTCCATATAATGCAATATTAACAATGACACGTAAATATTGACAACCTGGAAAAAATATTAACCGATCAGCATAAGTTGACAGGACTACACAATAACAAGCTAACACCAATATATGGAAAACGAATAATCAAAAGGGAACCTGCCTTATATAACAATTTAAGGATCAATTATATAGTCATTTGACCGTATATCATTAATTATGAACCTTACATTAAGTTGTTTTGAACTTATATCATGACCTGACAACTCTGTATAAGCTCAGCTCACCTCAAGTAACATTTAAAGGAGCGCTCATAGTATCGTTGTACCCCCAAATGATGACAAATTAATGCAACATTAAGAAAAGATGAAATCATATATAACTGGTGAACCCTCCATTGGGCTAAATTGATATGACACCATGGCTTAGCAACCCCATATAAGGCCGAGTTGACCTGACATAAGGCTTAAAGAAGCATTTGTAGTATCATTTGACCCCAGATCATGACTGGTGAACCCTATGTTAAACTAAATTGATATGACATCGTAGCTTAGCAACACCATATAAGGCCGAGTTGACCTGACATGACGCTTAAAGAAGCATTTGTAGTATTATTTGACCGTAAATCGTATCTGGTGAACCCTACGTTAGGCTAAATTGATATGACATCATAGCTTAACAACCCCATATTAGGCTGAGTTGACCTGACATAATGCTTAAAGAAGCATTTGTAGTATTATTTGACCCCAGATCATGACTGGTGAACCCTATGTTAGGCTAGATTGATATGACATCATAGCTTAGCAACCCCATATAAGGCTGAGTTGACCTGACATGACGCTTCAAGAAGCATTTGTAGTATTATTTGACCTCAAATCATGACTGGTGAACCCTACGTTAGGCTAAATTGATATGACATCATTGCTTAGCAACCGCATATAAGGCTTAGTTGACCTAACATAACACTTAAAGAAGCATTTGTAGTAACATTTGGCCCCAGATCATGACTGGTGAACCCTATGTTAGGCTAAATTGATATGACATCATCGCTTAGCAACCCCATATAAGGCTGAGTTGACCTGACATAATGCTTCAAGAAGCATTTGTAGTAGCATTTGACCATAAATCATATCTGGTGAACACTACGTTAGGCTAAATTGATATGACATCATAGCTTACCAACCCCATATAAGGCCGAGTTGACCTGACATGACGCTTAAAGAAGCATTTGTAGTATTATTTGACCTCAAATTATGACTGGTGAACCCTACGTTAGGCTAAATTGATATAACATCATAGCTTAGCAACCCCATATAAGGCTGAGTTGACCTGACATGACGCTTCAAGAAGCATTTGTAGTAACATTTGACCCCAAACCATATCTGGTGAACCCAATTTTAAACTCATTGGAAACATCAGACAGCTATGGCGTTCCATACATCAGACAGCTATGGCGTTCCATATTCGTGCATATACTAGAGACAAAGAGCCAACGGACTCGGCAGAAAACTCCAAATGCATTCGGAAAGTTGAAACTCGAAAGTAATATTTATGATCCGAGCTTTTACAGAATGGACGGTCCCTATCAAACTTTCAATCAATGACTTGTTTGCCACATATTTATTTACGAAAATGTATCTAGTTACATGAGTTCTTTATAGGACCCTTTCAAATTTCAATTTTGAGTACAAAGTGTGCATCAACCTCAAGAAAGTAAACCAATCTGTGAGTATAAGTAACTAATTTTAATTTAGTAGAACGCACTATTTAACACTATCATATCAAGTTATCATTGAAATAAAGTTATAGTAAAAGGGCGTTTGAAAACACCGCACAGCCAGGAAACATTGGTATCGTCGATGTCTGCTATTTTAAGGCATAGTTATCGAACCGCTGGTCTTTGACAGATATCAGCTTGTTGAGGTCCCCAAAGTTTAATGATGTTCTACCCCAGCTCCGTGACACAACATTGGTTTTACTTCATAGGCTCAAGTAGACTTATTTGCCGACTGGTCTCCATCCCCATATTTTCCTAGTGGATGCCCTTCTTCAAAGAATGGTGGCCTCCTATCCAGGTCAGGTGAGCTGTTTTTGTCTGCTCGTGTTGCTGACTGATACGTATTTGAATGTGGCAAGACTGGCTGACAGAATTAGAATTATGGTCGTGTGCGCCAATTCGGGCATGTACGACTATTTAATGCATGACTAAACGTCACTTTGGCCCTGAGAGCATGTGCGACGGGTAAATTTCCACAATGTGGGATTCCTAATTAAACATACAGGAGAGTATACGACCCAAACTCCAGCACGCATATGCTAATTAACTGAGGTATTCTTTGTGACAATAAAGCCCCATACGGTTTGTATACGGAAAGAGTGTGAATAACACCAATACACACTTCTCGTAATTCTGTATCTATATTGCATTATGACACGGCGGGTGTAATTAGACATTACTCTTTTGACGTCACATCGGTTCCGTACGTACACGCTCTTGATTAAATAGGCGAGTGGGAATAGACCAATACACTCATCTTTGATTCGTCTGATCTAGGGCAAGAGAGAGGGGCCTCGGCAAGAAAAGCTGAAACGCCTAGGCACACTATGATGAAAGCAGGCCTAATAACGAAGTCGGGCTATTTCCTATTACCAGTTAGGAGATAGCCCTTTTATAACACACAACGAGTCCAAGAGACGTTTACATTTGTTCGTCAACATTAGAATACAAAAAGAAGGAGTTGTGTTTGAATGGTCAAATGAGTTTCCATCTAGTTTGATCGAGTTGGTTTATAAGCCAAATCGGAACTCTTAAATAATGAGTATTCTGGACAGTAATATCCCTTACAGGGTTGTCAGAACTGCAGATTAATGGCTTTACGAGCAATGTTGTATTCCATACATTCTGTCGCGCTCCGATTTCCTTCGCATTGTTTGTTGTTCGAGAAATGCCTCGAACCCGTGAATCGCTGTTAGGTGTACATCAACTTCCACCAGAATGGATAGGGGATGTAGCTTTTATGCTTCTAGGTAATAGTTTGCCAGGATTACGATTCAAAACTGCAATTTGTGTGGTCTTGATTTACGGAATTTCAAGGATCTGCAAGCCAGATAGATAAGAGCGCTTATACAATTGTTGACTTTCCTGCGTCTTAGACAGCATCCTGGTTTCGTATCCATTAATCTCTGTATGTCTAGGTCTTCTTCTTCCTCTTAAGGTTTTGTGTTTCTTCAACCTCCACTGTTTCTTTATCTTGCTTTTATGGTTATTGTTTAATATTCTGTCCATGTTATTCAGATTGAACGGATTCTTCATTCTTGAATGCCCTCGGAATGTTAGTTATGCTCTTAATATTCTGGATTTCAACTTCTGGTGGTATTGTCTGCTGTAGCGTTTTAATTGGTGGGTAGTGTGTTTCTCGTCCACTCAACGATAGCGGGTAGGGGATTCGAACCTAAATAAAGGCCGATACTATTTCAGGTATCGCTGAGTCGTTAGCTGTTCGCATTCATACTGGCTTCCTCATCCTCCCCACCCCCCTCCCCGCACATTTCTGGTTTTGTCCTCGCCCTGACTTTCTTCTAAGACCATAAAACGTCAGTTTCGTTCACTGGTGTAATTGCCTCATTCCATGTTGAAGGAAGTGTTGTTCTTTTTTGCGCTGGCTCTTAAGGTCCAATTACTAGTTAGTTCTTTGCATCGGGCTCGAAGGGCCCCATAGTACTATTGCTGGTATGCTGGCAGTGGCTGGCATCCTGAATGTCGCCTCGCTCAACTCCATCACTATACTAGTGCTCAAGTAGCACAACTCACCACGACTATGGCAGATCTCTTGAACCCACCGCATTATAAGTTGGAGGCACGAACTAGAAAGAAAACATCCCTCAGATTTGGTACTCAGCATTGAAATAAAACTTTCTTTCTAAGCAAATCTAAGAGTGAATGACAGAATGTGAAATGGCACAACCAAACGGTTTGTTTTAGAAAAATACTAGCAATGCCAGTTTTCCAGATCTACACTGTTTATATCAGCAGATATAATCTTGTTAGAGGGAGAAGTATGCTAGTTCTTTCCTACCAAGAAATACCAAACATTAAGCATGAACGTATTGAGAAGGTTGACATCTTTGTTGAGTAAGAATACGCTACCTGTGATCTTGTACAAAGTCGTTTAGTGATCAGCATACACCACGTTTCTATATTAAAAAAATACATAGTCATAATGTTCTCAAAACCACTCTTCTATTTTGTCACAGTTTCTAATAGGAATTGCTATGTATCTCGATATCATGTACATTATTTTAGAATATTTTTGTAAGGGTCATTTAGTTAAAAACATTTTCAATTAAAAAGCCCCAAGAATGGCTTTGTATACTTAAAACGAGTTTTGCGTACGATGTACATTTTCAATCATAATTCCAAGGTCGATCTACTCAAAAATTAAAAGCATTACGTAATTTAAGTAGGCAATGAGAGAAGCAAATTCAGGTGACGCGTGTTTCCGAGAAAGGCTCATGGCCGACGTTTTCATTGGCCAGTTTGAATCAGCAGATGTGTTGACCTTTCGATATATAGGATGATTCATTGAAATATTGTTTTCAGTTTTCAGGCAATTACAAATTATTTTTCTATTTAACAGGCAAAAGACGCAGAAATCGCTTTTCTTATTGTGTGTCTGGACTTATAAGAAGTTTAGGAGATTTACTTATTACTATTGTTTTTGGGAACATGCACTTCAAAGAACAGATACCTATATTAAAAACATAATGACTTATTGTGCATGTATTCAACGGTATCATGAATATTGATATAATAGTATTCAAGGACAATTTTGATTATATTAAATTTGCCTTAAAGACTTTTTGGACCATTTATGTATTTCTGTGAATTCACTTAAAGACATGTGGATTTTTAAACAGTGATTACTTCTATACTGTTGACATATCAGTAGATTACAATTATCATTCGGAATGCATCTGGAATATATTCAAACTACATCATACATATTGTAAATTGATAGGACTAACTAGGAAATACAACGTAATACAAAACTCAACTTTGCTTCTTCTTGATACTTAGTTACACCCCTAGAATCCTAATAGTATCCACTACTACGTTTATGACGAATGAAACACAATAGTATTCACATATAAATCAAATCAGTACGATGATTGTAATCTCACATTATTGAATTGAACGAAATACACTATTTATACTTATAAACTCAATGATATCGTCATCCACAGGACCAAATCCACAAGAATCAAAATATTTCAGACTGTGTCCGTTGGGAAGGTATACTGCTACCAAAGTGGTTTTGAGTCGATGACTGTTTTGCGCGTAGCTGTCATAAACTTGAATCTTTATTACACACCACTTTAATTAAAAACAACTTTTTACGAACTGTGAGTCGAACGGTATTCATTCTTTACACCGTGATGGTAAGTTATGAGTTCACACTTGAAGTTGTTTTTAAAATACGTCAATCATATAAATGAACTGAAAATGTGTCTACTATGCTGCAAAAAAGTCTTCGTTTCCAAAGAAGTTAGTGGAGAAAAGAATGGTAACTTCCATTTCCGTTCCAGTCTTTCATAATCTTCTCGTCTGAGATAAGTGTCCATTCATTTTGAAGGTAGGCTTCCAACGTATATTCTGGTTTCATCATCAAACACGTGTCGTATTGTTTCTGACGCGTATGATTAAGATCACAACCATAAAAAGCCATGTAACTAAAAATGTGATTATTACAAGCAAACACGAGATAAAATGATGTGGCTCCGTTAGTCATTGTGATTGTATTTTTTAGCTTGTTTTTCTTCTTCACTTGTAGTCTGCAACTTCTGTTGTGCTGCATAGCTAAAGTCTTTATCGCCTATCTAATACATATATATTTAATAGTCTAGGACGGCATCAGTGGCGTAGCGAGGTAATTTGGCGCCCAGGAAAAAACACCCAAATTTGCGCCCGAGGCTTCCCCTGTTGCGCAGTTATGTACTTTGTTTCCAAAAAAAACCATAATCATTATCAGTCATAATATAATTATTACACTGTTACAATTTAATTGCAAGAAAAAAGTATAGCCTAGGCTAAATTCCCTATATATTAGCCTATTTAGAAAAAAAATATCCTAAAAATTGATTATGTTAATTATGTCATCTGGAGATTGCACATAGTACATTACATTACAAGTAGCGTTTTACAAAAGATTTATTTTCCTGGCCTTCACTGCTGAAAACTGATCAATAACATCATCAAAGTCAATTGTTTCTAGTGTTTCTCTCTCTACACTGAGCAGTGCTAGATTGCACAAACGGTCTTGTCCCATCGACGCTCGTAAGTATGACAGAATCAGTTTCAACTTTGCTGAAGGAGCGTTCGCAGCTTGCTATTGACACAGAAACTGTATATTAAATCGTTTAACCAGTAGACCGCCCGCACGACAGTAATCCAGTCAACAGCTATACAACAGAGTCTGCAGACGTTGGCCAAAACAACATTGTTTGTATTGTGTTACTTATAATATGTGTACTTTTCAAGTTTCACTTATTTAACACTCACACGTCGTGGAGGATACTTAGCTACCAGTCTGTTCATATGTTGTTTCCCACTTAAAGTAAGGCTTTCCAACCGAGCGTGTAGATTCTAGTTTCGATGATTTATTAACATGGACTGTCAAATGGAACACAATACTACTTTGATTCAATCTCAGGCGCAAACCATCTTTATTCAACAAATACTTGTCTTAATATAGATATTATAAAATGTCCAAGTGGAAATCATTCATCATTTCACGTCTTTTATAATTGTCTCACTGCGGTCAATCAACATTTTGAGCATCGTTATCGAAAGCAAAATCTTTAATGTTGATCTTGAATAATAATATATAAAAATAATAATTAACGTTAGGGTCACGTCCACACTCTTTTCTTAATTTTAGGGCTATGAACTATGTAGATGTGTTTACTGGTAAGGTCGTAACCTATGCTTGTTTACAATCGATTTAATAATATTAGCCGCAATCCACAGTACCAAAATGTGGTGGATATGCATTCCAACGAACTTTCACTTCTTTTATTCGATGCTTTCTTACTTTATAACAGCACTTTGAGGGTTACAAGAGACGTCATCGCCTTCCATTTGGATTTCGTTGAGGCTCGAACTCAGCTTAATTAATGACTTTCTGATAATAAGACTTCTAGTTTTTAATTATTTAATTCCATCGATAATGTTTTTAATATCGCACACGACGTCTTTCTTCTGGTCCCTCGTTGAAAATCAGGCAATACAAACATTTGTTCTGTTTTGTTCATATCCTTCATTATAGAGACAGGATAATCAATCACGTGTTTGTACTTATTGCGTGACACGAACAATCATATGGTCCAGTTTATTAGAAACAATTGTTTATTTTTTTCCTCAATGCGAACCCAATATCAGGTCTTTTCTATGCTCTGGTCCCGGTCGTTCCAAACAAAAAATCAAACGCATTTACTTCGTTTTTAGATATCACCATTTCTAGAGCGCATCCTATTCTACGAAGATAATATTGATTACACTCTTTCACCAGATTTGATAATAGAGAGTATATCGATGTACAAACTAATTCCACATACACACTTTCAAAGTAGTTTCACGGCACCAGCAATCACTCTGAGAAATTTCAGTGCTGAAAAATGAATTCGTCTTTTTCATTTTATTTTGTGTCACTTGGTGAAGACATTCGTTTCATTTGTCTATTTTCCATCAATCACTTTGTTCGAAACCAAGTTACAAAGTTTGCACTGACACTAAACTAAGTTAAAAGTACCAATTGTTATCTTGAAAACACGTCTCTGACACAAACAAATATGTATAACCTCGACCAAATGATGGTAAACGGGAGACATCACTTAAGTGTGCTAACCATTTCTGATGAGTTCTAATTACTTTCGCTTCACGTCTTGGAGATTTCGTAAAATGTGTTTATGTAACGTGAGCGTCGATTGTTCTTCTACCAAATGTCGTGCATTTTGCAGACGTAAACGTGTGAATTTCATTTAACTGCAAGATAAAAATGTTGAATGGATGCTTTAAATTCTTACATAAGGTGTATCCATATGGTTGATGTTGCTGCTGCTCCACGATAAGTTAACCAATTATTGATGTTCTTTGTTTTGTCTTGATTAACGCAAAAAGAACAAAGGATGAAATATAAAGGGTGATTGGTTCTTGTGAAACTTCGTTCTTCATCTTTTCGTTCTATCTTCCGTCAACAAGAGCATAGTGATAATTGTTTCCCATACTAATTCTTGATTTAGATGTTATAAACGTGAAGTTTACCAATCGGAGTTTGAAACTATTCTTTATCTGCGCCCCGCATCATTTTTGTCTTGTTATGAATATTTGGTTTAATTTATATTGAATTTAATTTAATTGTTGGTTTGTTAGTTGTTCATAAAATGTTATTTCCTTTACATTCTTATGATATCTAACTTTTTTAATGGATTTGCTATTGTTTATTTTTGTCTCTCAATGCGAACCCAATATCAGGTCTTTTCTATGAACTGGTCTTGGACGTTCCAAACAAGAAATCAAACGCATATACATCGTTTACAGGTATCACCATTTCTGAAGCGCATCCTATGCTAAGATGATATTATTGATTACAAGCTTTGACTAGATTTGATAATTGAGAGTATCTTGATGGACGTGGTTCTTTTCCTTGGAAATACGTTTGTAAGTGCTCATACAGAACTCTTGGGGGGAAAAAAAAACATTGGTTGAAATTTATTCGGAATTCAAAACTGGATTAAATTTGTCCATGATTCAACAAGGGACTCTTGACACAACATCATGTTGCCAGTTACAATAGATGTCATCGCCTTCCATTTTGGATTTATAGGGCCTCGACCTCATTTATGACTTTTTATTAATAAGACATATTGTGTAATCCTTGGAATAATTTTGTTCCTAGGTCCTTTTAACATGGTAATTAAGACCTTCAGACTCATTAATGGTGAATGAAATATTGTTTAAGATGATAATAATAATAATAATAATAATAATAATAATAATAATAATAATAATAATAATAATAATAATAATAATAATAATCAGTATCAGTATCAGTATCATCATCATCATCAGTTCCGTAGTCTGGTAGTCCGTTCGGGCACCGCGCAAGACCGAACATGCAGCTTCCTCCATTCTCTTCTATTTTCCGAGTTTATCAGTGAATCGGTCAATGTTAAGCCTGTTCACTCTCGAATGTTATCTTCCCACATCTTTGTCTGCCTGTCTCTATTTAATTTACCTTATACAAATCCCTTGCAGAATTGTATTGACAAGTCCGGATGATCATGAGACATGCCCATACCACTGCAGTTTACGTCTTTTCACTGATCATGAGATCTTCGTGACGCCCTATGGCTTATCTGATCCTCTGCCGTATTTCATCATTGGTGACACGGTCTTGTATGTAATGCCGATATTCTTTCCGAAACATCTCATCTCTGTGGCCTGTATCCCTTTCTCAACCTCCGTTGTTATTGTCTATGATTAACAGACATGTATAAATATGGAGATTACCAGTTAGTGACCTTTGAACTGAATGCAATGTTCTTGCTAATCCAGATGGGTTTCAGTTTGTCAGCACTGATGTTTCCTGTGCAATCCCGGAATGTACTTAAGACTTGATCCTTCATATGCTACCGTTGCCCCTAAATACTTGAAGCTGTGGACTTTATTCTGTTTAGTATATTAAAGATTATTTTGCTTGAATAGCTTATATCACTGAATGTACGGTGTTTTGATACTGTTGCAAGTTGGTTTTCTGAAGAAAGGTGATGATCAGTGATTGGATCTACGGCGAGGTTACCTCCTTACATGACAAAGCTGGAAACTACCTTATAGGAGAAAAAGATATTCTGAAACGATGGAGAGAGTATTGCGCAGAACATTAAAACCGCCGAGTCACAATTGATCTGGAATACTGAACGTCCCCCAAGCAGCAAAACAACGACATGATAGTGTGTTTGTCGTTGTTTGCTGCTTGGGGGACGTTCAGTATTCCAGATCAATTGTGACTCGGCGGTTTTAATGTTCTGCGCAATACTCTCTCCATCGTTTCAGAATATCTTTTTCTCCTATAAGGTAGTTTCCAGCTTTGTCATGTAAGGAGGTAACTCGCCGTTGTGTTGTCTTGTTAGATATTAGACCAGTTTGTATGATTTCTTGCTATTTATCCTTTTCAAGTTTGCCTCAATGTTTTTTGTTGTACTTCAATCCACTTATATAACAATGAATTATCCAATTGTTCATTAGCATCTGTATACTAATACAGACAGTTCATAGTTTGCATTATCACTTTGGGCGCTTTGTCCAACGTAATCATAATCAAAGTTCCAGATGAACAACGTAAGTAACAGCAAACAATAAGCTGTCTTTGTAAATTTATCAACGTTCAAAAATACTTTTACTATACACTGTATAGCTTCTGTACGAGTGTTGTGTGCATCACCTGCATCAGATATTAGCCTTTTGAACTTTTCTTCATTTAATTATTTAATATGACTGACCTGACTTTTGGTACAGATGTTAATCTTTGATTATGTATCGCATCCCTAAAACTTTCGTATCGTACACCCAACCAGAAACTAATTCTGCAACTAGAAATATTCAATAATATTCCACATTTAAATTATCATAAATGATGTATTGATATACCTGTTAACTTATTAAACAATGCCGATGCCAATTGTAATTTTAAGAAATGTAGTTATATTTGGCTTCAAATGGTCGTTTTCGCCACTGGGGACAAATTGGAGAGTACAGCAAGTAGCGATGGATAATTTTCGTACTAGAGTTGTTATGCAATTTATCTTTTTAATTTTACAATTATTAGTTCATTGGAATGCGGCCCCAATTTCCATGTGTAGGATTTGATAGGGATATATGACATAAATATGAAATAATTTATTTTGTCTGTTAGTACGATACTGATTATCGTGAGTTAACGATAATTACTTATTATATTTTATTGTGTAATGTTAAATAATTTTGTAACTTTAGGATTTGTGAATTTTTTTATGCAATAGCAATTGAACACGTTGTAGCATATGGTACTTTTCGTTAGAACGCTAGTGTGGTAATTTTATGACCTGCCGCTGTGAAGCGAACACAAGATACTACCATATTTAGTAAGAGTTTCCATAGTGTCTGGATAGCTAGTGTGTTCTGAGTAACTTAAGTGAAGGAATATGATGTATGTCAAGAAAGTAGTACATATAGAGATTTAGGGATAATGTGGTCCTTTAAATAAGCAGTTTTCTGATGGAAAGGGAGAACAGGCAGGTTGAATACGGAAGTCTGAGAAAAACAGAGACGTGACGAGTAAAGTCTGGGAAAAGAAAAAGTGTCGAGTTCAGAAGAAAGACTATAGGAAATGGAAAACGTTGGAACTCGGTCGAGAGGAAGGTGATGCAATCAGTCGTGGACATTGCGCTCGGTTCACCACTGGTTAAGATGAAATAAATCCAAATTAGACACTGCTATTAAATTATATTGATAAAACTAAAGTTGAATTGAAATTACCACAATTAATTTGTTTGATTAAAAGTATTATTTTCCTTGTCTAAGGAGGCTCGTATTGCATTATTTATTCCCAATAATCTTGCCCAGTTCTCTGTTGATATTAGATTCACTCAAACTGGATCATAACATCGAGAAAGGTCATTTCATAGATAACAGCTAAATACAATTAACTATCCCTATTAATAAGAGGGTGACGTTACAGAAATGAATGTTTACGTTTTTAATTCGTGCGAGTATTTAAGTAGAAAAAAGAGAACAGATCAAGGTTGTAATATTATTTATATTTTTCTTCTTGAAAGATATCCAATTACAATCTAGTCGGCAGGTTAAAATGAGACCGAATGTTTGATTTTATTTTATGTTAGAATTATCACTTTAATTTCAATGCTTCGATAATTTCTTGCATTAATTGTGATGAAATGTCGAGATTATCTGGTTTTAGTGGAACCCAAGAATGCGTAGACCAATATCGTTCGAGATTTGGTATAATTTATATAATTTGGTATATACGAATTGTTGCACGTACTGGATGCATTAGGTCTTTTTAAAAAAAAGATACGTTCTGTGAGTTCAGCTGCGTTATCAATTGTTTCCTCGATTATTCTGCTCCGATTATTTAATCATAGCACATTTTAAAAATGCCCCCAACAGAGTTTCCCTTAGAGTAATTGAGATCTTGCAAGTACTTTAACTGAAAAAAATATATAGTAATGTTTTTGTATAAATAATTTGTTGTTAGTACTCGTATTGTATGTCACAAATTGTATTTTCCTGTTTGTTTCATTCCTAATTTGATATATTTCTAGTTCATGTGGATTAGTTTTCTTGATGAGTTCTAATACAAGATGCAAATTAAAAATAGCGTAATTGATATTCTCAATATTCCGCTTGACATGATGGCATTTTACCTGATTCATAATAGTATAATAGCTTTGAGGATTAAAATATATTCATCACAACGTGCTGTAGAGTAGTCAAGCCAATGTCATATAGATAATTTATGTGGTGTAATCTCAGGATGAAATACGTTAGATCTCACAGCAGCTCCTTTATATATAACACAATAACATGGATCTACAAATTTTATGGATATTTAATTTGCATTGTGCTTGATCTTTTTCCAGGATTGAGAAGAGCTGAGTATTGTAATAAAAAATGTTTACTTAGCCTTGATTTTAGAGCAATTGTATGGTTTGTCTTGATGACCAACTCTGCAGTACTATTGAATCGTTTACACCTGAATGAATGAATGTTAAATTAAAGTGAACCGGCCACGAAGGGTCATTATTTACTGTTTTATCTTTCAAAAGAAAGTTATATAATTTTTCCCGTGGGGTAATGAATGGTGCCACATCTCCGTGGGCGTTTATGCACACATAGTGTGCTATTTAATTTGGTCGTCATGTCGCACCCCTATTGAGGGACTATCAACATGAATGTAGGACCTGGGTTAGTGTGAATGGATCAAACACGCATTCAACCCTATCAACTAATCGGAAGGAGTGTACTAGAGGTGCAATGGCACTAAATAATGACTGGTGAAAAATGGTTTTCACGTCTAATCATGTTGAGGGTTTCTGGTCGCGAGAAAGGAGGAAAAGATCCGATAAGCCAGCCCATGTTTGTCGACAGCCTTGAAACGTCCAAGCCATACTTATTTCAAATCAGGTCCAGTTTCACTAATGGACGGAAAATATACCAATAATGTGTAAGCCACCTGAGTAATTAAATCAAATTTTGTGTAGTTGAAGATTTTTTCTAACTCCTAACATACTAATGTTTCTAGTACCCAGTGTAAGTCCCTATCAGTTTTAATTCTAGAATGTCTGTGCGACATATGTAGGTTGGTCACTGTTAGGTTATATGGATTGTGAATTTTGATTGGCGGTATTCGAAAATGATCAAGTTAAGTTTCTCAAAAGAGCTTGTCAAATAGAGCTTTCATACCAAATGAGAGTTCTGTAATGGCTAAATGGCAGTAGCCCTTATAAGGGCTTTTTGATGGAGGGTTACTTAATGTTAACCAGTCTTCCCTCATTCTGGTTTGTTTGCTCCGGTGTCCTCCTATCGTCTCTTGTTCCTTGGGCCTCCCTTCATCTTGATTGTCAGCACCGGTGTCCTCCACTCTGTCCCATATGACAGCCTATTAATGCGGATGTACTAGTCCCGCATTCCTGATGGTTCGAGGTTCGATACCACCTTGTATTTCTGATTTAGTTTTTAGGAGAATACTAATTGGTATTTGGATGCAGCATTGTGTCGCTGGGTCTGATGGTCTTGGTGTTTTATGTATATGGAAAAAGTTAGAAATAGATAGAGAGGGGTGTTAATTCCTAGATGATGGTATCCATAGTCCACCCTTCGTTTTTGTACTTGATGTTATTTTCTTGAATGCTTCAATATTTATTTCTATATATTTTGTTATCCCTGATGCTTCCTCTAATTCTGTTTGGTTGTTTTAAGTGTGTAGCCCGTAAAATGATTAGTCAATGGACCCATGTGACCTCATTGTGGGACTACAATTTACTTCTTAAGGTTGTTATACATTTCAAAATTAGTATGTTATTTAGGTATTTTGGTAGCCCGTCAATTGATTGGTCAATGAACCCATGTGACCTCATTGTGGGGATACATATTGCTCCTTAAGGTTCTTATACATGTTAGAATTTTCGATTTATTTAGGTGTTAAGGCGATGTTTCTATATTTTTTCAATTAGCCCTGTTGTTTTAAGCAGTTCAATACTAGTTTTGAATGTTCCTTGAGTTAGTTAATTGGATTATTTCTGGGTATGTACTTCGTGCGGCTATGTTTAGTTGTTTGAATCTAAATTTGTCCCTTTCCTTTTTGGCTTTTGTACAATTGTTGAAGATATGGTGTAAATCTTCTGGGGTGTTACAATTGTGGCAATTAATGTTATGTGGGAAGGGTCCTATGTATTTTACAAAGCTGTTTGCCAGTTTGGGTTTTTCCTATTATTATTCTATTTATTTTAGATTGTTCATAACCTGTGCATCTGGGCGGTTTTATTACTCTACTAACTTCCTTAATGGTGTTGTATAATATTCTCCCTTGTTTATTTATGTCCCAATCGGTTTGCCATTTTTGATTAACCATTGTGTTAATTGAACTATATAGTTCAGTTTGGCTATATTTAAGTGGCATGTAATTATGTTCGTCGAGTTTGTTTTTAGCAAGTTGGTCTGCTAACTCATTACCTTTGATGGCAATGTGGGATGGAATCCAAATAAATTCTACTGCTAGTTTATTTGAATTTAGAGTTTTCAGTATTAGGTTAATTTGTATTAAGAAATTTTCTCTAAAAATTTTCTTTTACACCTGCAATAAATGCAAATAAGATAACAATAGTCGGGATAGATTCAATAAACTGATTCATTATATGTTTGCTATACAATTTTCCAGGGCTGCGTTTTCATCTTCAACTTTTATGTTTCATCTGTTTATAGTTCCTGAATGTTATTGTCGATATGGACTATCATTACTGCATGAGATGAAATTACCGTGAAATAATTTGTATTAAGTAAAGAGGTGAAGATGATTTCATGTTACTTTTTAAATTATCTTTAAACAGTTTATTTTATCTTCAACTTCACCTTACCCTCAATTATACCTTCAAGTTATTTGCAAGTTTTCAGTGTTATTTTCTATCTATCTGCAACTTAGATTCGAATTAACTTCAAGTTACTTTCAATTTATCTACAAACTACACATGCATAAAACAGTTGCTGACTTTCTAAGTTTTTTTTTTAATTGTATGTTTTATTTCTCCATTAACCTGCCGTTGTCAGAATGGTGCAGTATATTTCCGTGCTGAACTTTTTCATACTTCACTGCACGTGTGTCTAAAAAAAGTATAGCTTGTTAGGAATTATGTTTCATTGTAAACAAACACTGTGCGCACACATAGCAGACTCCATTGGTTTTGATGTATTAGATTTGTCTGTTAATGAACTAACCAAGCTGTTTTGGCCAGATTAAACGCGATATCTACAATTTCAACATAGTGAGGCGCGCAATATTGAAAATACAATTCTGTTCACTTAAACAGCTATGTACGAGAAATGTTCATAACTATTTGCAGATGGAATGGTTCAAACTATATGCCGTGCTTACAAAAGTCTATAATATTATCATCTTAATGCATATTAGGAAGAAGATCTAGCTTGTCCCATTCCATGAGACAATCCAAACACTAAATTCGCCCAAGAAAAACATGTGACTTGAGAACGCCGCTTTGGGCTGAAAAGCAAGGGAAGGTAAGTCAAGACGACGAGGAAGCATTTTTGTTTCGCTGATGACATGGGCTGTCATACCGCAACTGCTCTAATATTGTTTATTCATTTTTTAAAATTATTTAAATGTATAATTAGCGATTCAAGTTTCACATGTCATGCAATAGCTGGGGTCTCTCCAACAAAAGCCCATTAATAGTCTTGCTCTTACTGTGTATTGTTAAAGTTAAAGTTGTGTATTTACAAAAATGCGGAAACTTTGTCTCTATATTGTGTTTTTATTTAGTCAGCCGTAAGCATAAAGCAAAAAGAGTACATAATTAACATACAAAATATACAAATATTATAACTAAAACATTTTTTGGGAAAATACGAACTTTTTGTTGTTGCTAATACTACACTACCAACGTCGGGAATTATTGCTGAGAAACACTTGTTCATATTTTTATATGTAAATACAGTAACTTATATTTCCTGTTTTTAGGCTTTTATTAGTTCGATTTCTATTAAAAAAAAAATAATCCTCGTGACTTACAGTCTCTTTCCTAACTTTTTGTCCCGTAGTATGTTGTTTAAGTTCTAAAATAAACTTTAATTCTTGTCCCGTAATATTATGCATATATTCTAAAATAAAATGTAATGTAAAATGGCAGCACGTCAGTTCCATTACATGAATAAAATATCTTCGAAAACACCTGTTGATATTCCTGAACATAATCCTATTATTTGTTCTGTCAGTGATAATTCTACATGTCATGATTCTAAACGTGATATTTCAACACGTGATACTGTTACGCGTGACACAGTTACACATAATATACGCTTGTCGCACACTCAAACATGCAAATACGATACAAATGTTTTCATTTAATTATATGTCTAGAAGATGCCGAAGCCAGGGATTGAAATTAAAAGACTGGAACAAAAGATATATGGCCGCCATCGCTTAACTGCTTGACGGAGGCTCTACCGTTTTTGTGCTATTATATATGTCCTTGTTGTCTATCTTCGACTATATTATTGTGTTTCATCATGCATTGGCTGTTCAGTTCAGATGTGTTTCTTCATCTCCTTGTTTTGGAAACGAGAACAATTATAATTTTTCTCAGCTGTCTTGTTCCACTGCTAAGACGTCCTTTGTTTTTAATAAACCGCCATCATGTGATCGCCCGTCAACCCGCTTACGCTGTGATGGACCCTCATTAACTACATTAATGACCACACCTTGGCTCTTGATACTACATTGTGCTCAAGACTAAACGAACTGGTATTACATTCATCATTACTTAAATGAAAACGGAAGCGAAACAAAGAAACGTTGTTTGAAAGCTGGCCGGCGTAGAACAGGAAGAAGAATTCCATTCATCTCCCTTTCGCCCGTAACATATAAACAATTTAAAAATTCGGCGTTAATTTTGCTAATCTGGTACAAATTCATCTTAAATCGTAAACCGTTGTGTCAACTGTCCTAGGGATACCACTGCGTATTGCATTATTCAACGCCCAATCAGTAGGATCACCGGCAAAGCGCAAAGAAATAGTTAATTTTATCAACGACCAGAATATCGACATCTTCGTCCTCACAAAAACATGGCTAAAAACATCAAGCTATGAGCCCAAATGCGCGAATGTAACACCCACCGATTACTCCATCAAGGCGTTCACCCGCAACTCTCGCATAGGTGGAATTGCTGTCATCACAAAGAATTACATGATGAAATGCCTTAAGTACAACACAACCTTCAGTTTCTGCCACACATCGTTTGAACCAGTCCAAATAACACTCACAATGGAACAAAGGTCAGTCCATTTTTTTCTGTCTCTACCGCCCTCCTCCTAATAGAAAAAACAAGCTGACTAAATCTCTCTTTTTGGAGCAGTTTACGAATCTTCTGGAGTATGGCAATTCGATAGGTGGCAACCTAATTATTCTTGGAGATTTCAACTTTCACTTTTACTGTCCTGGAAACCCAAACACGTCAAAACTCATATGGACAACGTTCATTTGCATTCCAGGGCCCGGCGATGTCGAACGAATTGCCCATTGAAATTAGACACAAAGACACAGTGGTCCCTTTTAAAAGTGCTCTTAAAACTCGCCTTTTTCGACTGCAGGAACAAACAGAGATCTAAAAATGTTTTGTATCTTATATGTTTTAAGCATGTTTTGTTTGCATGGTTTTATGTTTTCCAATGTCATTGTTTTTGTTATTTGTTTTCTGTAGTGTAGTCATATCATTATAGACTTTGTAAAGCGCTTAAAGCTTCTAAATATTAGGCGCTATAGAAAGTCATCATCATCATCATTATTATTATTATTATTATTATTATTATTATTATTATTATTATTATTATTATTATTTACAATGGCAAAAGACATTCGACTAATAGAAATGTCCACATTTAAAGATTATTATGTTGCTGTAACATATTTGTTACGTTCTTTACATGTACTAGCCGAAATACATGAGAATTTAAATAAGGGAAATATGATTTTACGGATCAAATACGAAAACTAAAATTTCCCTTGACAAATCTACGACAAGAAAAAAATGCTCTTAGACTTATGCTGATTAAACAAATTAGTAACGATGCATGACTGTTATAAATTCAACATGTTATCAATGAAAAAACACTATAAAAAAAGAAGATAGTACTAAAATCAAGATCCAGCTGTCGAAACTAAATAAAATGATCAGTTACATAGCCATAATAATCCAACAATAAAAGTAAGCTATTTAATATAAATATAAATAGCGTTGTTGTTCATATTATAAACGTTAATTAAAATAATCAAGCAAAGTTAATGTGAGATGAAGTTAAAAGGGCTGTTCAAAGTAAACAGTGTAATAATTGTGTTTACAGTCATCGGTACAACAGCGCCAACTTCTGGCCTAGCATAACAAATAGTGTTAATGGATTTATAATATGTAGTGGAGGTAGTGACGATGAAAATGAATGTGATGGTGGTTGTTGTGGCGGCGGGAGAGGTGTGGATTGTAGAGGTGGGGATGCATCGATAGTGGATTCATTAATATTTTCGAGAAAGGTATCAACAGAATTACAGAATATTTATTTAACTTTGCTAGAACAAAAGGCAGCATTGACTGATGCTATTATTATAGTGACATAGGATTACCGTTAACATCCGACCGAGAAACATGTTCTTTAGTAACTGATAACACCGTTATGTTAATTCCTGCATTCTTAAAAACTATTTGTTTGTAACAACCAAACATGGTAGAGATTACTCTGATTTCAAGAGTAAATTGCGCCAGTTCCTACAAGTTTTGTTGTTGTTGTCATTGTTGTCTTGGGGTTTAACGTCATTTTCAGAACATGATAAGCCAGCCATACATTGCGGTTAGTGTAAATGGCGAAGAACCCGGGAAAACTCAGGATAGAACCACAGACCCACGGAAAGCTTACTGGCAGGCGTTCCAACGTACCCACATTGACTGAGCTCTATACTCGAACCCGCGCAGACAGAGGTGAGATAGCCGTGACCTGTAACGGGGAGCGCTTTAGACCAATGTGCCACTCGGTGCACATCCTGTATGTAGAGGCAAGATAATACATACATGCAAAGTTGTTCCATAATATAAATTATCAACCATATTAATTGTGAGTTTGTCGACATCAGTTGTATCATTTAGGTCGTCTCTTGACGAATTTTTAATCTTGGTTTTATCAAAAGGTTTGCTGCCTCGGTATTTACATCGATATTATTCTAGTTTAAATGAATATGATGGCTATGTAAGTTAATATGAAAACCTTTTATACTATTTATGTTCATCAACACATCACTGGGTGTAAAAATACTCTTTCTCTATGAATTGTCTAGTTTAGTCGAACGTTTGAGTCTGAAATATTGTGTTCAAATATTACTGTAAAGTATTCGTCTAAATCATACACTTCTTCACCCAAAATTAACTAGTCAACAATGTTATTTTTCATGTCAATATTAATATATTTAAACTAATATTTCTCCTATTTTCTTCTTGGCTGTCTATAATTAATAAACAAAACAATATATGATGGAATATTCTGAATTAGATGTTCGATTCAATAAGTTGTTTGTCCTTTGCTGTCTTGATGAATGAAATCCGTTGCTGTCCTTTGGAATGAAATCCGTTGCTGTTTTAATTAAAGAAATCCGTTGCTGTATTGATTAAAGAAATCCGTTGCTGTCTTGATGAAATAAATCCGTTGCTGTCTTGATGAAATAAATCCGTTGCTGTCTTGAGGAAAGAAATCCGTTGCTGTCTTGGGGAAAGAAATCATTTTTGTCTTGAAGGAAGAACTCCTTTTCTGTCTTGATGAAACAAATCCGTTGCTGAATTGAGGAAATAAATCCGTTGCTGTCTTGATGAATGAAATCCGTTGCTGTATTGATGAATAAAATCCGTTGCTATCTTGAGGAATTAAATCCATTTATGTCTTGATGGAACAAATCCGTTGCTGTCTTGAGGAAAGAAATCCGTCGCTTTTTTTGAGGAAAGAAATCCGCTATTGTCTTGATGAATGAAATCCGTTGCTGTATTGATGAATGAAATCCGTTGCTGTTTTGAATAATGAAAGCCGTTGCTGTCTTGAGGACATAAATCCATTGCTGTCTTGAAGGAACAAATCCGTTGCTGTCTTGAGGAACGAAATCTGTTGATGTCTTTAGGAAAGAAATATGTTGCTGTCTTTAGGAAAGAAATCCATTGCTGTCTTAATGCATGAAATCCGTTGCTGTCTTCCGGAATGAAATCCGTTGCTGTCTTGAGGAAATAAATCTGTTGTTGTCTTCAGGAATGAAATCCGTTGCTGTCTTGAGGAAAAATATCCGTTGCTGTCTTAAGGAACGAAATACGTTATTGTCTTGAGCAAAGAAATCCGATGCTTTTCTTTAGAAAAGAAAGTTGTTGTTGTCTTGAGGAAATAAATAATTTTTGTCTGGAGGGAAGAAATCCTTTTCTGTCTTGAGGAAAGAAATCCATTGATGTTTTGAGGAAAGACATTCTTCGCTGTCTTATTGAAAAAAGACCTCCCTTTTCTTCTGCAGGTGTTTTTTTCAAAATTATATTGCTCAGAACTGTATCGTATCCACATAATTTCACGTATAGACTAGGATTGAGATTAAAACAATCTCAAGGTATTTTTCAAATACGTTTCAAATGTTCTGCACTGTCAGTGAGATTCATATAAATCTCACGGAAGTCAACTAAGATTCAAAATAATCTCGTGTAAATAAAAATATACCAAATGAAACAATACTTGGACAAAACATATGCTTATTGACCCTTGTACAGTCGCACGATTCCTACATTGATAAACCGCACAGTTTCACTACGTCCTTGGGTTGGCCCATACTTGTATCGGCCGCTCGCAACCTTCATGGATCCACCACATGTACAGTCATGCTTATACACGTACAGATAGCATACAGCACCTTTGTATTAGCTACGTCTACAGTCGTTGCTCCACCATACATACATACATACATACATACATACATACATACATACATACATACATACATACATACATACATACATACATACATACATACATACATGTCATACATACATGCATACATACATACATGCATGCATGCATGCATGCATGCATGCATGCATACATACATACATACATACATACATACATACATACATACATACATACATACATACATACATACATACATACATACATACATACATACATACATACATACATACATACATACATACATACATTTGTGAAGGACCTGACTTTACATTTTACTCAAGCGATGGTAAATCCAAATCGTTGATAGACCATATACTATTGCAAAAAACCAAATTCGATTTAGTGGTTAAGGCCGAAATAATTGATGACCATCCTTTGAACATTTCAGATCATCATCCTGTAAAAATGGAGTTGGTCATTCCTCTTGCATATAATATAATCATGGCTGACAAGCATATAATTCCCTCCATAAATTGGAAGAAAGCATCGGCAGAACAAATAAATAGGTATAAGGAAGCAACACGAAATGAATTTTTAGCGCAACTGCATAAGGCAGAACTAGTGACAAATGTCGATATTGAAATTATTATTCAAGACACGGTAAAGATTTTACATGACGCAGCTTCTAGGTTTCTGCCCATAAAAAGGTTTTGCCCATACGCTAACCCCTATTGGAAATTACTAAACGTAAAAAAGTTTCATACAGAAATGAGGCTGAAACGTAGGGTATGGATCTCTGATGGTAGGCCAAGAGGATGGGAATTTCAGTCATACCCGAACTATAAGAAAACGAAGAAATGTTTTGGAAAAGAGTTACTGAGAGCAAAAGAAATGTGTGACAGAGAACAGTTCAGTGAGCTTGAAAAGGCTTTCCACTTTCTATAAGTTTATACGGAATAAAAGACATAAACGTGATTACATATACGAAATTGAATCTAACGGAAAAATTGTATGTGACCACGACTCTATAAGAGACTTATGGGCAAATCATTTTTCCAATTTGTCACTACCTGACAATACCTATCTGTACGATAAGAATTATTACCAGATGGTCTTAGCAGAGGTTAAAAAACAGAGTATAGAAACCCATTCCCACTTTGATGAAGTTGTTGACAAAATTCCCACTAGAGAAGAAATCAGTAGTGCAATTAGTTCTCTCCATAAAAATAAGGCATGTGGTCACGACGGTATTGTTGCCGAGCATTTACTGTTTGCGGACACTCAAAGCAGTGTACAGTTACTTGAAACTGTCTTCAAAAAAGTGTACGAGGCCGAGGAGTACCCATGCCATTTTAAACAAGGTTTAGTAATACCAATATTTAAAGGAGGGGGAAAAAGTAACTTAGATATGAATAACTACCGTGATATAACTATAGTTCCAGTGCTTCAGAAAATCCTAGAGCAAATTATATATAATAGACTACTTATATTTTCTAAGCACGTTAATTTTCCAAATCCAATGCAACAAGGTTTTAGGAATAATTGTGGCAGTATCACTGCGGCGTTTTGTATCAAAGAATATATATGCTACTATATGGATAAAGATACTCCTGTATATGCAACATTTCTTGATAATACTAAGGCATTCAATACAGTCTGGCACAATGGGTTATTTTACAAACTGTACAAACTTGGCATTAAAGGGAAGACGTGGCGCATCATGAAAGACTCGTTTAAGGGAGTAACCAGTTCTGTTTTATTTGCGGGCAAATTGTCCAAATATTTCAATATTAAGCAGGGTGTAGAGCAGGGTCGTATCTTGTCCGCTTGGTTCTTTCTCGTTATGATAGACGATTTGATCACTGATTTAGATCACACTTTGCGAGGCCTAAATCTTGTCGATCTCCACCTGCCGTGTGTCTTATTAGCGGATGACACAACTGTAATGGCTAATTCGCATCATTCGATGCAGCATCTGCTCGATACAATCTCTAATTATTCGAAAAGGTGGAGATTGAAATATAACGCAGATAAAAGTTGCAGCATCCTCTTTACAAACAAAAGAAGAAATGATATCCCTTCTTTTCTATTCGACAAATCGCCAATTCCAGTAGTCAAAAGTAAGAAATATGCCGGCATACCTCTAAAGTACAACTTTAAACCTAACGATGCGATAAAAGAAGCATGCGATAAAGGTAAACACTTATTAAACTCTTTTTATTTTTTGGTATCAGAGACGGAGGAATGAACCCTTTAACAAGTATGAAAATCTGGAAAAGAATCATTCTACCTTCAGTCCTATATGGATGTGAATTATGGTCGAATATGACAAACACCAATATAGAAGAACTTGAGCTATGTCAGAGATATACAGCGCGACGTATGCAAGCTTTCGATAAATATTCGCCCATAGAGGCAACGCGTAGTACCTTAGGACTCTGGTCAATGAAAGCATACATAGATAAGATTAAATTGTGCTTTTTCAACCGGCTGTGTAGGGGCGATTGGACTCTTATCTGGAAAAAGATTTTCATTTTGCGTTTATGTCAGTACTTGACCAACCCAATAAGACAGACGGGGTTTATAGCAGATATTGACAAAATATTCAAGAAATATGGTATGGGAAGTGTTCTCTTAGACTATGCAGTAAGAGTACAAACCGAAGGTAAACTTGTTTGGAATCGGAATATTATTGATAATATTCAAAACATCGAAGAATCTACCTGGAATACAGATATTGAACTAAGGAGCGATTTAATTCACTTCAGAAACATTCATTTGGACTTAAAACCAAGCAGTATATGGTTTCTTGGACGTAAATTTCCATCTATGTTATGGCCTCTCTCTGAAATAGTGAAACTATATATCATGCCTGTTGGAAAATTTATGATATGTAAACTCTGTGGAAAAGAGACTGACGACAGAGCGAAACATCTTATCTTAGGTTGTGAAAAACTCCTTGAAGAACGAAACGTCTTCTTTGAGAGGGTGATTGACACTTTAGAGGTGAGAGACGGGGTTAATTTATTTAATCAAGAAGACGATATACTATTGGAGACACTTCTTGGAAGCAGAGTAGATTGCTTGTCGTCTATCGACGATGATGTATGGGATAAACTCATGTTGGTAACGGCAAAAAGCATAACCTCATTTTACAATAAAATGCATGCCCTACTCTCAACCAACATGTCATAACATAACAGCAATAATAAGTAGTTAATCTAAATAAATAAATAAATTAATTAAAAAAAACAAGCAAAAACAAATATCCTGCTGTTGTCAATTCCGCAATTTTGATGTATTACAGATCACGGAGATATAATGCTCTCTGGCTCATATAATATACGAGTGTCACCTTATTTTGCTATCTTTATTCCTTTGAGAAGGATTTCATGCTGTTCCTCATATATATGTATAGATGTGTGTATATGTGTGTATATATGTATGTGTAAATATGTGTTTGGGTATATATATATATATATATATATATATATATATATATATATATATATATATATATATATATATGTATGTATGTGTATGTGTGTACATTTATATGTATGTGTGTATGTGTGTGTGTGTATATATATATATATATATATATATATATATATATATATATATATATATATATATATATGTATGTATGCATAAGCATATATGTCATGTAGAAAGAACTACATTGATAATTACAATGGTATACGTTTCCAATTTGTTTTATTTATATTCTTTTGTGTTGTATTTCATGATTTTGTATTATCCTGAATTTGATTAATCTGATGTAATCTCTATTGAAGAGGAAATAAAGTCAGTCAGTCAGTTAGTCAGTCATACATACATACATACATACATACATACATACATACATACATACATACATACATACATACATACATACATACATACATACATACATACATACATACATACATCTAGATAGCTCTACTCGTCAGCTAAAATCGTCAGCTAGCTAAACTCGTCATAAACTCGTCAGACTCGTTACACTCGGTAGAAGCGTTAGACTCTTCAAACTCGTTACACTTTTTAGCCCTATGGCTATATAATACAATGGAGATACGTGCACTCCTCGTTAAGATCTAGAACGATCAGTGTGTTGATTATACATTGATCTTACTTAAACTCAAAGGATAGTGAGTAATATTCATCGTAAATTACCCGTGCATATCGTGATTTGAATGTCCCTTGTCGCAAGTAATGTCCGGCGAGATATATGTTGGTTCCGTCGCTTGTCTGGAAAAACACTTGTTCAGCCTACTTAACGTTGTACGAAAAATGCATAACCCAGTTATTTTTTGCCTAATTCTGTGATAATATTAAATCTCAGGGTGAACATTGTTAAAACTTATGGATCGTTTTGATCCAAGCTGAGACATATATCATTGGGGACTCATTTGTTTAATTTTTAGGCAAGTATAATTCTTTTTGAAAGTGTGTGCCTACATTTTCCAGAAATCAAGGAAGTAGTTTTATTTGATTTATTTTAGCCATTCCTCTTACTTTAAACAATAAATATCTCAGATCACCAGTCTTGAAATTACCTCACGCTATTGTTTGTTTTAATTGTACAGTGATTAAATTGAACAGGTTCAAATTTTGTTCTTAGTACTATCGCTGCAGGAATGCAATTTAAAAAGTCTTTAACATATCACTAGTTTGTGACTGTGCATGTTCATTCGGACTATAATTACATTGTACCTGTCTTAAACACTACGTGTATGAAAGTATCACTTGTCTTAAACAGCAAGTTCTTCAAATTCGTGTAAACAAAGATTTTTAAAACAAACTTCAATTAAGTAACCACCTGTCATCAAGAGTTACCTTTTCCCTTCCCATGAGTGCCTGCTGAAGAGAGGGTTTTCTTTATGAATGTCAGTCGCCTGCTAGTGCTGTGATACTATGATTATTATAAGACATTTCATATTTGCATAAAACTACCATTTGGTTTAAAATTAAAAATAAAATACATGCTTGCCGAAATAACATTGTAAAAAGCATAAAGACCATCACATTGGTGGAACAGTAAATCAGTGTCACTTGGCTGATAAATCTTTGGCTACTTTTGCTTTGTTTATTGTATGCCGATAATATGTGCTGTCTGATGAACAGCAATTTTTTCTGACATGTTGGTTTTCTTTTCCTAACCGGTAGTATTTCCTTTCAATGGTTATGATTCTATTGCAATTGGTAACAAACCGTTACATATTTCTCAGGTGCACTGTATTTAAACATAAGCACAATTTGCTAGATTGCTCCGCAGCAAGAATAAGAAATCGATTTCATATTTATGGTTTTGTTATACGCTTAAATTAAAAATATTTCTTCAATGTTAGGAGAAACTTTTGTGAGTTAAAATGATTTGGAAATGACAGTTGGCTTCCGTTTCTTGTCTCCAAGCAAGACACTTTACTTACCATGGTCGTGGCAAAAAAAAAGTCCTTCTTGTGCAAGTGTGGTAATTAAAATTTGCACCATGGGTGTTGGAAGTTATTTATATGCATAAACTCAGTTGTTTACAGGGCTTCTTTACTCCATGGCTAGGTCTTAGTAAAGGACAACGTAAACGATATATGGAAGATTGGAAGCCTTACGAATTTCGAGGAATAAATTTCATTGCAAGAAGAGACAAATGTTGAATCACAAAGTAGAAATAAAAGCTCACCGGAAGTAGAATCTCCATTAAATGATGCAACTTCATTACTCTTAATGTTTAGTGTCGGATTGTGTGAATTGTTTTAAAGATTGAACTTCAGATAAAAGGATACAGACTGGGATAAAGGCTATGATACGTTTTCGGTCCTCATTAATGTAGAAGCTGAAAATTGCATACGTGATAGATCAACATTTAGTAAGATGCAAATTCTCAAGGGAGACCCTATCGGATTGCATTTTAAATTGTGATATTAACTAGACCATCCAGATTAAACTATAAATTCCCTGTGTAATTGAGTTTCTCTTGGCTATAGTAATCTACTCAAAGACCCACGACTACAGGTCGAATAGAGTTACTGATTACATGATAAAGACCAGACTAAACGTTATCACTCTTTATCGATTCCGGCGAAATGCAAACTAATTACAAATATCTTCTCTGGATAATTAATCTAACGTTGTACTAGCTACTAATCAAGTGAATACAAATGTACGTAATGATGACTTGGTTTCACGGTCTATGAGACATACCTTGAATAAAGCTTTAGTTCGTGTGCAACAAAGACAAATGTTTTGTTGTTTTCAGGCTTGGAATTGGGTGTTGTTTTCCTTTTTTGTTGTTTTTTTTTCGCATAGAAACTTTGATCGTAAACAGTCTTTACATTTGGGGGGGGGGGATTATCTGTCATATCATTTGCTTCAGAAATAATATTTACTGAAGAATGGTCGGTGTAATTACAAATCGAACTGCATACAAATCAGACCATTTCCCAAAATTAATTTTACAAACATTGTGCCTCATATGAAAGGCACAAGTTTATCCTCTTTTTCCATTATAGGAAACATTTCAGCCATCCTTAGATCTGCAAAAGATTTATAAGCAGCCCCAGTCTTAAATTCAAACTTTATTTCCCTAGAAAATTATATTCACTCTGATATAACTTTCATCATCACGAAAAGGTTTCGATGTTAGTAAACAATGTATTTGAATTAAATATTTATATATATATATATATATATATATATATATATATATATATATATATATATATATATATATATATATATATATATATATATATATATATGTGTGTGTGTGTGTGTGTGTGTGTGTGTGTGTGTGTGTGTGTGTCCTAAATGCTGATGTAAAGCAGAGTCGCCCAGAATTATGCGCCTGGTGTTATGTTAAATATATGTAAATTTTATGAGTGAATAACATGAAAATTCTGCTCTTTATTAAGTTTGTTTGACAAATATTGCACCGTTTCATCAAATATATAAGCATTTCCTTTTCTTTGTCTTGCACACAATATTGCACCAACAATCTCTATGTACACACAACATTTATACTCCACCTCTTGACCCATCCTCTGTGTACACAACATTTATACTCCACATCTCGTCACATTCTCTGTGTACGCACAACATATATAATCCACCTCTTGACCCATCCTCTGTGTCCACACATGCATACCCCACCTCTTTACCCATTATCTGTGTACAAACAGCATTTATACTCCACCTCTTGACCCATTATCTGTGTACACACAACATCTATACTCCACCTCTTGACCCATCCTCTGTGTCCACACATGTATACTCCACCTTTCGACCCATTATCTGTGTACACACAAAACATGTATACTCCACCTCTTGACCCATTATCTGTTTACACACAACAGTTATATTCCACCTCTTGACCCATTATCTGTGTACACACAACAGTTATATTCCACCTCTTGACCCATTATCTGTGTACACACAACAGTTATACTCCACCTCTTGACCCATTATCTGTGTGCACACAACAGTTATACTCCACTTCTTGACCCATTATCTGTGTACACACAACAGTTATACTCCACCTCTCGTCACATTCTCTGTGTACACACAACATATATAATCCACCTCTTGACCCATCCTCTGTGTCCACACATGCATACCCCACCTCTTGATTCATTATCTGTGTACAAACAGCATTTATACTCCACCTCTTGACCCATTATATGTGTACACACAACATTTATACTCCACCTCTTTACCCATTATCTGTGTACACACAACATGTATACTCCACCTCTTGACCCATCCTCTGTGTCCACACATGTATACTCCACCTTTTGACCCATTATCTGTGTACACACAAAACATGTATACTCCACCTCTTGACCCATTGCCTGTGTACACACAACAGTTATACTCCACCTCTTGACCCATTATCTGTGTACGCACAACAGTTATACTCCACCTCTTGACCCATTATCTGTGTACACACAAGTTATACTCCACTTCTTGACCCATTATCTGTGTACATACAACATGTATAATCCACCTCAAGCCCAAAGCAAATCTTTATTTCCTAGCAATTATTCCTCAATTCATTAGTTTAAATAAAAAAATTTAAATCGGCTCCGTTTATTATATGAGTAATATTAATACATGATATATTTTGACTTCATCTTGATTATGTTGTATATCTACGCTACTATGTGCTAATTCAAATACATTTGGTTTGCACATGCAGTATGGTATCGGGCCCAATTTATTTTGGGCGTCTTTTTAAATGCGATAATATCTCCATTTGGAAGCCTAAGTTTATATGCAGCAGCTTCAATTTTGGAAAACATAATATCCGTTCTTTTCCCTTTTGGCTTTATATTCAGTATGTTTCACGTGTTATCGTTCTTGTGCCTCTCGAAACGTCGATGCCATCCTGAGTTACTTTCTGTAAAAGTCGTGCATATTTAATTATGTTTTGCGTCATTGGTCGATACATTTATAAAATATGACAAGTCTAATCATTGCTGAAGCCGGGTCATGCGGTTGGAGCGTACAATACCAACTGCTCGAACATCTGGTTTAAAGGAAGCAAAACAATAAAGAACGAAAGACTTTTGCAATATTATTTACTGCACTGATACAACATTTATCAGAGTTTTTGGATGGTCTATAAAAAAAACTGTGATTAAAGAACACGCACATATTTCAAATGCGTCATCTCCTGATCAGAATCATTTAAATCATCCTGCTATCTTCTCCTAGTCTTAAGTAAAACTCAGGGTGCATATACGATTCTCAAGGCCCTCTGCTTTAGCAGACACGGAATCTTTCATCTTTCCTAAAACCTCGAATTATTTACAGGGGAAATCACGGGATATAATTTTAGCTCAGATGACAGGATTTATCCCATGTACATGTAGTCTGTCCCTTAAATTTTGTACACGCTTTGTGTAAAATTATTGTGTGCATCAAACATTCAAATTTATTATTTGCATTACAATGTTGTAAATACAGTATTTTCTAAAACAATAAAGGAAATTTCTACCAAATTAAATATCAGAGGCGAGATAATTATATACAATTTAGAACTATCTTACGAAGTTACAAGTTTAATGTGTACAACGTACTCAGCAAAGATCGTAGCAACTCAGCGTGAAATGTAAAATGCAAATAAAAATAAAATAAAATATAAAGTTTCAATGACAGTTGACACATAATCCTGTTGTGATCAAGCCTTACACAATAATCTCGGTTTAAAATATGACTCGTTATCAAATATAGCTTTCAGGTCGAACTAGACTTTTGTTAGAATTTACATTTCATTCAGATTTGTAAATTCCATAGTATGGTTAGTGATATCCAGTCATTTTGCACAATTATGACAAATAAATGCTGAAATAATAACTCCTTAAAGCAATCAAGTACATACATACACACACACACACAGCGGGGCCCCCGAGTGGCGAAGTGGTCTAAAGCGTTCTCCGTTACGGATCACTGCCATCTCACCTCGGTCTGGGTTCGAGTCTCGGATATGGCCAAAGTGGGTATGTGAGAACGTTTGCCAGTATTTTCTCATGGTTCGGTGGTTCTTTCTGGGCTTTTCCCGGGTTCTTCCTCCACCATTAATACTAGCCGCCATGTATAGCCTATCTTATGTTGAAAATGGCGTTAAACACAACAACAACAACACATACACATACACACACATTTCTACTGCCAAAGTCTGCTGCAATAAAAATTAGAACACACTCTTTCATCAGAAGAACACGTATAAAGCGACTTGGATGCATTCCAGATCCAAACAATGGCATATAATCGACTATATCATCGTCCGTAACAGAGATGTCCGCGATGTACAGATAATAAGGGCATTGACGGGATTGCTGGATGAACCACCGATCAGTCAGAGTTAGCCTTGATCTCAAAATTGTCCAGCCACAGCGCAAAATAGACTAAGCTTACCGAATCAAGTTCAACACTGCAAAGCTGAACCATCCACAGGTGATAGGGCAATATCAAATTCACATTTCAAACCTACTGACTGAGCAAGGACCTCTGACTAGTGACCCAACCTCAAGTGGAACCAGTTCAAGGATATGTTGAGTGAGTCTGCGAAGAGCATTCAGAAACCCAAAAGAAACGTCCACCAAGGCTGTTTTGACGAAATTAATAAGTGATAAGCATCCTCCTGATTATATTGCGTGGAAGATACCACGATTCCGTAAATTGCCGAGTTTTTCCGACTTTTAATGAGACAAATAAATTCATTTATGGAAGATGATGTTGAATAGTATTATATATAAATAGCATATTCATTACCTACCCGTAACACACACACACACACACACACACACACACACACACACACACACACACACACACACACCTACGAACTGATATCTTGTAAAATATACATCCATGACGGATTTTACTGTATTATGTGTGAAACAATATCCATTACCGCCCGGGAGGTAAAAGGTCATTTAGAACGGTTTTCATCGAAAGTAATTTTTTTGCACACACAAAAAAGCCACCCACAAATAAATCGACAAACCAGAAATCATAAGTAATTAATTTAAACATTAAGAAGCTTCCCTTTTATGATTCATTTACAGCGTATTTTACATGCATTCTACATTTAGCATATGGACAAATCTGATAGTATATATATATATATATATATATATATATATATATATATATATATATATGTTTTATTAAGACAGATTATGTACTGTACTGGTCAGTACTAAACGAAATGTTTTAAGCACAGGCCCCCGGTTGATGACTTAAATAAACTCACTAGCCCTGACTGAAATTCCACAAACCCGAACAGTTCATATCTATTAACTCTCAAGCCGGGAGATGAAAGAGAGAAAAAAAAATCCCAAGTTTTGAGGTAAAAAAAAAAAATTGTCACCAATTAATTTAAAACCCATACATGATCACAATGAAGGATGCGTAATTTTCTTTGCAAACAAAATCTCCATTTCCGCCAAAGAAACTCGGCCAGTTAAAACCTGAACGACAAATTACAAGAGTGTTTGCTTCACTTTCATCCACTTAAATATAAGATGCGACAAAATTACAATATCAATGTATAACAACTAATGAAACACCAAAGAACAGAAAGGTCCAAGCGAAAAATAATACTTGATGGACACCAAATAAATGGATTCACAATCCACAAAAGTGAAGATTTATTTAGCACTAGCCCGATACAACGTTAAACAATACTGTCCATTCCAAACATCTGTTGTCAATTCTATATATTTATCGGCTTGATGGAACCCACCATGGTGTTAATATGTAACTGGATCCACGAAACGGCTGATATGGAGAGATATTATCGCGACTTCGGCACATCTTCAGATAGTGCATCCCAATATTGGTGTATTTCTTCGTCTCAGGAATCTTTACAATGACTTTGTCAATGTCATCATTGATGGTACTGGTGTTGTTATAGTTAAGGATTGGGGATACAACGCTGTGAATTCACGGTGTAGTAGTTTAAAATTCATCTGCATTAACTCCGAAGTTCTGTAACACCAATCTGATTCCGGGAATCGTATTTGTTAACAGTTGTTCAGCGTCTTCGCATGGTTTGCAAATATCTATTTGCCACATGATTTTCTAACTCACCTTAAAACAGGAAGGTTTTATTCGTCTTGAATAAAGAGAGAGAGAGAGAGAGAGAGAGAGAGAGAGAGAGAGAGAGAGAGAGAGAGAGAGAGAGAGAGAGTGAGAGATGCGAAAGTTTGATTAAGTTGCAAAATCCACATCGAGAATAGATGCAACTGGCCGCTGTTTTATATACTTCTCTGCATAAAAATACTTATTTAAAGACTAGGCTTATAAAAAAAAACTTTACAGAGTCCATTCGGCGCCATTATAGTAATTCTAACTTTCATGCCAGCTTTCTCAAAGTAAAAGGACCCTTTTATTTTTGGTATCGACAACAAATATTGCCAACGTTCATATAAACTCATTGCAAACATGGATAAGGTAATTCCAAATTAGCCCAATGTTACTCAAATAATCTATAACCGAGTATTACGCCACTTCTAGTAATGCCAGTCTTTGCATGTTTGTACCCTATTTTGGAGCGCTGGTAAATGTCCTCAATATGTCTTGCTTAATTGATTTAGTTATAGTGTCTGAATATTGTTTTCGGTGCTTGCACGGTTGTTCGTTTGCTTAATTATAATCAAATTCGTATACCCACTGATGGCCGGTGAGTTCAGATTTATAAATGACGATTCGCATGTTTAATTGAATAGCTCTGGGATATATATTCACCATTCAAGATAGAACATTCGCTAAATTCATCACATGATTCAGACTTTATTCCATATTTAGTAAAATACTTTTATATAGCACAATTTTATGTAGATCATTTTGTTTGTTTTTTCTTCATAACCCTGACCTAGTGTATTACGTCCCATTTCTAAGGTCACTCCAAAGTCAATAAATTTATCAAAGTTTCTCCACGTGTCTCTAAAAATATATGTAACATCTTTCGTGCTTTTTTTATAAATGTGTAAGATACATTCAGACAAAAAAGTGATGTTCTTCTGCCACATGGCTTATATCCCAGTCGTTGGGTAATTTAATGCGAGTTCTAGAGACCTCGGTAAGCCTCCTTCAAAATGTCAATCTAAGCTTTTTAATATAAAAAGAAAATTATCCGTCCAGGCTGTGATGCTTTAAATCGTTCTTTGAAATGTTGACAAGCGACCAATTTGTAAGCCTTTTTTATGTAACGTTTAAAGTCAAATTAGGAATATGCACACCATTTCAGTTTCAGATATGAATCGAAGAGTATGCGTGCCATTTATAAAGTCAGAATCACAATATCAAATTGACCGTAACATTTTACATTTCATCAGTTGACATCGGTAGTCTGCTCGTGTGCTTAATAACACGGTGCTTTAGCTTTCACGATTATGATCTGTGTTGAGAAATGAAATCTACGTTATCTCAGGTTAAGACATGCATGAAGGTAACGCCTCCTTTAATAAGCTAATATCGAAAACGAAGCCATTCCAAATTACTATTAACATTATTATGCATATCCATACATGACCATGTGTACTGGTAAGCCCACAGCCATTAAATTTAAATTTAGGTCAAATATAGATATTTCGCCAGCGTGATTAATATACATATTTCATGTATTTTTTTTTCTTTCTAAATTGACAAAACAAATTTTGGTGTGACTCGGTGTAGACTGATAGGTTGTACTAATTTGTCTTTGAATTAGTACATCGAAAATAATACAATGTAGAACATAATCAAAATAGCTGACTTTCTGGCAGGTACAGTTAGCTATTTGTATTACAACTGCACGATACTCATTATAGCTGGCTATCCGGTGTAATATCTATCCGTAGCTGCCCCGTGACTAAAGTATTTGCACCGATATTTTTCTCAATGATTAATTTACTCAAGCAACCCCGCCGCTGCCCGTAGATTCACAATGTGTCCATGAGGAATGACACTCCTTGCTTAAAAACACGTCTCAGTTTCTGTTCCATTTCACCCGGCTGAAACATACACCGCCTCAGCTACATACGGATCGACTTATGTAATCACATTGCACATGAGTACATAAGCTAGCACTTCCATAGTTTTATATGGTTCAAAAACGGCGGTTTTATTTCCGCTAATGCATCATCGTCTTGAGTGTTACCTGATCGCTCGTTGAGCGCCATCACCTCTACGATGAAAGCCACGTCCTCGTAATCTAGCCGTGTATGCTGAGAAAACCGTATTTTGTCAACGGCATCGTGCAGTTTGAACCACTTTTGCAAGATAAAGCTCTATTTCATGCATGCTATTTTTTATAACAATGTGAATTTTAAATGTTTAGTGGTAAGAGGCAAAAGTAGCATGTAGAGATTTTTTAAATATTAATGCATCATCTGATAAGTAAGGAAACTGTATCTTTGTCTCACCATGAACGTAATAAAGGTGTCTTTTCTGACCATGAATGTAATAAAGATGTTTCATCTCACCTTGAATGCAATAAAGGTGTCTTTGTCTCACCATGAATGTAATAAGGTGTCCTTGTGTCACCATGAATGTAATAAAGGTGTTTTATCTCACCAAGAATGCAATAAAGGTGTCTTTGCAAAATTCTTAATCAATGCAGGTAACATATATAATAACGGATTCGTTGGCCTTCCTTACTAGATCGGGTTTGATACTATCCGAAATGCATACAATCATATTGGATCGGGATTTTAACATTAACTGAAATTTAGATATAAACTTCCAACAATAAATTTGACCAAAATCTGTAAAATGTTACTTGTAACACCCAGAATCCTAATTTTGAAAGGTGGGTGCAGTGCATGTCAAGATGTAACCACTCTTAAACTCTTTAAATTACATGATTCCATATGCAATATGGAAAATTGCCGAGTTAAATGCAAAAACGGTATAAACAATGTGCATATAATATACATGTGTGTAGAAAATAGCTTCCATAACCCCGCCTGATGGGACAAAGGCTACGAACCCCACTCCTAATGTGATAAGACTGGTCAGCATGACAAATGGAATATCCTGCTCAACGATTGTGACAAAACTTAAATTATGTTCATGATCCAGGTGTTGCTTTCTATGAAAGTCAAACCAACCCAAATCAGCATGCCATACAAGTATCGTATTAATCACCAACTGCAGGACACAACTGCAAGTATGCCATATTGGCCTTACTGATAAGCCAGTCATATTTACAAATTCTACAGCTATTATGTGCACTGTAATTAACTCAGACCCTGGGCAGAAGCGAAGGAAAATACATAAAGCCTTCAAATCAAGTTTTCTGACGTATCTCTTCCGATATTTTGAAACTGCATTAGTTTGGGCATTCGAAGATTCTGGAACTGAAGCATCTGTACAACTTTTCTGTTACTCGGAATCAAGGTCGAGTAAAGTATTGCGATTTTTACTGACGATGCAGAGTCCATTCACGATATTTGGCCAGCAGACACATACATACATAAGCAATTTAATCATTTCCACATCACTGAATGTTTCGAATTATAATGTGGGAATAATTTGAAGTGCAATTATCAAAAAGACGCCATTGAATATAATGTTCATTTTATTTTCAGTGCAGTGGGGAGGATGTTATTGCAAATGGAATGTAGTTAAAACTATAATACACTTTTGAATGTGAGACCAAGCTTTAGAACCCATGATATAGCTCATGTAATTCGGATTTGTAGAACTAAGAAAGAACATTTTAAGGAAATTCAGGATGCAAAATTTTAAGTGTATTCGTGCTAAAGTAGACAGGTTTATATGCCTTGTCACTTGCATGCTATTTGTAGCGATCCCAGCAATTGTATGACCTGTCTGACGTCTACCACTAGCCTAAATTCAAAGCATTGTTTCAAAAAATGTTAACACGGAATATTGCAAAGCAGCTGTTATGTGGAAATCCAAGAAACGGCTGCTTTAGTTCATACAGAAACGGGGGCCCCGAGTGACCGAGTGGTCTAAAGCGCTCTCCATTACGGATCACTACCGTCTCACCTCTGTCTGCGTGGGTTCGAGTCTAAGATTCGGCTAATGTAGTTATGTGAGAAAGCTTGCCAGTAGCGTCTCGTAGGTCGGTGGTTCTTTCCGGAGGGTTTTCCCGGCTTCTTCCTTCACCAATAATACTGGCTGCCATATATAATATATCGTGTGCTGAAAAATGGCGTTAAACCCTACAACAACAACAACAACAACAATCATTCAGAAGCGAATTTAATTAACCAAAACGTACAATCTGATTAAAATCAGCTGTTACATACTACGACACTAACATCTGAACTAACTCGATACGGGGTCATGTCCAGGCGACCTTTGCATTGACCAATCAAAACGCGACTGGCAAACCAGTAACAGTATTTCGCAGACATCGTGTCGGATAGAAAGAAACCGAGATATCGAAAGACAATAGAAAATGGAAACCACTTCGGTGCAAATCATAACACCAATAAAAACGTATTTTCTTGGAAATATTTGTGTTTTGTGCGGGTTTTCGTTCATCCAGATAGAAAGGCTTGAAGACGGCAGCGAGATTGAAAAGAAATTTCTGGACAGAAAACTTTAAAAGTTAAATTCGGAACGAGTGGAAAACATAGCGCGAGTTACTGAAGTAAGAATCGTTGCAGATGACGAAAGTGGAGTGTGTCAAAAATGTTACAGATCAGTTGAAAAAGTGTTGAGGTCAGAAAAGGAAGTTTTAGAGGTAAAAAAGGCTAAAAGAATCCGCAGAAACTGTTTCAAAAACTTTACTATTAAATCTGCCTTCGCCGAAACGAAAATCCATCACAGATAGGATGCTCAGAAGTCCAGTTTGCTTCGCTATCGAACTGATGTATGAAAGGTCCAATCCGATTGGTGGAAATTTTAATTAGTATGTATCATGCAAAGGTCGCCTGGCCATCACCCCGTATCGAGTTAGTTCAGATGTACGTAACAGCTGATTTTAATCAGATTGCCAAAACGTAAAGCGTCTACTACATTAGAGTATATGATTCGTCTACAAAGTAGTTCCTAATTCACTTTTACATGTAGTACTATTGGGCAACGTGTCGCGGACATGAGTGCTGTATGAAGGAATATCGTAAAATATTGCACGAGTCTGACATTGTAAAATTAACACACACACACACACACACACACATACATATATATATATATATATATATATATATATATATATATATATATATATATATATAAAGCTGAGGTCTCCTAACCTTTATAATCAGTGAGAAATAACGCTGAATTATGCATGCTACTGTTAGGTATGTTTTTATTTCTTACATATCAATTTTTTTTCTACCGTCATATTTTATATACGACTTGTCCTAGTCTACGGCTATTAAACACAACTTACTGCTGTGAGATGTTGGAAGATGATCACGTACAACTGTTACTAATATACAAGAAATGTTATCAAATGTATTGCAACCAGAGTATAATACACATTACTATGACATTGTCCCTTTCATCCATTTACATTTATATGGATTTCATTTTATTATGTACAAGTAGTATTATGCATCATGTACTCCATATAAGGTGGCGTCACCTATAACGTGGTTTACTCGTGTTGCACCTTTACTTACGGTTATGGTCCCTTTAGGAATGTGACTAACATGTAATGTACATACATTCGGATATTTGCCAAAGGTACAAAGGATCAATCTTGTTTAGCTATACATTATGACAGAAAGTGTTTGCTCAATGATAAAATAGTTAAAGTCAATCTTATGCCGTGAAAGTTTATCCATACAAACCGCAAACAATAAAAAATATACACAAAAAAGAAACAAGGACACTGGTCCAAGGAAAATCCTATGTATCCAAATAAATGTGTATCAAAAGTTAAGATAAACTTTTGGATGTAGTTCTGCAGAAAACCAAGATTAAAAAAAAACACAGAAACTTACCAGAAGTCACTTGTTTTTCCCTGATTTCCATGGACGTTCCTACAACTACTGTTGTAGACTAGAAATTCCAACACGCTAGGAATAAGTTTCCTCTAATCAATGCAGGACCACAAATATCACAACTACACATTTATATCCCAACTTCACAACTGTCTTCAAACCTCAAAACTGCATGGTTTCTCTTTATTACATTTTCGTAACGCAGCTCCAATATTTCACGCCATGAAAATATAGAACTCAAACACAAGATACAAGGAACTATTTTCCGTATGCTACCTTAGGTCAGTTAAATCATGATATTAAGCCTCATTTCGTATGTAACTCTACACCATATTTACCATCATATAGACAACAAAGGCGTCCCTAGATAATGAAACGGTCTTTCTCACTTATTCCAGTGTATAATTTACCAGTCACTATCACAAATACTGCACATTGTATCATACAATCAAGCCACACAATTAGAATTTAATAGGGACTACTTGGCTACATTTACACTTATATAGCTCTTGCCTGATCTCACAGTGAATTTTAAATCATGTCATCAAGAAAACTCGTCAACACTGCATTCTTTGACGTTTGTCCCTAGTAACTAACTTATTATTTCAGCGTAGGACTATCTCCCCAACACCGACTTCCCATATTCAAACAAGTAATCCCGAAAATCTAATTATCCCTTCACATGGAGGACTATATGCAAATAGTGCATACTCCAAACGTGTTAGATTATTATTCCAGCGGTAGCTTACAAGTTGTATGCACTGAATGTTGCAAGTTAATTTAGGAGATTTATTGTTTGATGAAGTTTACAGTTATGACATACAATTAAACGAATAATGTCCTACCACTTAAACATATTATTTGCTGCCGACGGACTTCAATCTAGGATTACCGTGATAACAAACCTAATATTTTCTTAAGATATAATCGTAACTTAACTATAACCAGAAATTGTAAGTTACAAATTTTATATATTGTATATAACATTTCCTACAGCATTTTAAATCAAGATTTTGCAGACCAAACAAGAGAAGGGCTAACTATATGAAATTCAGTACACTCTCATTTCGCCAATTCCCATCACACTAAATGCAATCAAATAGCTTTAATAGTCTGTTTAAAATAGTTTCATTTATGCGTCTTTTAAGAATCGCTTGTAAGAAACACATATATGTATTTTGTGACTATTAAATGCTGTTTTATGACACAACTAAACATAACTCAATGTATATAAACGCAACACCTAATATTAGATTTCGGTTCTATACCTACTGCGTTTAAAACATCCAGCAGCTTGGACAAGCCATGATGAATAACTTATGAAATATAACTAAACGGTCTACTAAAATCATGAACAAATCTGATTTTGTTTTATAATAACGAGTAGCATCTATTGATATGCTTTACTCTGTTGTACAGTATTTGTTTGTTTGTTTGTTTGATTAGGATTTTTAACGTAGCTTTAAAAAATTTTCAGTCATATCGCTACGATGTCTGCTGTGAGGCAGTTTATAGTGATGTCTAGCACTGAGGCATCATGCTGCAGACATGTAGCATGATGTCCCACCCAGTCACATTATCCTGACACCAGGCCGACCAGTCCTAACACTAACCTCTTAATGATGAGCGTCAAGCGAGGCAGCTGTTAGTACCATTTTTGTAAGTCTTTGGTATGACTCGGCCGGGGATCGAACCCGCGACCTCCCGCTTCCGCGGCGAACGCTCTAACCACTAGGCCACCGGAGCGGTCTATACACAGTATTTGTAGTAAATAGACAAAATAAGACCAAACGTATCCCAAGAAGCTATCAATCTTTCCGGGTACATGAATATATATGGTGTTAGATATTGCTATGATAAAATGTTTTGTTTACTTGAATTATCTATACAATATGAGATGCTTATTAGTAAAAATATTCAGGTTTCCCAGTACATAACATTTTCATAATCCATACTAAATTATTGATTGACGTTATACTACATTAAAACTTATATCAATAAGGGATATGATCTTTCAAGAGCTCACCATGCAGAAGATATTTGTTCGATTAGGTGTGCTACGTTTAACGTCCGAAATGGACTGGAATGAAAGCTCACGGGAGTCGATGCGCAATAGCAAGAAATTCCCTCATATACGTAAACAAAGAACATGCTGACAAGAGACTAAAAAGTAAAACGATTTTCATACAATCACTGAAAATTTTATCCGCAACACAAAGTAGATCTGTTGATTGAAAGGGATAGACAAGTCGTACAATTACAATATATAATTTCCGACCTATTTAGCATCTATAAAACAATATTGCAACCACTATCCCTAAAGATGAATCTTACCACCATCTTGGGTTGATAATAATAGCTTATATCTCTTAGATATTAACATATTTCGCATTATCAACATTTGCAGGAGATTCGCGTGGACGTTCCACCAAATAAATGTGTAAGGAAGTTGGAAATGTCAGCCCGCATCTATGTTGCCAGATTCTTGTTTCAATTCCCGCACGTATACCTTTAAAAAGCAGCCCAAAACCCGCCCAATTTATATACTAAAATCTGAAGGGTAAATAAGAACCAAATACCATAAATTAAGTATCACTACAAACATTTATTCATCAAGAACTCCGCAAGCTTCTTTATAATTTGCCACAGTTATCCAAAACTGCTCAACTTCGTTATCACTATAGTGTGGCCAAAAGATTAAAATTATTCGCATCCACTGCTGATCCAGGTCTCCCAAATTCCCCTTGTACAGAGTTAGAAAAGACAACTTTGACAACTGCGGCTTCTGTGCTCCAAGGACGACAGATTGTGCGAGATCAGCCACAGATTCAAGCTGCTCAACAATTGCCGGCAATCTCTGACGCAGTTCCCTTAGTAGTTCCAACATATAAAGGCGACCGCGCTCTTTTATTTGGTCTGCCAAAGTGCCGTCAATTTTGGAATCGTACAGTTGAAAGTTGAATTCAATGCCAGTTTTTGGTTTCTCATTTCTCGTACCCATATTTACCATTTACCACTTACCCATATTAAACTATAACTGAAAGTGATATTTAGCAAATAAAGATTGAAACTATTACGATTTCAAGCGATTAAATATAATAGTATAACACTGACAAAGTGATAATAGATCCTCCGCCCTACAGGCTACAGTTACCAGCATTATATATATATATATATAAGTTATTGATATGTTAGTTTAATTTAAATTTGGAATTAGATGCGCGCTTCATTCTTCTTGTTCCGGAATTTTAAAAATAAATTTAAGTATGTGAGATAGCATCTATGGAGATACATCCAGAATAATGGATTCATTACGAATTTTAAATATTATCGTCACTAGCGCCAATTTGAAAAGGAATGCGGAGAATTTAATAGCAATTTGATGCAGCCCAAATTAGGGCAACACAAATCAGAAACCAGCCCGTGAATTCCTCATTCCAAATATATATAAAGAATGATAAAAACATTTAAAACATTTTATATAACCCTATTTAAGGACAATTTGTATAACATAATATGACACTTCATGCAGCAAGGTGGATGGACTAACCCCCACCTTTGACTAATGGTCTGTTGTTTTTAAAAACGAACCTTCTGTGAAGTATGACTATGGCATTGGACTGATCATGCTTTCAGATTATGATGGTCTATTTAAAAAAGACCTTTTTCTTAAACATTATAAGACTGATGAAAACCAGATTCCGACCCTGCAAAATTCCAATGGTAAAATAATAGTAGGGTCTGGGACGTGATTTTTTTAAATGTATAAAAATATAATTTGCTTATCGTTAAGCAACACCCAAACGAATTGTCTTCTTGAACAAAGTAGTAATCAGTAATGAATATCCCAAGCAAAATATAATGCAACTGCTCGCACACGTCGCTGACTTTACTGTTTGATGTAGTACGTTTCGGTATATAATATGTGTGCTACTCAGCGAAAGATATTCCTGTGACCAATGCGATATCATGTTGATGGATGATGTAAACTGATTGCAATAAATTCACGTATGGGTTTCTTTTTTAGCAAGTGCAAAGGTTTTTCATTGTTATATGTTCATATCACCATCACAACAAGTTTGATGAATATTTCGCACGGGATGCGTATCTACGTTACTGACAACCAGAAAAGTACCGCTGCGTAACGTTAATGACGTCTAGAGGGTGAGCCTACCTCGTGAATTTATTCTGGCTGTATTTATTTGTTTCTCAAACATTACATCGTCGCAAGCCACAAAATTATTAATGCGGCCGTCAAGATCTCCAACGGACGGGAAACAATTGATGTCATTGGCATAACATTCCTTGAAGACATATGAGCATGGCGTTTCGTCCGCAGAAGGCGTTAATGAATAGAGTTTGTCCCATATGAGCCATCTGAATATCAAATTGAGTAGCAAATAAGTTTTACCAGCCCCAGGCAAACCAGCACTCACATGTACGTGTGAATAATGCAGCGTGTTTTTGTTTTCTAGAACTACCGGTGATGCTATTGCTGTGGCGCTTAGAAAATTAATTGAAACATCATGAGCTAATTATCATCGTGAAAACATCTTAAGGGATGGAATTATTGTGGCCCTGGAACCAGACTTGATATCATATTTGACTAGCGGTGTAGGCAATATTGCAATTTATTTACCACCACCTTAAACGATTCAATATGGATGCATTGATGTCAATACTCCTAAAGAATTTCGTCAGGTATATATCTTGTTTACGCCAAAGGACACTAGAGTGACTAGCACAACATGTAAAGGACAACGACGCACTTCAAATACGTGCTTAGACTCGTCGACGTTGCAGAAAGATGCAAGGATCCATTGTCAACTAAAACAGCATCTGACCTCGCAGCCGCGTTTCAACGAATTTAACAATAACATTGTCATAAAAGATCAGACGATGATAAATTTCATATAGGATTGTATTAGTCTGTCTCGAAATAACACTAAATCGTCGCTATCAGCATCAAAACGATTGCTCGTAAAGCCGCCATGACGATCACAGCGAACAGGTCCCATCTAACGCGGCTGTGTTTATACGATGAGAAACACAGTCTGCGTACCCGGTGCCACTCATCAATGATAATCGCATCTGGAATCCCTTTTACTCGATATAGTGATTCCCATTGCACGACAACCTTTCTGCGATCACTGTTTAAAAATAATATTCCCGGATATATCATTGTAACACTCGAGATTATAGTCTGATTTTATCTTTTCAGAGAAGTTTCTTTGGTAAGAAACATGCAACACGGATACGGTTTTCTGGATTTTAATGCCGATTCCGACTTTTCCATTCCACAAGCCGATCCATCAATATAGTCTCCGTCAACAACTTTACAACCGGGTCCGTTTTCATGTGATGGTAACGCCGTGTAATGAAAATCAGCTGTTTATCAACAAACTCTCCCGGATAATCATCAAATATTTTATATAATCAGGATTTTGTTCTTGTTCCGGTATTTACCGCAGCATTCGCGGTATTGCTAGATCTCCCATGCAAATAATCATCTATCTGCATATCAATACTGTCTCGCGGTGCTGCTATTTTACCCTAATATGTTGGTCAGACCACGACGAAACAATCAAGAGTGGATATACGCGAGGCAAGTATTGCATTCATCTTCCGGATGATCAGTGATATGATTTTATCCATGTCGTCGGTTGCAAATAAACCAATAATGTCCTGGCCGTCTCGAGATCGACAATCTGTTGCCTCTGTTATTGACGACATAAATAAGTTGATCGGGTCAGCGCGAGTGAGATCTTAGATCATCATCGGAGAGGTCATCACTGTTGATTATAGTAACATCGAGTGTTTCATCGTAGACGTTAACGACGAGTGGTGGAATCGCGGTTGGACAAACTAGTGAATCAGATATTTTGATGTTGCTGCCCAATATTAATTTTTTTTTTTACAGCGCGCAGATGGTTTATTTGATTTTGTATTTGCGAGTTTAATACTATGAAGACCAGCTTATCTATCGATGTTCCAGTCAGGATTATCACTTGCGGCCGTGTTCATTAATTCGCGATGTTGCTGAAATGTCACAGGTGCGGCTTTACACAACACGATATCCGCTTGTCGTTTCGTATACGTGAATCTCAGAACAATCGCACAACGTCGAGAAATAATCGATTATTTCTTTCACGGTCATGGTTTTTGAATCAATATCTAATACACGAATCTTTTTGTATTATTTTGGTGACTTTACCAATGAAGTTACCAGAGATGCGATTGAAATCCTCATCGCGTAGAAAGACATAAAACCGATCATAACGCTGAATTATTATTATTCCTTGTAGTAGATGATAATCCACGGTCATACAATCAATTGCGTCAGTTTTCCTATCGAGTAAACAACGTAACTGAGATTTTACGCTAACACGAGAATAATACTCGCGCAGGCAATTATTGTTGGCGATAGCTAGTTGTTCATACGCGGAAGGGCTTTCATCAAACAACATCATGGTGAAGTCTTGAAAATTGTATACTAGCAAATTCATTTTTACGTTCAGCGATATATTCCATACATAATGTATATTTTAAACTCTAATTGAAAATTGACTATAAACTTTAATTAAATTAGACATATATATATATATATATATATATATATATATATATATATATATATATATATATATATATATAATGCCAACTCCGTTGCTGGCTACAAATAAACGTCAATGGTTATCACAAGGTTCCTTACAAATGTGCGCAAAAAATACCTATGGCGTATTTTGCGGTCCTCACAAGGTATTTACAAAGAAATCAAAATCGGGCAGTCCAAAATCATGCTTAATTTTTAAAAAGGGTTTCAGAGGAAAATATCAACTTTGTTGTGATTGTGGCGGACCTAGATATCGATCATTAATCGAATACTGCGCAAAAAAAAATGATACCAACTGTCAAAGAATTTACACAACAGCGCTCTAATCGATACGAGACGTCAGATTGATGATCTGAGACCTCTATATAGGTTGGGGGAAAATGTCCTAATCATTAATAATAATATAATTTAAGACATTTTCCCCAATTTTTGTTTCAGACGAAATGAATCAGTTGATAAGAGACATTAGACTGATGATCCAAGGCCTGTATCATTAATGGGAAAACTTACATAAACATTGATATTTATAATTATGCAAGTTTTCCCATATTTATTCAGACAAAATAATTCAATTGATACAAGATGTCAGATTGATGATCTGAGGCCTGTATCATCGGTTAAGATGTTTGTGCTAATACGCGTCCTGAATTTCACATGATCCAGTTTTTTAAATATATATTTGCTATGGAAATCACAGACTTTTTGGTGATGAAACAGCAAGAGCCTGCTTAAGCATAATAGGCTGCGTTACCAAATTCTATTCGTATGCTTATATGCCAGTGCAAGAGTGGCAAGACGCAGTTGTTACTTAATCTGATAATTAAACGGATAAAGTGAGACAAGTTGTATTTGATAGCACCATCTATAACGTAAAATCGTTTTCCAACGTGCAATCTACACAATATATCCAGAGGCTCCTCAATAAACACCCAAATACATCATCTATATACAAATAATCCCAAATATTAACTAGTTTTTTTGTCCACTGAACACAACCTGTTGATATGCCAGTTGAGCTAATTCTGCAGCTTTAAGAAAGATTTCTTTAGTCTTCCTTTTTGTCACCAAAGATTTTGTTGGTTCAATGTACAAGAGTTACTTTTCCTTCTCAACGAGAACCTTTCTTCTTTTTAAGCTCCAGCTTGTATTGGCGACATGCAGTGCACATATTCTGACCGAGGTCTTCATTTTTTCTGTATGCAGCTTCTTTTGCAGGTGTGGTTCCAGACTCTTTCAACCACGAATTCCGTAATGTATATATTGCAGAGGTCACAAAATGCCCGTCCACAAGCGTTCAGTTTTCTTATAAACTGACCAATTAAATTTCTGTCGGCAATTCATTCCAGCCATTCCCATTTCCTTACGTTTTTCAAAAAACCTTTATCTAAACTTTTCGTGTCATCGTCTCTCTCAACAACTAGGGACGACATTTTTTGCAAGCACGCTTCTTCTTTCCATTGCCATCCATTTCCTTTACAAGACGATTCATTGGATGAATTTAAACTTTTGACCAATCAGAATACTCTTTACGAGAGTCATGGGCCAACTAATATATGGAGCGAATATGTTGCAGAATGAGACTGAAAAGAACGACTAGAAACCAGGGGGAAAATACCAGATCAGACATTATTAAAAAACATGGACTATATCAAGAAAACTTGGATTAAAGTCAGGAGAAAACCGGAATTCTGCTTTAAAACAGAAAATTCATGTCTGCAATTGTGAAATTAAATCCTTTTTCACAATCTGCTGTTTGTATTGGGAGAAACACTGCAATTTTGGTCAAAACACCATCATTTCAAAAACATTTACAAAAGTTTCGATTTAAAATCGACAGATTCTTCAAATTTATAATTGCTGTATTAAAATGAACTAATTTTCTGTAAAATCAATTGATCTTGTAATTCGATACACCAGTCCCCGAATTTATTGATAACAGGGCTAATATAATCTTCAATTTAATACATGGAACGACAATTTAGCCATTTCTCTCGGCGTTCCATATAAGATCTGAAACCAATGCTTGAAGCCATGTGTCAGTGTTTGTTTCGCACCCAATTTCAGCTTAAATCCCACATTTGAACAACAAACTTGGCTTAAAATGAATAGAAGTCCATTTCTAATCTGGACTTTCTCCACATATTCCCACTCTATGGACATTTATGTAAGTTTGTGGGGGCCCAAGAATATGCATATTAAAAATTTGCAATTTGCCGCCACCTTGAGATAGCTTAATATCGTATTCGATAACCAGCAAATTTAAATGAGGCTATATTGAATCGTATGTGCGCGAAATTGATAGGAAAATGATTTATTTTCCCAGAAATATAAAGTATTATAATTGTTAGGTCTTTAATCCGTTGACAGTCTAGACGAAACTACAGCATTTATGAAACCTGATCCAGTAGTCACATGACTTCATAAATCTCCAGTCATGTCATATCAACAGCAAACACATTTTTAATTTTGCTATACGAAATTAAATTAGCACCATCCGAAAGCAAGATACTTTTTGTAAAAGCCAGAAAGAACATATTTATTTTGAGAATGATGAGAAACATATCGCTGCTGTTGCAATCTGGCCAGTTAAGATTCATCAAGCAGAGAGCACAAATTAACGTCACGTAAGTCATTTGTAGAGTAAATCTAAACGCTCAGTGGATTAGAATAGTCTTGCCATTTGCCACTGATGCTCGATATCCATATCTTTCCTTACATGGAAAGATGTGAAAACCAGTCTAGCTCATCACAAGAGGCCAACAAAATGGAGGCATTGCTTAGTCACTTTCTAGGTGGCCTAGTAAACTCAAACATTGTAAATCTAGTCAAACCCGCATTAAATCAATCAAACCTCTTATAAAATGGCTGGGATAACACTTATGCTTAGTTCCACATGATCTCTGCTCAGGACTAATGTCTACTAACTTCATAAAGATGTATTTATCACATTTAGAATGGAAATTTACAGGAGGAAAAAAACTGCCAACAACTCAAGTCTTGGGAGCATAAATAAGAGACAACAAACAACCGAGATACCATGAGAACAATTTACTGATGGCAATGCATAACAATAAGTAGTTCTCAGAGACAAAAGAAAAATCACTCGTCTGCTTCATCTTCCTCCTCATCCTCATTGTTGATCTGGAAGTAGCGTAGCTCATAGGAGTCCTTCTGGTTGGCTACAACTCGTAACCAGTCTCGCAGATTATTCTTTTTCAGATACTTTTTGGTCAGATACTTCAGGTACCTGTGGTTAAAATAAGAACAGTTAATGTAACAACCTAAAATCATTAGACTTAATTCACTATAAACTGTAATAAAAGACATCTACTGTCTATTTAATATTCTGCAACAGGTTACACTCACTAAATAGACATCACATTTTCAGGTTTCTTTTGAAAGGACAATTTTTAAGTAAATTATGTTTTTTCTGTGAATATTTACTGAGTCACACTGTTAGGAATATTAACCTGCTACCTCACAAATCCATACTTACCAATGGATGAAAAACGTCTTTTTGTTCATCTCATATATACAAAGGACAACAACTCTTGCCCATTACCTCCCCCTGTCACCACCAGTTATCCCTAGTTTTTAGCAGAGTGATAACAAATGAGGAAGGTTGCATGTGTGGGTGTTGTTAGGGTTTTTAACTCTTTCAGCCCCAAGAAACTTTTCAGTAACACTGTTACTGTGCCCCAGCCACACTAAGCTATGACTAGCTGCTTGTGCCCCAGAGTGTTTTACCTGTTTGGAAAATTTTGTAGAAATCATGCACATGCCTTCACATTTACTTTAATTTCTCTTCTTATATCCAATATTAATCCATGATAATTTCACCAATTAATCCAAATTAATTTGTCTACACAGTGATGTATTTTTCTTTCTATTTTTCCAAGTCTTTCACAATTTATTTATACATTATTTTACAAATATACATTATTTTTACAAAATTATGTGCAACATTGTTAGGAATATCACATCATCAGCACTTAAGTCCATGAAAATAAACCAGGAAAATTTAATATGTTATATGGTTTGAAACAATTTGTACATACATTACTTGGCAATGTTCACATCCAGTTTTTGGTTAAGATAGAACTTTGTTCAATAAACACATTCTGCAGGTTGGATACTACGTTTGTTTGGTGATATCAATGTGCATTTTTAGGCATATGGATTGGTTTCGTTTGCGATGTCCGTGTACAGTTTCTCCGGAAATAATAAGTGAAAAAAGATAGATTTTTCTTTTTTCCTTGTCTATTTGTCATTGCATGTTGTAGGTCCAGGATTCATTCCACTAAAATCATTGATTTGGATAGACAGAAGACGATCGCTCTAATCTGCTAGATCGGCAGAAACTCTTTCATTTTCGCTATCAGCATCCGCTTTTTCTGACTATTTAATCTCAAGAATCTTCGATGTCCCATTCGAAATTTCGCAAATTATCCAACTGTCGAACATATCTCTCCTCTAATTACTCAATATTTTCGAGATCAAACACGAGAAACTCCTCATTTTCGCCCTCACCGCCATCAAAAACCACTCGTGTATTGAAACGATCCCAAGTAGTAATCCTTGGTTTCCGAACATTTAAAGTTTGCCCAAACAAACGTAAATTCATTTCTGATTGGCTACAAGTGGGTCTGATGCTAGGAAAAGCCCCATTTGTAACCAATCAGAGATTTTCTTTCGACCATACATTCGGACCGCGGAGCAGTGGTACCTGCCATTGAATGCAGACGAAAACTTTCACGAAAAGGCGGTATCGGCCGTTGAATGCAGAAACTGCATTACGTGTACAGGCGGCATCGGGGCCGAATGAGTTAAGTAATGTGATTGGGCGCGTATTCACAAAGAAACATTATTCACTTGAAAATTTGCTATCTCTCTCAAATACATTCCCCAAACACATTTTATTAGGAGAATACTAGATAGAGGGAATGCTGAGCATCCGACCTCTACATCAGGTATACTTCTAGGTAATTTTGGCTAGATTTTTCATGTGAACAGTACCCATTTCTACACAAGCAACATAGACTAGGATCACTCAATATGTGGCCCTTACAGCTGCTACGAAGACAATTACTGACATCTTGCCTACAAGATTTCACTGGTGAAATTAAATTTATAAGCTAATTGTTCAAGATCAGATTGTTTCCATTCATTTCAAATACCAGTAGTGCTCAGGTGTGCAAATGGATCTTGTATGGCTGCTGCTTTCAATCTGTCAATGGAAGATGGCAAGCAAATGACTAACCAAGAGGAAACTTTGTGGTTATAAAGCCTGCCGAGTCAAGATGACCACCATTAAATCATCTGATGTGATCTGATTGATAGAAAGGGCGTACAGCTTGCTGACCTTGCAAGTCCTCAGTTGAAAGCTACCAGAAATGAAACGTGCCGGTTGCTCTTACTTTTTCCAATATGTATGTGCTTTTTGCTAGCAGTATGTACTGGCAGCCTATGAGAAACTGCAACAGCACATTGGTAAGTATTATTTTTCTTGATTTTCCAAACATTTATGAATATTTCTATGCATTTCTTTATTTTAATTTTAATGGATTTAACCCTTAAAGTGCTGCATTGTTTTGCAGTACAAGGTCCCTCACTGCTGAATTGTTTCAGGGGAGAAAAGAAGAAAACTGCAGTCTTTAAATTGCATGTATTTCATTAAATATATACTATTGATAGACAAACCCTATATGAAAAATGATGGTGCGTATCTATACTTTAAGATAAGCATCAAGACACATGTGTAGGTTTAATATATTTGCAGGTACAGGTGTAAATACAGGTAAAATGACAAGTTACAATTGTATTTCATCTGTATTTTTGTTCGTTTTTGAAGGAAAAGTTCAAATATATCTAAGAAATGTTATATTCTTTAGTAGTCCAACCATGCACATATTATGTCTGTCACAATGTTATATATAAATTGTGAAAATCATAGGTAAATAAAGGGTGACAGTTTTGCAAAAATCCACTCCATGAATGTCATAGGTAAGTTTAAACCCTCCAGTCAGCAATTAATGTTCATGAAAAACTATCACCTGTTATTTATTTAAAATCATCAAACCGAGGTCCATATCTGGTGATTAAATCTCAGCAAAGGCTTTATTTTTGTTCAATCATTGGGCTGATTTTGTGTGAAGAGTCACCTTAATTGTTCTCATTGTCTGACAGGTGTAAATTGCTTGGAATGGCTTGAAATCTATCCCATACTTATTTTTTTGCTGAAGTATGCGGTTGATATCACATCATCAATATCCCTTTAGGAATCGAGAACAGACATATGTACCAAACCCAATGTTTTAATCGATGCGAAAACGTTTTTGATGCTCAGGTGTGACAGGCCATCATTTCTTCATGCGACTTTTTTCCTTCAAGTCTGCCCCATGAACTCTCTGATATGCATTACGATTTGTTTGATCTACTATCAGATGCAATAACTCGTTATCTAAGAAAAGTCTTCAACAGTCCGTAGGTTCATTATTCACCATCTCAACATTTAAATTTTGAATTACCAGTGTATGGGGGTTGACAGGCGCGCCATCTTTTCACATCCAGCGAGCATGTACATCAGACTCCAGTTCCACGTAAATTACTGGCTCAAAATCACTCATGTGTATTTCCATCAATACCTCGCTTGCTCCAATAATGTAATTTTTCTCAAATTATTCAAAAATCACTATTAGCATCACTATCAGAAGCGAATATTTGTTGCAAGAAATCACCTTGGTATTCAGCGTCGGCCATTTTAGCTTTGCACAAGTAACATGTGTTTAAAAGCGAGCATTTGTAAGATTACATCGTTAATAATATAGTAAAGTACTGCAGAATGCTTGTTCCGGGCCATTTTAAACCAATCAAATATAGTTTTACAGGCATTTATGGCAAGATGAAGTTATAGAATGCGATCATTGTTGCTCACATCAAAAGCGACTATAGTCGCTACACGCACTACGGGACCAAAAACAACAGCGCGACTATAGTCGCGACACGCACTTTGAAGGGTTAATAAGAAAATCATCGATAAAATGTGCGTGTATGCTGCGACATGGAAGTTTACAATTGCCATGTGTTCTATCTTGCATTCCAAGGTTGCGAGAATGATTTAATTTTAAAAAATAAATACTTATAGTGATTCGATGAATTCATAAAATGAGTGAATAATTAATCATTCTGTTCATAAATATTTTGTGTAGTGCTTGTTTCTTTGCTCATTTCAATACATTTATTGGACGTTTATAAACCGAAGTTGGTTTCTCCCTTACGATTTTATCTCTTCCGTCTGGATCTAAATATTTCTTGGACGAAGTTAACTTATTTTTAGTTGGTATCTCTGGAAAATTAATTATCATACTCATCTCTGGAAAATTATCATACACGAATAGTAATTAAATTCTGTATGTTTGTTTCTTTGCTATATAATTTATATTTTTAAAAAGACATTTCCATCCTCTCAATCAATGTCATTTGGTGTTTTGTAGAAACGTATCAAAACATAGTTTGGTAAAACAAAACAAAACAAAATGTGCTCACCAAGTTAAAACAAAATTCTACAACCTGAAGATCTCAATCTAGAAAAGAAATAGCTTAAAGTTTTGATAAATATTTTAACAAAGTTTAAGTTTAAAAATGTGGAAGAAACATTTTCAGTTTCACAAATATTGCACTGATACAGGTCTTATAATTTATTAAATGTGCTGTTTTGCACTTTTACAGATAATGAGGACTTCCACCGTGGTTGATTAAAAATGGCAAAGGGAGAACAATTGCCCTTGAGCATCAAGAGCAAGATGTCAACAGCTACCAGCTTTTGATCCAGCTCCATCAGCTTAAAAGTAAATTTCCTTTCACTTCTGATCAAATTCAAAAAAAATTTAAAATGATTTACTAAGCCTTGTGTCAAGATGATCTTAGGCATATAAATTTGCAGGAGGAGATACATCATGCGCTGAGAGCTGCTGCTGGAGCAAATTTAGAATACATTTCTGAATCGGAGGGTGTTGCAGTATTTCAAGAAACAGAACTGGAAGACTGGATGCAATTAAGGCTGAACTGCAATACCACCGGGTCATTTTATAACTGAAGTCGCCACTCCTAAAAACTAGTTTGTCCTTCAACCAAATGGTTAAGAACTTGAAGGAGTTCCTAAAGACTGCAACCAACGAACAGATAGAAGAGCAGCCAAAGGAAGATCGTCAAGATGCTCCTGATATGCGTTTTCTGAGGGATTGTCATAGTTTTAATTTTTCTTAAACAGGCATCACAGTAGGTATGCTGTATGACAGCGATTATTTCATCAGAGAACAGAAACTGTAGGGACTGTAAATTTCTTAGAGCGCTGCATGATCAGAGATGATGCTTACTGTTGACCTGATATACCTGATGAGACAGACGTGAATGCCGAGTGTTTTATATCCGATTTTGAGCTTGGCTCAGCAAATGGCCACATATGGATGGTAAAACATCCAAATATTTTGAAAGAGAGACTACTGGCACTCCCGCAAAACTTGGACAACTTCTAAAATTTGAATAACTTAAAGGTCAAATGAAACGATTTTTGATCTTCAAATTTAATAAATAAAACGATTATTATTTTGGAAGTAAAAAAAACCTAATGAAATTAATTAAATCAATGTCGGGTGCACGTACCCGGTCATCAAAAGTCGAACGGTGCGCAAATGTGACCTGGCTTACTTCCCCTGAATTACCTCTTCTGCTGACGTCATAGTGCCATACAATTGTAAACAATATACGGCGTGGGTAGCAAGATAACAAAATGGATTATGTTTCTGTTGAAAGTTCGACAGATTGTGAAGAAATGCCAGACTTGACTTCGACGAAACCGTCAATAACACCATATATGTTTGAACCAAGATTATCTTCGGTACAAAATGTTTCAAACAGAGACACAAGCTCTGAGTCTGACTCGGACGACAGTCACCTTTCGACCGAAGAGAATGAAGACTCCTTACTTGACGAAGAGGTTGATGAAGTGAATGTTTGGTAAGATTTCTTACAAATACTTATATTAGGAACACAATGCAATCGTTTTTTTAAAGTATTCGGTTACTGTTTTGCTCGTTTCAAAAAGAGTTTAAAAAGGGGAGGGGGAATGATGTTTTGTTTTCAGACTATTTCCCTGCATGTGTCTAAGGACCTTACATTGTATATAATGTGCATATTTTTATTCACATCTGCTTGAAAAAATTTAACTTAAAAAGTTCATCCGTATTGTCACCACAAATATAATGTTGATCAATTTGTTAGTGCATTTTACAGTTTATGTGTAGATCTTGGAAAAGGTAGATTTTTTAATGAGAATAAACTGATTTGGCACACTACTTTAGTATATTCTTTTAATTGTTGCAGGTGTTCTTGTCAACACTGCATGACAATGCAGACAAGAAGTGAGTCAAAGTGTTGCAAATACACGAATATAGTGGATGGAAAAATGGAAGAAGCAGGAATTTCCTGCATAACAGCATGATGGTTTCCAAGCAAACTGTTTGAATGAACATGTTTTGGAAACATCTTATTATGAGTATTTGGAGGAACATAGACTAAATGATCAAAATATACACGAGTAAGTGTTTTTACATTTGTTTTATTAAGGAATAACTCTTCAAGTTAAATAGTTCGTTTGCACCTTCTAGTAAACACTAAACACCCGGTCTCTTTTTCCCCCCAAATCAAGTTTTACCCTTTTATGTATAGTTTTCTTAATTTGTAGAAATAAAACACAAAACAACAGCTGTTTATAGAGGTTTTAATAGTAATGCAAAATAAATGTAGTAATAGATGATGAACATGACAGCAACAATAAAAATGAAATCAAATCAATTTAAAATAAATATATATATACATGTATAAATGATTATTCATCTGTACATCTATGTGCCACATTCAATTTTAATACCTCTTCAATGATTTTAAGAATATTTTTTTTTTTACAGACTGTACAGATATATAGCTTATAGAAGATTTGTGCGATGGATTTACCAAAGACTGGGTAAAAAGCAAAGAAAGATCTTGCCATCATGTGTTGTGAAAGCGATAAGAGATAAATTTCCATCACAACAATATTGTGGATTTAAATATCCTAATTAACTTCTTAAAGAGACAAAACTGAACACAAATAATTTTAATTCTAGTTTAAATTGAATCTTGAAATATGCCTATCGACTATTTCAATTTTTGACTGTCTTGGCAATGCCTGTGCCAGACGGGCTGGTCTAACTTTGTCTTCTCTTTGTCTGGCATCAAAGGCTTCTGAATAGCTGGTGTACATTTCCCGTCTGATCAGAAGTTCATCAAACAAGTCATCAATATATCCTGCAAACAATCAAATCAAACTGTTTATTACTTGAAACAAGAAGAATAGATTGTTAGATGTGAATGCTATAATTTTTGTAAAAAATTAAATAACTTATTGTATGTTTGTCTGGTTTTAATTTCTTTTGCAACTCCTTCCTTTCGCCATTTTGGGAAGGACACTCGATACTGGTGACTGCCATCTAATGTCACCGTCTGACCTCTATTTACATTCTCATTGAAATGCAATGCGGCAAGCAATAAACTATATTCCAGGCACAAAAGGTACATATATATATATTGAAAGGAAATTTACCTGAACAAGTTGAAGATCCAATATTTTCCCACTTTCAAGGTTCATGATGCTGTAAGACCCATATTTTGCTGTGTGTCCTGGAGAACAGCAGCGTGCATCTCCGCCAAGTTTAATTTGACTCCCTCTGTTTTTGATTTCATCCAACATGTAGGACTGACTTAATTGCCAAACTGATGATACAATGGGAACAATATATGCATTTTGTATCGACATATATGTTCTCTGTGAAAAGCACTGAATTTTTTAATGCATAAACACATTCAGTACAGTTGTTGGACTTGCTCCTGCAAACATGATTGCTCCAGATAAAATCAAATTGCCTAAAGGCATAGTTCCTGACATAGGCTGACTATACCATCTGTAACGCCCTTCACATGTACAGCACATGTCTACAATTAAAGCTGTTCCAACAACTGTTTTCATTAGATCACTATCAGATGAATCCTTCAATACTTGTGCAAGTGTCTGCAAAAAATTTTAAAAAATAAAATAAAATAATTTAACATCTTTATTTAGCAACAAAATAAATAAATTATAAAGGAATTTACTAAAAAAAATCTTTGTATTACTGAAATTGTTAATTGTGTGGATAGCAATTATTCAAGCTAATCATAATGAATGAGCAGTTGTTTACTGTATTAATTAGTGATTATATCTTTAGACATAGTCCAGACTCTCCTGCTGTGCTTATCTCATACATACAAACCCATTGTTCTTGGGTGAAATTTGAGAGATCTAGTTTATTTATAGATTCATATTAATGTTGAACATACAGTTTAATTTTAAAAAATAATGATTAGTAAAACAATTCAATTATAAATTTAAGAAAGAAAAAAATTACTTACTTCCATTCTTTTTCTTTTTGCTACTGCCCCCGATTGTCGTTGTTTTCTTGAGTGAATCCGCGTTTTCACATCCTTGTTTTTTCGATTCAAAATCGAAAATTGATGGTATTGCATCTCGTTTTAGCTGTAGTTTTTTCAATTTGTAGCCGATTATCATTGCTAATGAAGGATCAACAACAAACTGGTCGTTGGTAAAGTGCTTTGCACAAAGCCTCGAAGTTTTTGATGGACTAAAATCTTTCCTTTTTATTCGGGAAATCCAAACTTTTCTCCGCTTTTCGTCTTTCGGAAATTCAAATAATCCTACCCCTTGACCTGACTCAGTTTTACAGTTAAAAGCGACGCAATACACCATTTCACTGCTTATCGATTCACACAGGTAAACTTACTTGTAAACAAAGCTTGTTGTGGCACAAGTGACGTCATCAGCTAAGGGAAGTAAGCGATGTAAATATTATGGCGGGAAATATGTACATAATCATTTTGATCGATTTAAATGGGGTATGATAATATATTTCAATCGGGGAAACGTTAATAATGATTTTAAACACAAAACTGTACAACATTTTAAAGAAATCATATAACTCATATAAAATCGTTTCATTTGACCTAGACTTGTTATCCTGATGTGGTACAAGTTGTAAATTAGAAATTAGTTAACATTTTCCTATAAAGTTTTACCCATAACTTCTGAACCAGATGAGGTAGACGTATATCTTTTTTTTTTGTTCTTTTAGTTTGATAAAGATCTATCTATTGGTTATAAAATCCACACAGAATTTCAAAGTTAAAATTTTGGCTGCAATTACATACAAACTAACTCATCATGAAAACACTAGGTCAATGACAGCATAGAGCAGCCTGGTTCAAAATCACTCAAATTTGCAGAAATTGAAAAAATAATATACAAAACCTGCAACAGAATGATTATTCACACAATAAATCCAGAAGGAACATTGGATGGTCCAATGTAAACACAAAAATGGTTTGGAATGTTAAGAGTTAAAAATGAGGTTACAAGTACAGCTGCAAAGCTAAAAATTGAGGACACCTCAAGGTGATATGGGGCAGTAATGGACAAGTGGCATTATCGACAGATAGACATTTATCATCTTTTAGTAAGGTTCAGTTCATGAGGTAGCAGGATAATATTCCTAACTTTATATGATTGGGGATAGTATCTGAAGGAGAAACAAAACTTTTTAAAAACCAGTCACTTCACTTTGCTTTTAATGGAAAAAAACTACTTTTGTCTAACAGACAAACATAAGCATACAATGTACAAACTAAGATGTTCTGGTTCAGACCCTGCTCAAATATTTTTCAACCCTCCAAGGTGTAATTGTGAAAATTACTTATGCTATCAAATGCAGATTTTACTACAAAGTTTGGTATTACAGTTCGAAAGGAGAAAACATGTGTAAATGGCATTCACACAGCTAAAATAGAAAAAATATTGCAACTTGTTTCCAACTGAGAATCATCTGACCAGAACAAAATCTTGCACGTTTTCTTTTCTCACTTGCTCTTTTAAATTACTTGTCTGGTGCAATTTCATTTATATTTTAATTCTGTGAAAATTTCAATTCCTGAAACTGCAAACAATAGTTCAGATCTTAAGAGATCTTCAAGATATGTAGTACAAACCTTTTGGAGAAGGCAATATCTGCAGTCAGAATTACTTTGGACTTGTTCCTCTCCAAGGAGACATTGCTACCCAAGTTGTTGGTTTTCCCATTCACCTTGATACGCTCTGTCAAGAACTTCTCCTGGCAACAAATACAACAAACAGCTGGGATTAGGGAAGGAGACCCTAACCCACATCTAGGGAAGATAACCCTAGAATGACTAGGGAAGATAGCCCTAGTACAAGAAACAATTATTAAATTTACAAATCTTGAACATGTAATTAACAGCTTATAATCTGCTTGTTGATTACCAACATATTGAAGTGAATGTATATATTTTTTAAATTTAAATTATCAAAGTTCAATTCACTCTCAGCAACATATTACATTTTATCTGAATTCATACTATATAGGTGGTTTAAATTGCAAAAATGTCATGCCTGACCAGTCATGACCACAATCAAAGCATTGCTGTTAAATGTTAATTTGACCTAGAAACCAAACAGTAAAGCAATCTCACTGCAGACTAAGCAGTCTTAGTTTCATAAGGACAAAATTTAACACAGACTTGATTCCATATTTTTAAATTAAAAACGAATCAACCAAAACTGAATTTCTAATGTCTTTACTACATCAAACCGAAGTTAATAAAGGCATATAAAAGTTTTGTACAGAATTTATTTTTACTTGGCTCTGTAAAGATTCATCCCATAAATGAACAAAGTTCATTAAGGGGTTTAAGAAATATAAGGAAATTAGAAATAGGAAGCAAAAAACACTTCAACCAAAACCTTGGAGATTTATCAAAACTGAAACCTTGCTGCCATCGGACTTTTTCCAATTAACTAGACGAAACATGAAAAAAAATTAATTTCAGTATCAAAACAAATTCTCCTAGTAAAATGAGGGCTATGACCCCCACATGCCTGACAAACCTGATGAAATTTTCTCAGTAAAGCAGTAAATTTTCTTCCAAAAGTCTGACCAGTTTTCATTATGGAGTAACAAAATATCAAACTGAGACTGTAAAGCTTTGAAAACGTATTTAAATCGTTATTTGAAACATGCAGCAAAGATAAACGTTATGTTCAACTGAAAAGTTTGTAAAGGACACGTAGACCTTATTTATCACTAGCATAGATGAACAATCTTCAGTTCAAAACCTATGCAGCTCAAAAGCTTGTTGCTATCTCTCTACCTCGCGTTATTTTTGGATTTTTTTCCATTTCACATGATGGCAATAATATGTACTGCAACAAGACATAGTCAAATTGATGCATGATGTCCAACAAATGCAACTGTGATGCTTCCTGCTTTTATTAACAAGAATCTATCTGAACATTCCTTTTTATTATTCTGTGCTGATTAACACTTTAAAGGCTTCTTTTCCCGTTCATATTCAATAGTGTTGTTCCGATTATCGATTATAATCGATCATCAGTTGGTTGAGCAGATAATCGATTGTGAACTCCATAATCGATTGTGTGTAAAGGGAGACTACTTTTTAGGTGTATGCAAAGCACAAAGGTTAGTAAAACTCCCAGCCACTAAAGTTGACCTGAAATTTATTAATTCCCTTCACAAATACAAATATGAAACCTTATGATTCATAATTAGGAACATACAGTCATTATTACATGGTCAAGTTGTTAAATAGTTGAGTTAATAAATTTAAACACATTTTGTTGATTTGTTTCAGTTAAATTGAAACATCTTTTGAAGTATTTATAAACAATGACAAACAAGAAAAACATGACCTTCTATTCTTTATATTATAGACACATCAGATATGAACAAAAGAATTTTGAATGATTGTAGCAGTATTTCAGGTACATTTGCCTGATCAGCCATAAAAAGTTGCATTCATTTAACAAAGTTGTAGAACAAATATAACACACAATGTAATAATATTGTCAGGTTAAAGTATACATGTCATTAATTTAAAAGAGATTACTCCTGTACATTTATAAACATACTGAACTCTTGATCTAAAATGTAACTGTTTAACAAAAATTAAAATTCGCTCTTAGTAACCGATTATAATCGATGATCAGTTGGTTAAGGGGAACCGATTATCGATTATGAATTTCTGACCGATTCCCATCACTAATATTCAAGATGCATTACTTGCTGGATGACATTTTTTTAAAAAGATTCTATAATCAACAGTTTTATCATGTAGACACCTTTCATGACAAAAAGATTTTCAATTTAAAGCTTCGTTATTACTGCTGTAAAGTTAATCTGGTGCCCAAAGTCCACTAATTCTAATATCAAACACTCGTCCAAATCAAATATGAATGAATCAATTATCTTTTTAGCAACTACCATTCTCCTGTAGTTTTTTATTTATTCCAGAAGTCCATACAAGGTCCATTTTCTTAAGACTTTTGACAAAATCGTAAGGCTCCCCCCAAAAATACCCCCTCCCCAAGTACTCCCTCCAAAAATTTCTAAACACATACCATATAATAATGACAAAGAACATTTACATTTCTGGGATAAATCACACAAATACTTTTCAGTGTAATACCATATTTTTATGTACATGTCCCACATGTTATGCAACCTATATCAGAGTTAGCTTGGCAGGTGAGGTATATCAGTCCTTCACAAAGACATCAGTCATCTGCCTAATACAATTATGAAATTCAACTATGAAGATCTGTTACCCATTTGGCCCTGCTCCCATCAATATGCACAATCCGGTTTCTGCATTCAAGGGCCGATCCCGCCAATTGTCGAAGTCTGATGACTGCATTCAGTATCCGATCCAGACTTTTACTGCTTTGAATGTGTGTTAGATAAGACAATTGGTTGGTTACAAATGGATGTTTTCCAAGAATCAGACCAATATTCACCGATCAGAAATGATTCTACTTTTCTTTGTGCAAATCTCAATTGTTCAGAAACCAAGGGTTACTAATGGAGGGCAGTTTCACTACAGGTGAATAGCTGCCAACCCTCCAAGCATGCAATTCGTGAAAATGGTGATAGAAGTTTGTGAATTTTGACATGAATTTGTGAAGTGATCGTAGTGTCTGTGAATATTTGTTGGAACTAATGAATGCACAGCAAATGTTTGATATATTCCAAACTTCACTTTTTGTGTAATCTGGTGAATAAACCTCAGCGAATGTTTCATTTTTTAATCACTTGATGGGTCTTGTGTAAAGGGTCACCTTAATTGTTCTCATCTGCCAGGTGTAAATTGCTTAGATCAAGGCATGGGGAACATACAGCCTGAAAGGACTGATAAATAAACCTTTCACTCAAATAACCTATAACGGCTTCCCCTTGGTTTGTAATCATACTTTTGATTTAAATTTAAAGTTAGCTGCCTCCACCATGAACAATTTGTTTATGTCACACTCTAGAACATGTACTTCAGTGTGAAATTTCTCACAAAAACTTGTCACAAATTAATCCTAGAAATCATTCAGTAAGGTAATTAATACAATGTTTGTCCAAATTTTGATGTGCACATCATCACTATGTCAGTAATAACAATATTTTATCAATTTAAGTTCTGGCTGCAATCATCCCCGACCCGTTTCTTTCAAAAGCCTTCAAAGTCAACTTCATTCTCTGAATCACTGTCAAAAGTCCATGAAGCCATGCACCATCTTTCATCAACCTGATTCAAATCTACTCAATCATTTAAGTCAATATTGTCATCAGAATCAGCATCAACTTCAATGTCGCCACTATCGCTCTCAACATCCATGTTTACATCTGAGATTTAGTCCTTCATGGTTCTTTTCCATCCATGTTTTTAAAAAAATATTTCACTGCGCATGCATGCTTTAACCATTTCCAGTGTTGGTGATGAAGTACACAAATATTTGTGCGTAGAACACGTTTCTAGAGACGCTACACACATACGTCGTTGAGTACATCCATAATCATAATCAGGATAAAATTGGATACTATGAGAACAGAGGTGTATTCATGACAGAACGACAGGGTTAGTAGCAAATCCTGATCTACAAAATTTACGAATTTTTTTTTAGGTTTTTTTTAAGGCTTTTGTGAAAAAAATTTAGGTTTAAAGAATTACGGTGTTCAGACTTTCATGCACACAAATAATAGCATACTCATCAAGTTTACATTATTTTTAATAATATGACATAAAATTCATTTCCACATTCGTAGCAAGGTAAGATATAAATGAGATTACTGAACAAAAATTGAATAAATCATATATAGCAAGGTAAGATCTAAATGAACTTAATGAACAAAAATTGAAAGATTAAATTATATATATATATATATATATATATATATATATATATATATATATATATATGCACATATATATATACATATACACATGACACAAAGTGTCAATCAAAATTCAGACATATTTCAATGCTTCTAGTTTATCATTGATCTGCTTGTCCAGTTTTTTTCCCACAGATGTCCTTAAGCTATTCGATGTGCTGATGAAAGTAAGGTTCCTCTGATTTTCAGCTTTTAGTGCATAGTCATTGGCTAAACTCTTCATTGTTTCTATATCATAAGTTAATGCTGATCTTTTCTTTTTCAAATCCACGACTTCCTCATCAAATGCTTTTCTTTTCCTTTTTGTTGTCTCAGTCTTCTTCTTTTTTCTTCTTGTCTTGAAGAAACGCTTCATTCCTGCTGTATGCACTACTGGCACTGATAAGCAGCCTTGGGTTGATCTCAATTTTATTGATTCCACCAGCAGCTCTAACGGCGTCAACAATGACCCTTTTGGAAATCAAATTTCTGTCTGCTATATTTATCTCTTCCACTTCTTTATTTATTGAGAAACCCCTCTCAACAGTGGCTTGCCCATGTGACAAAAAAAGCAAGGTCTTTACAACTTGCCAAAGGTTGGAATATTTCTGCTGATGAGCAAGCTTGTCATAAAGAAAAGTGTCAATACGTTCTCTTTTTCTTGAAAAAGATCCAAGTGATCCATTGCTAATGGCAGTCAACAAATGCTGAAAACTCATTAATAACAGCATCACAACAACTGATATTGAACTTTCTCTTGTTGACTAAGGAGTGCATGATCCTCTTCAATTTAGTCTCTGCTTGTGGTTTACTTTCTAAAATGGAAGCAGGGTCAAGGCATGCCATGTCTTTCACCAAACCATAGTGAAGTGGTGATTTTGTGAGGAACTTGTCAGCAAAACAAATACTTTTGCATGCATCCTTAAATTCTAAGATTTGTAGCTTACTAACTTTTTTGGCTTTTTTTAGTTCATAAATCATGGAATCTGCTGCAAAACCAACAGCAACCTTTTGTCTGGTCACATGATTTAAAGGGTCAGTCACTTGAAATGTAAGCATGTCTTTTGTTTTGATTCCCTCAATCTTTTCTGGGATAACAAAACTCTTTAGGAGACCTATGGCAATAGAATTTAGATCATGATGAGCATATTGTACCATCGGTGCATCAGTTTGGTAGTCTGTAAGGTAGGGCTCAACATGCTTTGAAAGTGAAATAAAAAATGCCAATTTAGGTGCCAAAAATTCATCCTTCAAAAGGGCTTCTTTCTCAATCTTAAAGGACTCTGTCTTTGGGTCAGAAACATTTGATTTTATTACCTCACCAACATATTTTCTTAAAGGTTCCAACAAATTTAAAGCCCTCTGAGCAACGGTGGTGTTCTCTAACCACTTGTGTTTGCAGAACTGAAGAGGAAAGATGGAAGTACCAGTAACATTTACAAAATCTTCTCTTCTTGCTGGTGTGTCGTGAAAAAGCTGGGAAAGGGATCTCAGAATTTAATTTAATTTCCAATTAACAGCATCCATTGCTGTCTTGCAAGCACCATGGACCTTGTGAAGTGAACAACTTCCGGCATTTAACAATGTGACACCATGTTCAGAGGTCAGAGCAGAATCAATTTTCTTATAAAAAGCCCAATTAACATTTGGCCCATCCATGGATAACTGAATCAAATTATTCAAATTCAGGTTTGCTGTCACAGATTCAAACGCTGAGACCATATCTGAGGCAGTACAATGACCAAGGAAGTTTGATGTTAAATACCTGGTCTTGACTGTGCCCTGATCCCAAAACGAACATGGAAATCCATTTGTTTATTTTGAAAAATATCATTCATGCTCTCATCAAAGAGAAAAACAAACTCTGCACATTTTATCAGATCCTCCAAAAGAGACGTAAAATATGGAGCCAATCCAAATGAAGCCAAATATGATGTTTTCCTGTCAGAGAGACTGAACTTTTTTTGCAACTGCACTATCAGGAAACATGTACTGGAATACTTTTGTCATTCCGACATTCGATGAAAAACTGCAGTGTTTATCAATTGTATGCAATGTCCAAATAATTTCTGCTTTTAATGTTTCTTCTTTTGTTATATGATCTTTCACGGTGCTGATGAAGCAGACACCAATGAACAAGATGGTTGATAATTTTGATTTTGTAGTTGCAGTACTTTTCTTGAATCAGGCTGTTGAAGCTAGAAAAGAAAAAAAATTGAAGTTTTACATTTCTATATCATTAAGAATATATTAAATATTATTTTACTGTAATTTAATTCTACTTTCTACACATTCAATTTACTGCTTGTCAGACGAGTTTCAACACAAATTCTATTTTCTTTTCTTTCTTGATTTAGTTTAATCAATAATTTATTTTGAACACACCGTAAAAGTAATAAAAGGTAAACACCTTGAATAATTATATATAAATTGTAAATTTGAAATGAGGGTAAGTAACCTTACTGTTAGTTCTGACACAGTTGTTTCCCTTTTAATACCCTTATAAATACTCAAGTCTCCGATAATAATGACAAAGAAAAAATTACGAAAAAGTAAAGAGTAATTAAAATAAATATATATCTTAGAAAATATTAAAATTGTGAGTATTTCAGACAATTAAACCCTTTCACAAGTTATTTTTGCTCCCATTATTTTCCTTTGTTCCAGTAAATAGTCTGGATTCAAATTCAATATAATTTCTGCAACATTATTTTTGACGCTATAATTCAGACAGTGAAGGATAGATAGTTAGACAGATAAAGTATATTTAAAAATTTTATACTCACAGTCAAGACTTTATTCGAATGTGGAGGATACGCTTTTCTCATTCACTTGGTGTTTTATTCCTTTTGCATGTATTCGTAAGCCACTTTCACCCAATCTCATAATACTGAATGATGTTTTTTTTTTATACAAAATTTACATCTCGCAGAAAAAACATCATAATCTTTTTCCAACCAAGAAGTGTACTGCGGTTTCGACAGCCAACTCATTTGAAAACGTGTCTTGCTCGCCATTTGAACACACCGTAAATGCAAGCCAGGATAAACGGATGTACAAGTTACTGACAACCCGGATGTAAGACATCTGTAGTTGATTTCCGGTGCCGCTTATGGTATGGTTTTTTTTTTTTATCGTGCACTGCCAACTTTTTTTTAATAGAAATTTAAAATAACTTTTTTACTTCTGATTCAAGTTGAAGAATTTTTAGGTTTTCTTGTAATTTTTTAGGTTTCTTATAAAAATTTAGGCTGTTTTTAGTTTTTTTTTAAGGCTAAAATAAAAAAATTAGGCTTTTTTTTTAGGTTTTTTTAGGCTCTCTACGGACGAGGCATGATGACCATAGTCATTCAGGATAAAATGGGATACTACGAGAGCAGAGGTGTATTCAGGATAGAACGAGGAATTATGACCATAGTCATATTCAGGATAAAATGGGATACTATGAGAGCAGGTGTATTCAGGATAAAATGGATTAAGAGAAAATGCAATTTATGTGATTCGCAGATCTTATATCAGAGGTCTCGCTAGGGTTCCAGGACTACCATTTTGGCAAAAATTTAGTCCCACCAGCAAAATTTGCAGTCCCACATCAGACAATATTGAACATTGCAGATTAGAAGAACTGTTGGTTACCATAGAGTTTAATTTCCACATTCTTTATAAAACTGACGTAAAACTGTAAGCCTATTCAAAGTGTCTGGTAATTCTGCACAATATGCCATTTCTGAGAACATTGGATCACGTGTTGTTTTGGTTGAAAATTCAATTTTTGGCTGAAATGCCATATAGTCCAAGTAATGCATTTCATTTCCATAGCCTGATGCATAAACATTTGAGACCCATGCACAGAATCATACATTGCCAACCCCTGACAACAAAAAAGCATAATCCTGGTGGTCAAAAAGCGGAATCCAGGCCGATATAGCAGAATCCACATATAACATGCCCATCTCGTCTTTTAACATCCTTTACTGCTCAAAGTTTAGCACTTTTTAGCTTTTAACATACATCGACTAGAATCCACCTGAAGACTTTGAAATCCAAATATTCAAATTCTTTCCACACAGCCTGTAATAAACGTCATGTGATGCTCCTCATGCCTTCATATTTGGAGGATTCACCTAGTTTTTTTGTTTTGTTTATTTTTTGCTTTTTCCTAATTTATCTGTGAAATTATTTGAAAGAAGATATTTTTGCTCTCATATACGCATCGATTAAAATAAAAATACCTTTAGACTGGTTTTATACCAAATATGAATATGAACAACTAAAAATTCTATGCATAAAGATTTAAATTAGAAAACCAGTCTGTTCTCTCTTCACTATTCCATACTGCTGCTAAAAATAGAATACAAGGTCAAAAGTTTCTATAAATAGAATATGATACTGTTAGGAAAGTCCAAAGACATGCGTACTCTTATACTGTAGTTACGGAGAAGCCTATTTGTCTAAAATATGGTCTGTGGTATTAATTGAATGTTAATAAAAATGAGAAAATAAATAGTTTTTGGGAAGGTGGATATACCGAAAAAGCGTAATCTATATATGGTTGCGCGTAAGACTTAATTTAGTGAAAAAAAGCACAACAATTACACCAGAAGTGTAATGGTTGGCATGTATGCAGAATAGGCAGCCAGATCTCAAATCATAGAAACATAGGGGTGATATTCCATTTGTTAAAAGTTAGTATTATTTTGAATATAATATTCTGGTGACAATTGAATAATGTTGTTAACCTTACAAAAACAACAATGACAAACAGAGAAAACAACATAACTTTGCTTATTCTTACAAAATTGGCAGCATCCATGATGCCATCCTCAACAGGATGTGTGCAATCAATTGTGTAACGGAGGGTCAACTTCTTTTTCTTTCCCTTGCCACCTGTAGGTTTAACTGGCTTCTTCACTTTCTGAAGTCAGAAAAAAAGAACATAACTAGAGCCATTAGTGCATCTATAAAAGGAAGAAGAAAAAAAGACAGCCATGTCTAACTGACATGAGCACAAAAATGTTTCGAATGATAGGATGCATATTACTTCAGTGGTCACCCCCACATGGCATCCCTTCTGCATCAGGTATCATTTGGCATGTTTTTAATTTGCTAGCTTTTCAAATGTATACAGGTGTTACATTTTGGGGATTTACTCCCAGAGCCGTCAAATGCAATGCCTAATTAAATGTTCTACGGTGGTTGCTTTTGAACATAAATTTTTTTTTTGTTTCTTTCTCAACCATCTGTTTTTCAAGCGATCTTTTAACCTTACCAGACTGACTTCTGTTTGAAGATTTACATCAACAAAGACACGAAAATGGCTTAACCAAATAAACAAAAGCTGATAGAGCGATTTTGGTTTTCAATAATAAATTGAGATCATTAAAGCCAACTTTCCATAAATATGAAAAAAACTTGCATTCAGTCTTCACAGAACATACAGATATATAATAATTCTCAGCATACATTTATTAAAACAACATTACAAAACAACAAACAACAGAAAGTGTCACATAATTTCTTTTTAATCGATTTCAGATTTCTCTCAAATATGGCACGTCTTTGTCGTTAACTACAATTTATAAAAATGTACAAAGATTATTGTTTTCAGTCTTGTGAAAACATGAAATAAACTGTATCAACATAAAAGTAATGAAGTTCAACTCTATTGTATTTAGCATATTATAACACACATTCATATTAGAAAATTGAATTTCCTTTCCATAATCAGTCAAAAGAAGAATTTATAAAATAATAACATACATTTTCAACATGATATTGTCATAGTTTATCAATACTTTTTGATTGTTTGAAATCAGAACTATGTCGCCCAATTTTTGGTCATTTAAATCTGCAATATGTTGAAAATTAGTCTTTCGTCGAAGTTAATTGTTTCATCAATATACAATTTTTTAATCAGACTTCGCATGGCTTTGTCTGGCTTATCAGTATTTAGTAGGGCCATAGATATGCGTGTCGACTTTCCATTTATACCATTGTAAATGTTATTAAATTTCATTGAAAATACTACCATAAGTAGTAATAATAAATTCACGTTGTGTAGCATATTTTCACATCTAAATACAGTTTGTGGTCTTTTTACAATCTATTTATCATTATCTCTCTCTTCTAAATTTCTGCCATAATAGCACAGCTCCCACCCAAGCATTACCGTAGGCAGTCCCAGTGATATATGCCTCGCTAGACGGTTTTATCACGTTCTCTTACCATCTAGTGATGCTGCTTTACACGCATGCATCGGTAATTCAAATCTTGAAGTCAACAGCCAATTAATGCACAGATGTTACGTTCCGACAGGGATTTATGCTAAAAAAGTTAGTGTTCCAAATGATTTAACGAAGTGGATATGTACTGGCAGCCAAAATTTAAACTTAAAAATTCTGAATGGATTTTATAACCAATAGATAGATTGTTATCAAACTAAAAGAACAAGAAAAGATTATACGTCTACCTCATCTGGTTCAAAAGTTATGGGTAAAAATCTTCTTCATAAAACGCCAGGATTTTCTTCAAAATTGTCAAATCGCATAAATGGCCAAATTAAGAAGTTGATATTATTGAAACTTACTGCAGTTAAAAAGTATGTAACTTTCCAGATCTCTTATATTTTATCGAGACTTTGCTCATTTTTTTGGGAACTCGATTCTCTTAAATAACGCTGTAGCAGACCTCCAAAATTAATGATCTTCACTGAATTGGTCAACGGCAAATATAGCCGCAAATATTAAAAATTCAATATCTTGACCATTTATTAATCAATTTTTAAAATATAAAGTGTATCATGTTCAGATTGCTGTAAACTAACTAATGATTCTATATTCTGAGGATTTAAAACACTTTATTAACATCTCCCCACCCCCTGGGCAGAACTTGCATGATGTCAACATACAACCACACAAAAATGTAAAATCTGCACTGTGCAGAAGAGCACATGCAATAACAATATTTTATTCAAATGAAAAAGGCATGTTTTATAGCAAATTCAATAACAAAGTGTCATGTCTGTTTGGAAAATCTCCCATCAGCTTTACACATCAAAATCTCAATATAATGCCGCTTCAAGTTCAACTGCTGAAGAAAAGGTCCAACATTACGTCTCTCCAAGTCATGGGATGCACTGCAGTTAAGAAATAACAAAGCATCCCATTCATAAATAGATTCTAAATTTGCTCCTGCAGCAGCTCTCAGCACATGATGTATTTATCTCCTCCTGCAAATTTGTATGCCCAAGATCAACTTGACACAAAGCTGACCAATCTTTTCAATATGTCCTTGAATTTGATCGGAAGTGACAGAAAATTTACTTTAAAGCTGAAGGAGCTGGATCAAAAACTTGTAGCTGATGACATCTTGCTCTTGATGCTCAAGGGCTATATTTCTCCTTTTGCCTTTTTTAATCAACCATCTAGACATAAAGTGGAAGTCCTCATTCTCTGTAAAAGTGCAAAACGGCACAGTTAATAATTTAATAAAGACCAGAGCAATATTTTGGAAAATGATTTTTTTTGTTCACAGTTTGAAACTTAAACATTGTAAAACATTAATCAAAATTGTACATTAATTTTTGTATAATATGAGATCTTCAAGTCGTAGAAATTTATGTTTTAACTTTGTAAGCACATTTGGTTTTGTTTTACCAAAAAATGTTTTGATATGTTTATACTTAACACCAAATGACATTGATGGGATTATGGAAATGGGTTTTTTTTAAATTTATTTTTACATAGCCAGAGGTCTCGCTAGGATTTTAAAACTAGAAGTCCCACCAGCAAAAGTTGCACTGCAGTCCCAACCCAATTTTTTTTTAAAACTTTGCAGATTTGAATAACTGTTGGTTGCCATTGAGTTTAATTCCTCCATTCTTTATAACACTGACATGTACAACTTGTATCAGCCTAAATTTTTTTTTTTTTTAAATTTGGGGGCTGAAATGCAGACAGAAAGATTCCAAAGTAATGTATTTCATTTCCATAACCTGATGCATAAACATTACATCTTTTCAAAGCCATGCGCAGAATAGTCCACTATAGCAGTTGTAGCAACTTAAGCACAGTTCTGAATCTCATTTAATCTTCATCATTTTTTCGTTTAACCCCAAAATACTTGTCCAAATTTGCAAATGGCATTTTGTCCAAGTCTTGATGTGTCTTGTTTTTGAGTTCACATGCAATATTTATACAGCGACAAACGGAAATGAAATCAATTACAGGATCACGGGGCTTTGACAATGTAGCAAATTGCGATTCTGTTTTTTCTTTTTGGTGACAAAATATACCATCTTGCGTTTGGAATAGAGAAAATCAAAGGCACCATGACAAGAAGCAGCGAACTTGGATATAACAATGCACTGTTTTATCATAATCAGCTTATGCTGACATCTGGCCTTATTACTGAATGCTGTATTATAATCAAAATAACCAAGCAACTGAAAAAAATAGTTTTGCTGACACTTCAAAGAAAACTAATTACCTTTGAAGCTCTGATATATACTAAACAAATAAAACAAATCTGTCTAAATGTTCTACAATTATCTGATGTTGCCGCAGCAGTAACAAACAGATATTTGTTAAGTCCTTCAACTGGAGCCTTTAGCGGTGCATTCAATAACAAATGCACGATCATCAAAGCAAGCCGACAACCTTTGCTCAAAGTCAGCAACAAACTCAAATAAAAGTATCGCCTCATTTTACATAGTGATTAGAACATATTTACATAGCTGCCAATCCCAAAGTACAAAAATACTGATTACTTGTGACAAAAATATTGATTTTTAGGAACAAATACTGATTTTTTAAATTTTTATGCAGATGTAACTATTTACACCATATACAACCATCAATAAAGTAGGACAGTGCCTTACATAATTATTTAATGTCAAAGATGCACGTGTTGCACACTTGTACCTTTTGGAGTTGCACCATGTTTCATTCGGGTGTCCATTCAGAAGGTGCAAGTGTGCAACACACTCAAACACAAGCTGTTTATAGGAGCCCTTTCCACACCTCATTTCTTTTTCAATCATCGATTCCAATTAGACCAACATAGACTAGTCAAAATAAAAAGAGGCAGAAAACAATTTGTTGCTCTACAATTCTAATGTACCAACTTTGATTGATAATCTCAATTCTGAGATTTTCTTACTGAACTGATTTCATTCAAGCATAAGACTTATCCTTTGCGATTTTAATGTCTTGAAAACATATGCAAAATAAATCTACAGTAACATTAGTAAGTGAAAAAGGAAGGTTTATTTCTAAAAGTAAAAGAAATTTTATAAATCAAATTCTGATCGATGTACATTAAGGTTATCTCTGGCATTTATCTACGTCGCAAGTTCAGGCTGAGCTGTGTGTGATGAACCAGGAAGCAGATGTTTATTAGCTTTTTCGTGCTCTTGCATTTCATAGGCACCTCCATAAGCAGTAGCGAAAACACGTTACACAATTTGCAAAATGTCAAGTTTTCTCCTTTACTATACGTTTTTCACATATCTAAACAAGATGGCACAAATGTCCTTCCAGTTGTTTCCTTCAACTCTTCCTGGAGAAAATTCTGAATATTCCGCTTTCCTATTTCACATGATTAGAAGCTGAATATTACGAAGACAAGATACATGTACAGCAACAGCAGTAACTATTGCGAAATCCAATATGGTGGACAACGGCAGGCATGGTAGCCTCGATTTTGAATGAGCCAATCGTATTGTAGAACTTTTCGCATATACACGTGATACATTCTATCAAAAAAGAACAGAGTCCCCGATCTAAACTAACAATTCCAAAGAAATTTTATTATTTTTTTAATTAAAAACATTTGTTGCCCAAAAAACGTACACCTGTATTCAAGTCCAAAATACGGACAAAATGGGACAGTTGGCAGCTATGTATTTATTGTGTTGCGAAATTTTCCAGTTTGCAAAAGAAACAAAACCACCCCCTGCCCCCCCCCCCCAAAACAAACATGCGTACAGAGTGCGTCCCAGATAAAAATTTGCGTCCAAATACGTGTAATTAGGCGTTTCCGAGATCTCTGATGGCAAAGAAACAGACGGACAGAGATTAATAACTATTGGTGCATAATAATCAATTTCCCAGAGATACCAACTAAAAATAACAGAGAAACTTTGACCAAGAAATATTTAGATACAGACAGAAGAAATAACATCGAAAGAGAGAAATTAAACTTCAGGTTTATAAATGTCCAATAAATGTGAAGAAATGAGCAAAGACACAAGCACTTCACAAAATATTTATGAACAGAATGATTAATTATTTACTCATTTTGTGAATTCATGAAATCAATTTTGGTAGTTATCTATTATATCATTCTCGCAACCTCGGAATGCAAGATAAGTTAACACATGACAATTGTAAACTTCCTGTCGCAGTATACACACACATTTTATCGATGATTATCTTATTAAATCTATTAAAATGAAAATAAAGAAATGCATAGAAATATTCATAAATGTTTGGAAAAGCAAGAAAAACAATACTTACCAATGTGCTGGTGCAATTTCTCACAAACGAGACCAAGATCTGGATCACGTGTCCATGTGAAGTCTGCCATGTAATTCAGAATCTCATCACAGCATGTGACTCGAAATATCTGAATATGACCTTGCGGTTTACATGCTTCCAATTGGCTGCCATGCATATCATTAGATTCAGCAAAAATTCGGCTTTCCACATACATGCCAACCACCGACGACGAAAAAGCGCAATCCCTTCAGAAAAAGCGTACTCCACGTATAACATGCTAAAATTTCAATAAACAATGATTTATATGCTCCTCTTGTTTTTTAACATACTTTACAGTTTAAAGTTTTCATATATAGGACTCTTATCTTAACACATATATATACACAGATATTTTTGCATATATAAATGCATAGATATGTACTGGCAGCCAAAATTTCAACTTCGAAATTCTGTGTGGATTTTATAACTAATTGCATAAATGGCCAAATTAAGTAGTTGATATTATTGAAACTAACTGCAGTATAAGTCTGTAACTTTCCAGATCTCTTACATTCTATGCAGATACTTTGCTCAATTTTTTGGGGAACTCAATCTTCTGAAATAACAATGTAGCAGACCTGCAAAATTAACGATATTCACTGATCTGGTCAGCGGCAAATACAGCCGCAAATGTTAAAAATTCAACATCTTGGCCATTTATTTATCAATTTTTAAAATTTAAAGCTTATTGTGTTCAGATTTCTCTAAACTATCTAATGATTTTATATTCTGATGGTTTAAAATAATTGTTTATTTTTACCCCCTCCCCCCCCCCGGCAGAAGAACTAAAATTCTCAACAAAAAAAAAAAAAACAAATACAGCAGGAAAACTTCATAGAAAAATTTTAATTAATTCTTAAATTACAACTTACCCCACATCAGGAGAACAAGTCTTAAGTTATTTAAATGCTAGAAGTTATCCAGGTTTTGCTGGAATGCCAGTAGTCTCTCTTTCAAAATATTTGGATGTTTAACCATCCATACGCGGCCATTTGCTGAGCCAAGCTCAAAATCAGATATAAAAACATACTCGGCATTCACGTCTGCCTCATCTGGTACGTCAGGCGAACGATAAGCATCATCTCTGATCATGCAACGCTCTAAGAAATTTACAGTCCCTACAGCTTCGGTTTGGACAGCAGTCACCTCTCCGATGTAATAATCACTGTCATACAGCACACCTACTGTGATGCCTGTTCGAGCAAACTTAAAACTTTCACATCCCCTCAGACAAGGCATATCAGGAGCATCTTGACGTTCTTCCTCTGGCTGCTCTTCTAACTCTTCATCTGCCTTTTCATTAGTTGCAGTCTTTAGGAGCTTCTTTTAAGTTCTCCACCATTAGGTTGAAGGACAAACTAGTTTTAAGGAGTGGTGACTTCAGTTGTAAAATAACCCTGTGGTATTGCAGTTCAGCCTTGATTGCACCGTCTTCCAGTTCTCTGTTTCTTGAAATACTGCAACACCCTGCCCACATCTGCAGCAGTCCTGCATGGGCCATCATGGTTTTTCAGAATTGCAAGAATTGCCGTCACCTGAGCTCGCTTTTTCACCAGTGCTGCATCTTTTTTGGCCTTCTTTTCCTCTAGCTGATGCCTCTTTCTTTCAACTGCATTCTTTTCTTCTTGTCGATGTTTTGCTCTGAAAGTCTGTGCCAGGCATGCAGACTTCTGGAACAAAAAGTTTTCCTCTTCCTCAGTGAGAGATGCCAGAAAAGAAGACACTGTCTTATTTCTGTTCAGCATGTTTAGCGTAGGCAAGTGATGTGATGAAGCATTCCTGCGCTTGAAAAGACTGAAATCCAAATCTCCAAAGCACTGCTCCCCGAACATGTTGGTCAGCTGACAGTGAGCAAGTTTGTGTCTATGCTCTTCATCCTGAACTGCATGGTACTTGTCTTGGCTTGTCTGGCAGGAACTCTGCAAGCTGACGTTCAACAACCTCTAGAAATCCTGCACACAGATGGCAAATGATAGATGATGCTCTCTCCTGTTTCTCTCTAGAGGTGTTCATCAAAGACAGGAATATTTTGTCTTCAGCAACAGGTATGTTGAAGAGAGGCTCAAAGTCTCTTGTGAAGGCATCAGTTGGATGTACGGACCATATTTTGAGGAAACTGCGTAGAAGAACGACGTACTGGTAGAAATCAAGATATGCTATTGGTCGTCCCAAAAGCTGCCAATATGGTTGTGTGACACGGAAAAAGATAATCCCAAGTGCTACTAGAGCAGCATCAATGTCATCACAAGTAATGTCATGCAAAATGCCGTCCTGTTTACAGTTCTTCTCAGTCTTGTAGTTAGCAAGAAAGTCTGCAAGGTCCGACTGATGAAAGTGGATAGCAGCAGCAGCTCTGAACAACATGTTAAATTGGTTGCCTTTGAAGCCTGGAATCGATGAGTTGAAGCCCTGGAGTGAGCATTATGCCAGCCATGCATCTCGGCTGGAGTACCTTTCATCACCTCGTGGTCCGATGACTGTACACGTTTCTCTGATGAGACGCCACACAGAATTTTCATTATTCCTATTATTAGAAAATTTTGTGGACTTCTCACGTCCAACTGCCGAACAAAACACATTATTCATAGTTTTATTAGCTGCATTTGCAAGTCCGAGAAGAACATGGGCATTGCAATGGAGGAAGTCCTAGTCTTCTTCAGTGCCAATAGTTGTCTTCCTCATTGTATTCAGCTCCTTGTTGAATGCTTTGTTGACTGCTGCCCTGTCACTCCTAGTTGCTGTAGGCTTAGTGAAAAACATTTTAAACAGTTTTTCAGCTTCTTCACCTTCCTTCTGGAATACATCTGTCAGCTCTTGCAGCAGATTGGTAGTGATTTCCATGAGAGACGAGGTGTCTTCTGTGGCTATCACAGAAAAACCACAAGCAAGACTTGCACGACTGTCAAGTGTTACTTGTTGCCCCACCACTTTCTTTCCACACATGGTTGTTCCATCAGTGTGAATATCAAAGTGCTCAGAGTTTAGGACAGCATCTGCTAATTGGAATTTGGAAATGACGTGACCTTCATCCGCAAAGCGTAAAACGCTGCGAAGGGAAGGTAACTCTGTTGGAGGGAGGTGAATATGTAGCAAGTGTTTGCACACAGTTTCAATCACTTCTGCGCATCTTGTTGCTGATACTTCTTTTTCCCCAATCAGTTCAATCAGACACTTCACTGTTTCCCTTGTAAAATATCCTGTATCTGGATCTTTGAGCAGAAGAACATGCTGCTGCTCTGCATTTGCCCGAAGTATATTGTTCTCCTCTTCAAGTTCTTCAATTTTTGCATTTTTTTCTCTCAGTGCAGCTCTTTGAACTTTGCATATCCTTTGTGAGTAGGAATGACTAGTTTTTGCTGCTCTTGCTTCTCTTCGCAGTCGTGTAATTTGCCTCATAGCATTTTTCAGCTGACAAGTTATTGCTAAAATTCTCTGAGATCTCCTCTTTAGCTGGAGAGTTACATTTTCCTTCTTTAGAGCAGTCAGTAGAATTTGATTAACTTTATTTTTGGTCTGAAGTGTGCTACAGGTTTTATGCAGCTGCAAGGTTGTTTGCTTTTTCTGCTGAAGCTGATTGGACAGAACAGCATTGTTAGAAGTAGAAATACATAATTCACTAAGCAATTCTTTTCCTTCCTCTGTAAGAACACTGATTTTGTCAGAGCTGCATTTATTAACACGCTGCTCTTCTTGTACCTGTTGACGCAAAGATGCAAGCTGATTGTTGATGCTTGAAAGTCTTTGAGTTAAAGGAGAAAATTGTGGCGGAATTTTGTTGTAGCAGCTGCTTTCTTGTGGAATATCTGATGATGGCAATGGTTCAACTAGTAATGTCTGCCCAGGAAAACAAACTTTGAACTGATCTGAAGGCCTATGCAAATATTCTTGTAATTTTTGCTCTGCTCCTTTTCTTTTCAGGTTCTTTGTGTGGTTGTCATAAATTTTTCTTGTCTGTTTCAGCTTATACAGAAATTGTCTGTCTGAAAGATCAGAAATGTTTATCCCAACAAACTCAAACCATTCCTGACACAAGACAGTGTTTTCATTACTCTTGAACATCAGCAGGTCAATGATTGTTCCATTGGTTGGTGGCTGAACTGGATGTGGTAATGTCTTTAATAAATGAGGACTGAGTAAGTGATGCCACTTCAAGTTCAACTGCTGAAGAAAACGTCCAACATTACGTCTCTCCAAGTCATGGGTTGCATTGTGGTTAAGAAATAGCAAAGCATCTGATTCAGAAATTGATTCTAAATTTGTTCCAGCAGCAGCTCTCAGCGCATGATGTATCTCTGTCTGCAAATTTGTATGCCTTAGATGGTCTTGACATGAGGCTGAGCAAATCGTTTCAAGAAGTTCTTGAATTTGATCTGATGTAACTTGAAATTTACTTTTAAGCTGATGGAGCTGGATCAAAAACTTATAGCTCATAACATCTTGCTCTTGATGCTCAAGGTCTAATTTTTCTCCCTTTGCCGTTTTTAATCAACCACCTAGACATATGGTGAAAGTCCTCATTCTCTGTAAAAATGCAAAACAGCACAGTTAAAAACTTATAAAACCAATGCAATATTTGGAAAACAATTTTTTCTTCCACGTTTTAACTTTAAAAAATTTTTAATTAATCAAAATTGTACATTATTTATTTTTCTATACTATAGTTTGAGATCTTCAGGTCATAGAATTTTATATTTTAATTTTGTGAGCACATTTTGTTTTGTTTTCTTTTCCCCAAAAATGTTTTCATATGTTATACATAACACCAAATTGGCAAATTACATTGATTGGGATGATGGAAATGTGTTTTTTTAAAATTTATATAGCAAAGAAACAGGCAGACATGCATATATTGATTACTATTGGTGGATGATAATTAATTTCCCATTGATGCCAAGTAAAAATAACCAGAAAACTAAGACCAAGAAATGTTTAGATGCAGTCAGAAGAGATGACGTCGTAAGAGAGAAACAAACTTCCGTTTTATAAACGTGCAATAAATGTGAGAAAACGAGCAAACAAACAAGCACTATAATAAATATTTATGAACAAAATGGTTAATTATTCACTTATTTTACCAATTCATCGAATAAATATAGGTTGTTGTTATTTATTAAAATTACATCATTCTTGCAACTTCGGAATGCAAGATACGTTAACACATGGCAGTTGTAAACATCCTGTCGCAGTATATACACACGTTATCGACGATTATCATATTATATCCATTAAAATTAAAATAAAGAAATACATAGAAATATTCATTGATCTATTGTAAAGCAAGAAAAATAATACTTACCAATGTACTGTTGCAATTTCTCACAAACGAAACCAAAATCTGGATCACGTGTGAATGTGAATTCAGCCATGTAATTCGGAATTGCTTCACAGCGCGCGACTCGAAATATTTGAATGTGACCTTGCGGTTTACACGCTTGCGATTGGCTGGTTTTAATGGGATCCTGAAGCCATGCATATCATTAGATTCTGCGAAAATTGGGCTATCCAGCGCATACATGTATCATATCTTTATTTTCAAAAGAGATATTTAGCCGGAAACATGAACCTATTTTTTGATTGCTTACCAAGAACATTTAATTTAAACATATACATTTCTAACTTATATGAAATTAAAAACCGTTCACTGCTCTACAATGTGGTGCTATTTTTAGGTCTTGATCCGGTGACTTCGGAGTTAAAATGGAATTTCCCTAGCGACCGCAAATCTCTTGCTTTTTCTGTGAGGCGTTGAGCGGACCGAATCGTGCGCAACAGTGAAAGTGTTGCTTTTTTATATGCAAATTACTATTCATTAACTTATTTTAATCAACAAACCAAACAAACAGTTCAAAAGAGCAAGAAATGAACTTTATTTCAGTATAAATTATAATATTGCTGGTTCATGTAATAATGAAAATATGGCTGGTTGAAAATGATCGTTTTTACAGAGTTCTGTCGAATGCGCTACACGTCTAATGGGAGGCTGCCAGTACATAGCATAGACTAAAAAAAAATACACTTTATAGCGCCAAAATATCTTTAGACTGGTTCTGCAGCAAATATGAATTAGAACATGGAATCTGCACATAAAGATTAAATTTAGTAAACCAGTCTGCTATCTCCTCACTAAGCATACAGATGCTATAAATAGAATTCGAGGTCGACAGTAGAACCAATTTAGCTATAAATACAACATGATACTGTTAGAAAAGTCCACAGTCAAGCGTCCTCTTATACTGTAGTTAAGTAAAAGCAGTCTTTTCTAAAACACGGTCTGTGGGATTAATGGAATGTTAATAATAAAGAGAAAACGAATAATTTATTTTTTGGGGAGGTGGATATACCGAAAAAGCGTAATCTATATACATTTAAGTGTACTGCGCAATTTAGTGAAGAAAAGCATAACGATTATGCCAAAAGCGTAATGGTTGGCATGTATGCATGCAGTGGATCATTAGAAGAGGGATTATATTACTATCCCGGTACAAAGATAAGTCTAAATAAATTTATTAATTGCGCGAGGTTCGATCATTTCCAGCTACACAGTGCGGACGCTTCAGACAGTAAGTGCGCAACACGTTTGGTCTCTGTCGCTAGTCAAAATATAAAAAAGGCGGAGAACAATTTGTTGGTCTTGGGGTACACATTCCTCAACAGGCTGACGACACATGTGACTTGGTATAGTTTTCATTGTTGTCCTAATTAAAACAAGCTATAAATGTTTTCAGGCACTATCGTGTCCTAATTAAAACAAGTTATAAATGTTTTCAGGCACTATCAAAAGTTGCACTGTTCATTTTAATGATATTATGTTTTTATGAAAATTTACAAAAATGCATTTTGAGAACGGCTAAGCACCCCCTCAGTTCATGTCATGAAATCACAAGAATATGCATCACTGATACTTATTTTGTATCATTAGATATTTCTCCATTTAAAAAAAAAATATCTAAAGTAGTATACTTTATTTGCAAATGTTATTTCTGATGCTTTGACCTTCTAAAAAAATACTTTATTTATTAGCCTGGCAGGAAAATTAAAAACTGGCCTGTTATTCGAGTAGCATCTGTACTGTATTGTCTAGTTTTTGCATCATAATAATATACAAATATATATTGGATCAGTAAAACGATATTCTTTTCGAATTAAAGACGTTGTAAATATCTGGATGACTACTCTATGTTTAAGGTAAAACGCTGTATTAAGGATTATGTAAGGAAAATGAATGAGAGCACAATCATACCACTGGTGCCATTTTAGACCGGTTCAACAAAAGACCGCACACGTGCTCCTCAGACTGGAACACAAATTTTTGAGAATTTTAAAGACTAAAGCATGAAATAGAGCAAAAAATAGATTGTGGACCAAATCCGAGAGGGTGGGTGAATAGTGAAATCTCATGATGTTGTTCAAATATTGTCACAACATTAAAATATTTTTGGAAAATTATATAGTCAGTTTATGTGAAGATAGCAAAATATTCATTTTGGTAATAACTTTCTAGTCTAGTACTCTGGCCTTCCAAATCTTTTTCTTCTCTCCCCCCCCCCCCCCCCGTAATAAGCATTGAAGTGTGCAAGGAAAGGAACACTATAATCAGGGAACCAGACTACCCAAAGACTATCACTTATTATTTACTTTTGAGAAAGTGACGTATGTAAGGTGAATTTGATTGCATTGATTCACACAATTTAGAGCTGCGTATTGAGCCGTCTTCTTTCTACTTGACACTTCGCTGCACAAACTGAATACGGCTCGAATGTTAATTATCTCAAATGACGTCACATCCTGTGTTCATGAAAGGGGATTAGGGTTATGTAGTCTGGTCCCCTGCTTAGTATGCTCCCATGCGTTCCACTCTGCTATACTAAGCGGAACGCATGGGAGCATACTAAGCAGGGGACCAGACTAAGGGTTATGTAGCTAACATCCGCGATAGGAACCAAAATATCTCTGCTCAGAAAAAACTTAACAGGTATCACGGTACCAATTGTTTTTGCATAGACCTCAATGTTAATATTTGGAGAGATAAATATATTTTCTATCCTAATTTAGCGTGCAACTCACACACTGTTACAGAGAACAATGTTAGATTCTCAATTTGATGATGACAAAACCAGGTACTCCATTGCATTTAAGAGACAGAACTCGGCTGGAACTAGACAGGGGTATGAGGTATCATGGTACCAATTTTTTTTCCATAGACCTCAATGCTAATATTTGGAGAGATAAATATATTTGCTATCCTAATTTAGCGTGCATCTCACACACAGTTATAGAGAACAATGTTAGATTGTCAATTTGACTATGACAAAACCAGGTACTCCATTGCATTTAAGAGAGATAACTCTGCTGGAACTAGACGGGTATGAGTTATCTAGTCACAACATACTTATTTTCTGTCATGTGTATTACATTATCAAAAAATCTTAAAAAAATAGAAAATATGATCTATATAGGAATTAGCATAAATTCACATGTTGCCAAGAGGCTAAACTTTTTTTAAGCCTAACAGAAAGTACAACTCACATAATCCACCAATCATAGCTTGTGTTGTTGTTTATTCTGAATGCAATGGACCCTACACTTTAAGCTCCACCCATCTGGACTTGCGCAATTGGTACCGTTATACCTATAGCAAACCTTGATTTTTACAATAATCTGTGAAATAGCTTGGGACTATATAAGTAACAAATATACCTAGTGTCGCTTGTCAAAAACAATTTTATGAGGTACTAAGCTATGTTTTATATGATTGTGTATAGAAATGTTATTGAGCTGTTTTAACTCTTGTTTTCCTACCTTTGCTTCACTATCAAACTCATCTTTTGAAATAAAATGAATTCTTTTAAATATGAGTTGTGTCTTATTCATATTAGCACTAATCGAACTTCACTTTGGTGATATGGGATAAATCACATTATGTCATATTGTTTAAAAGTAAGGTCAAAGGTCAACACACTAGTTAGCATGTACCAGTTCTACTCTTAAAGAAACATTTTGATCTAAAATAAAGGACTTATATTTGTTTCATGAACACAGAAATTAACAGGGAAAAGGTGGACATGGCCCAATCTAATTATAGAGTCTTAGCTTTGAACACTTTACACTGTCTGCATATGAATGAGGTCAGTAACCCCCAGTCCTCACACAAAGGTCAAGCTACCCATCCTCTTTGTCATACAAATAGAAAGCTTCCCTCCATTGTGTAGTTAAAAAAATTGATGTAATAAGCCAATCTGACACCAAATAAAGTAGATAACAGCTTTGTAAGTGGTTATTTTGGATTTGGGGGTGAAAATGGGGACTAAATTACAGAAAAATCCTCAAGTTTAACAATGAGTATATTGAGTCCAATGGATTTAAAAACAGGAGGAAAGTGTGTATCTAAATGGGAGATATAGCTTATGATAATGGAATTAGAGGAGACAAAAGTAGCGATGAAAAAAATGAGAAGTGAGAGCTTGACGACATTATCTTAGACAAAATAGTGCAGCAGTGCACTATAGGTGCAAGGACAGTACAAAGTCACCTGTGCTATAACATCCTTTACAGGGACCAAAACTTCAGGTGAAATGGTGTTCATTCCTAGCTAGTATAAAAGGGTGAATAATGTAGATAATATAGATGCGTATAAGTTATATTTCTTCTACATAAGAAATTAACAATAATGGTCTTCAGTTAGGTACAAAAATACCTAAACCAAACAAAACATACTTGATCAGTTTCTAAACTTGTAAACTTTACTGGGAGAAATTAATAAAGTACTTCTAGTTAAATTTTGCATCAAGACAGAGGGCTAATATAATAATTTTCAAATCTTCTCTTTATTTTCTTTTAAAAAATCACATAAATGCTGACCACATGTATGCGTTTCTATGGATACAATGTGTTTCTCTACTTTCCTTTAGGTATCACAGTACCAATTGTTTTTCCATAGACCTCAATGCTAATGTTTTGTGAAACAAATATACTTTCTATCCTACTTCAGCATGCATGTCACACACTGACATAGAGAATAATGTTAGATTGTCAATTTGACAATGATAGAACCAGGTACTCCATTGCATTTAAGAGAGATAACTCTGCTGGAACTAGACAGGGGTATGAGTTATCTAGTCACAACATACCTATGTTCAGTCATGTGTATCACATTTTCAAAAAATCATAAAAAATACAAAATATGATCTATATAGGAATTAGCATAAATTCACATGTTGCCAGAAGGCTAAACATTTTTTTAAGCCTAACAGAAAGTACAACTCTTACATAATCCACCAATCATAGCTTGTGTTTTTGTTTATTCTGAATGCAATGGACCTCTTTAAGCTCCACCCATCTGGACTTGTGCAATTGGTACCGTTATACCATGAGTTATCTAGTCACAACATACATATTTTCAGTCATGTGTATTACATTTTCAAAAAAATCATAAAAAAAATACAAAATATGATCTATATAGGAATTAGCATAAATTCACATGTTGACAAGAGGCTAAACTTTTTTTTCAGCCTAACAGAAAGTATAACTTTTACATAATCCACCAATCATAGCTAGTGTTGTTGTTTATTTCTGATTGCAATGTTTTCCCTACACTTTAAGCTCCACCCAGCTGGACTTGTGCAATTGGTACCGTTATACCTATAGCAAACCTTGATTTTTCCAATAATCTGTGAAATAGCTCGGGACTATAATAGTAACAAATGGACTTGGTCTCGCTTGTCAAAAACAATTTTATGAAGTACTAAGCTATGTTCTTTATGATTGTGTATAGAAATGATATTGAGCTGTTTGAACTCTTGTTTTCATACCTTTGCTTCACCATCAAACTCATCTTTTGAAATAAAATGAATTCTTCTAACTATGAGTTGTGTTTTATTCATATTAGCACCTATTGAACTTCACTTTGGTAATATGGGATAAATCACATTATGTCATATTGTTTAATAGTAAGGTCAAAGGTCAATGCACTAGTTAGCATGTACCAGTTCTACTGTTAAAGAGACATTTTGATCTAAAATATAGGACTTATATTTGTTTCATGAACACAGAAAGTAACAACAGGGAAAAGGTGGACATGGCCCAATCTAATTATAAAGTATTCGCTTTGAACACTTTACACTGTCAGCATATGGAAGAGGTCAGTAACCCCCAGTCCTCACACAAAGGTCAAGCTACCCAGCCTCTTTGTCATGGAAATAGAAAGCTTCCCTCCTTTGTATAATGAATAAAATTGATGCAATAAGCCAATCTGACACCAAATAAAGTAGATAACAGCTTTGTAAGTGGTTATGTTGGATTTGGGGGTGAAAATGGGGACTAAAATACAGAAAAAGGCTAAAGTTTAACAATGAGTATAGTGAGTCCAATATATTTAAGAACAGGAGAAAAGTGTGTATCTAAATGGGAGATGTAGCTAATGATACTGCAATTAGAGGAGACACAACCAGCAATGAGAAAAATGAGAAGCAAGAGCTTGATGATATTACCTTGGACAATATTTGGAGGCAGTGGACCATAGGTGCAGGGACAATAAAAAAGGCACCTGTGCTATAACATCCCTTGCAGGCACCAAATATCAGGTGATATGGTGTTCATTCCCAGCTAATATAAAAGGGTGAATAATGTAGATAATATAGATGCATATAATTCCTATTTCTTCTAAATAAGAAATTAATAATAATGGGCTTCAGTTAGGCAGAACAAATACCTAAACCAAACAAAGCATGTTGGATCAGTTTTCAAACTTGTAAACTTTACTGGGAGAAATTATTAAAGAACTTCTTGTTAAATTTGCATCAAGACCAAGGGCTAATATGATATTTCACAAATCTTCTATTATTTTTATACACCATCACTAACAATCTGGGTTTCTATTTATTGAAATGTTATGTGATGTCTGGTGCAAGGGAGATAACTGAATGATATACATAAGGTGTGTACTTTTTATTTCTTCCAATATATTATCCATGTAATACAGATGAGTTCAATAACACATGTATTAACTTCAATGCAATTAAATTATCCAAAAATGTATTACTGATAAAGTGAGAACCTAAAATCCAGGATTATATATGTAGTGGAGACCTCAAGAATTTTTCAATAGACCTCAATGCTAATGTTTTGTGAAACAAATATACTTTTTATCCTACTTCAGCATGCATGTCACACTGTCATAGAGAATAATGCTAGATTGTCAATTTGACAATGATATAACCAGGTACTCCATTGCATTTAAGAGAGATAACTCTGCTGGAACTAGACAGGGGTATGAGTTATCTAGTCACAACATACCTATGTTCAGTCATGTGTATCACATTTTCAAAAAATCATAAAAAATACAAAATATGATCTATATAGGAATTAGCATAAATTCACATGTTGCCAAGAGGCTAAACATTTTTTTAAAGCCTAACAGAAAGTACAACTCTTACATAATCCACCAATCATAGCTTGTGTTTTTGTTTATTCTGAATGCAATGGACCTCTTTAAGCTCCACCCATCTGGACTTGTGCAATTGGTACCGTTATACCATGAGTTATCTAGTCACAACATACATATTTTCAGTCATGTGTATTACATTTTCAAAAAATCATAAAAAAATACAAAATATGATCTATATAGGAATTAGCATAAATTCACATGTTGACAAGAGGCTAAACTTTTTTTTTCAGCCTAACAGAAAGTATAACTTTTACATAATCCACCAATCATAGCTAGTGTTGTTGTTTATTTCTGATTGCAATGTTTTCCCTACACTTTAAGCTCCACCCACCTGGACTTGTGCAATTGGTACCGTTATACCTATAGCAAACCTTGATTTTTCCAATAATCTGTGAAATAGCTCGGGACTATAATAGTAACAAATGGACTTGGTCTCGCTTGTCAAAAACAATTTTATGAAGTACTAAGCTATGTTCTATATGATTGTGTATAGAAATGATATTGACCTGTTTGAACTCTTGTTTTCATACCTTTGCTTCACTATCAAACTCATCTTTTGAAATAAAATGAATTCTTCTAACTATGAGTTGTGTTTTATTCATATTAGCACTTATTGAACTTCACTTTGGTAATATGGGATAAATCACATTATGTCATATTGTTTAATAGTAAGGTCAAAGGTCAATGCACTAGTTAGCATGTACCAGTTCTACTGTTAAAGAGACATTTTGATCTAAAATATAGGACTTATATTTGTTTCATGAACACAGAAAGTAACAACAGGGAAAAGGTGGACATGGCCCAATCTAATTATAAAGTATTCGCTTTGAACACTTTACACTGTCAGCATATGGAAGAGGTCAGTAACCCCCAGTCCTCACACAAAGGTCAAGCTACCCAGCCTCTTTGTCATGGAAATAGAAAGCTTCCCTCCTTTGTATAATGAATAAAATTGATGCAATAAACCAATCTGACACCAAATAAAGTAGATAACAGCTTTGTAAGTGGTTATGTTGGATTTGGGGGTGAAAATGGGGACTAAAATACAGAAAAAGCTAAAGTTTAACAATGAGTATAGTGAGTCCAATATATTTAAGAACAGGAGAAAAGTGTGTATCTAAATGGGAGATGTAGCTAATGATACTGCAATTAGAGGAGACACAACCAGCAATGAGAAAAATGAGAAGTGAGAGCTTGATGATATTACCTTGGACAATATTTGGAGGCAGTGGACCATAGGTGCAGGGACAATAAAAAAGGCACCTGTGCTATAACATCCCTTGCAGGCACCAAATATCAGGTGACATGGTGTTCATTCCCAGCTAATATAAAAGGGTGAATAATGTAGATAATATAGATGCATATAATTCCTATTTCTTCTAAAAAAGAAATTAATAATAATGGGCTTCAGTTAGGCAGAACAAATACCTAAACCAAACAAAACATACTTGATCAGTTTCTAAACTTGTAAACTTTACTGGGAGAAATTAATAAAGTACTTCTAGTTAAATTTGCATCAAGACAGAGGGCTAGTATAATACTTTACAAATCTTCTCTTTATTTTCATAAAAAAATCACATAAATGCTGACCACATGTATGCGTTTCTATGGATACAATGTGTTTCTCTACTTTCCTTTAGGTATCACGGTACCAATTGTTTTTCCATAGACCTCAATGCTAATGTTTTGTGAAACAAATATACTTTCTATCCTACTTCAGCATGCATGTCACACACTGTCATAGAGAATAATGTTAGATTGTCAATTTGATATTGATAGAACCAGGTACTCCATTGCATTTAAGAGATATAACTCTGCTGGAACTAGACGGGTATGAGTTATCTAGTCAAAACATACCTTTTTCAGTCATGTGTATCACATTTTCAAAAAATCATAAAAAATACAAAATATGATCTATATAGGAATTAGCATAAATTCACATGTTGCCAATAGGCTAAACATTTTTTTAAGCCTAACAGAAAGTACAACTATTACATAATCCACCAATCATAGCTTGTGTTGTTGTTTATTCTGAATGCAATGGACCTCTTTAAGCTCCACCCATCTGGACTTGTGCAATTGGTACCGTTATACCATGAGTTATCTAGTCACAACATACATATTTTCAGTTATGTGTATTACATTTTAAAAAAATCATAAAAAATACAAAATATGATCTATATAGGAATTAGCATAAATTCACATGTTGACAAGAGGCTAAACTTTTTTTCAGCCTAACAGAAAGTATAACTTTTACATAATCCACCAATCATAGCTAGTGTTGTTGTTTATTTCTGATTGCAATGTTTTCCCTACACTTTAAGCTCCACCCAGCTGGACTTGCGCAATTGGTACCGTTATACCTATAGCAAACCTTGATTTTTCCAATAATCTGTGAAATAGCTCAGGACTATAATAGTAACAAATGGACTTAGTCTCGCTTGTCAAAACAATTTTATGAAGTACTAAGCTATGTTCTTTATGATTGTGTATAGAAATGATATTGAGCTGTTTGAACTCTTGTTTTCATACCTTTGCTTCACTATCAAACTCATCTTTTGAAATAAAATGAATTCTTCTAACTATGAGTTGTGTTTTATTCATATTAGCACTTATTGAACTTCACTTTGGTAATATGGGATAAATCACTTTATGTCATATTGTTTAATAGTAAGGTCAAAGGTCAATGCACTAGTTAGCATGTACCAGTTCTACTGTTAAAGAGACATTTTGATCTAAAATAAATGACTTATATTTGTTTCATGAACACAGAAAGTAACAACAGGGACAGGTGGACATGGCCCAATCTAATTATAAAGTATTCGCTTTGAACACTTTACACTGTCAGCATATGGAAGAGGTCAGTAACCCCCAGTCCTCATACAAAGGTCAAGCTACCCAGCCTCTTTGTCATGGAAATAGAAAGCTTCCCTCCTTTGTATAATGAATATAATTGATGCAATAAGCCAATCTGACACCAAATAAAGTAGATAACAGCTTTGTAAGTGGTTATGTTGGATTTGGGGGTGAAAATGGGGACTAAAATACAGAAAAAGCTAAAGTTTAACAATGAGTATAGTGAGTCCAATATATTTAAGAACAGGAGAAAAGTGTGTATCTAAATGGGAGATGTAGCTAATGATACTGCAATTAGAGGAGACACAACCAGCAATGAGAAAAATGAGAAGCGAGAGCTTGATGATATTACCTTGGACAATATTTGGAGGCAGTGGACCATAGGTGCAGGGACAATAAAAAAGGCACCTGTGCTATAACATCCCTTGCAGGCACCAAATATCAGGTGACATGGTGTTCATTCCCAGCTAATATAAAAGGGTGAATAATGTAGATAATATAGATGCATATAATTCCTATTTCTTCTAAAAAAGAAATTAATAATAATGGGCTTCAGTTAGGCAGAACAAATACCTAAACCAAACAAAACATACTTGATCAGTTTCTAAACTTGTAAACTTTACTGGGAGAAATTAATAAAGTACTTCTAGTTAAATTTGCATCAAGACAGAGGGCTAGTATAATACTTTACAAATCTTCTCTTTATTTTCATAAAAAAAATCACATAAATGCTGACCACATGTATGCGTTTCTATGGATACAATGTGTTTCTCTACTTTCCTTTAGGTATCACAGTACCAATTGTTTTTCCATAGACCTCAATGCTAATGTTTTGTGAAACAAATATACTTTTTATCCTACTTCAGCATGCATGTCACACACTGTCATAGAGAATAATGTTAGATTGTCAATTTGACATTGATAGAACCAGGTACTCCATTGCATTTAAGAGAGATAACTCTGCTGGAACTAGACGGGTATGAGTTATCTAGTCAAAACATACTTTTTTTCAGTCATGTGTATCACATTTTCAAAAAATCATAAAAAATACAAAATATGATCTATATAGGAATTAACATAAATTCACATGTTGCCAAGAGGCTAAACATTTTTTTAAGCCTAACAGAAAGTACAACTATTACATAATCCACCAATCATAGCTTGTGTTGTTGTTTATTCTGAATGCAATGGGCCTCTTTAAGCTCCACCCATCTGGACTTGTGCAATTGGTACCGTTATACCATGAGTTATCTAGTCACAACATACATATTTTCAGTTATGTGTATTACATTTTAAAAAAATCATAAAAAATACAAAATATGATCTATATAGGAATTAGCATAAATTCACATGTTGACAAGAGGCTAAACTTTTTTTCAGCCTAACAGAAAGTATAACTTTTACATAATCCACCAATCATAGCTAGTGTTGTTGTTTATTTCTGATTGCAATGTTTTCCCTACACTTTAAGCTCCACCCAGCTGGACTTGCGCAATTGGTACCGTTATACCTATAGCAAACCTTGATTTTTCCAATAATCTGTGAAATAGCTCAGGACTATAATAGTAACAAATGGACTTAGTCTCGCTTGTCAAAACAATTTTATGAAGTACTAAGCTATGTTCTATATGATTGTGTATAGAAATGATATTGACCTGTTTGAACTCTTGTTTTCATACCTTTGCTTCACTATCAAACTCATCTTTTGAAATAAAATGAATTCTTCTAACTATGAGTTGTGTTTTATTCATATTAGCACTTATTGAACTTCACTTTGGTAATATGGGATAAATCACATTATGTCATATTGTTTAATAGTAAGGTCAAAGGTCAATGCACTAGTTAGCATGTACCAGTTCTACTGTTAAAGAGACATTTTGATCTAAAATATAGGACTTATATTTGTTTCATGAACACAGAAAGTAACAACAGGGAAAAGGTGGACATGGCCCAATCTAATTATAAAGTATTCGCTTTGAACACTTTACACTGTCAGCATATGGAAGAGGTCAGTAACCCCCAGTCCTCACACAAAGGTCAAGCTACCCAGCCTCTTTGTCATGGAAATAGAAAGCTTCCCTCCTTTGTATAATGAATAAAATTGATGCAATAAACCAATCTGACACCAAATAAAGTAGATAACAGCTTTGTAAGTGGTTATGTTGGATTTGGGGGTGAAAATGGGGACTAAAATACAGAAAAAGCTAAAGTTTAACAATGAGTATAGTGAGTCCAATATATTTAAGAACAGGAGAAAAGTGTGTATCTAAATGGGAGATGTAGCTAATGATACTGCAATTAGAGGAGACACAACCAGCAATGAGAAAAATGAGAAGTGAGAGCTTGATGATATTACCTTGGACAATATTTGGAGGCAGTGGACCATAGGTGCAGGGACAATAAAAAAGGCACCTGTGCTATAACATCCCTTGCAGGCACCAAATATCAGGTGACATGGTGTTCATTCCCAGCTAATATAAAAGGGTGAATAATGTAGATAATATAGATGCATATAATTCCTATTTCTTCTAAAAAAGAAATTAATAATAATGGGCTTCAGTTAGGCAGAACAAATACCTAAACCAAACAAAACATACTTGATCAGTTTCTAAACTTGTAAACTTTACTGGGAGAAATTAATAAAGTACTTCTAGTTAAATTTGCATCAAGACAGAGGGCTAGTATAATACTTTACAAATCTTCTCTTTATTTTCATAAAAAAATCACATAAATGCTGACCACATGTATGCGTTTCTATGGATACAATGTGTTTCTCTACTTTCCTTTAGGTATCACGGTACCAATTGTTTTTCCATAGACCTCAATGCTAATGTTTTGTGAAACAAATATACTTTCTATCCTACTTCAGCATGCATGTCACACACTGTCATAGAGAATAATGTTAGATTGTCAATTTGATATTGATAGAACCAGGTACTCCATTGCATTTAAGAGATATAACTCTGCTGGAACTAGACGGGTATGAGTTATCTAGTCAAAACATACCTTTTTCAGTCATGTGTATCACATTTTCAAAAAATCATAAAAAATACAAAATATGATCTATATAGGAATTAGCATAAATTCACATGTTGCCAATAGGCTAAACATTTTTTTAAGCCTAACAGAAAGTACAACTATTACATAATCCACCAATCATAGCTTGTGTTGTTGTTTATTCTGAATGCAATGGACCTCTTTAAGCTCCACCCATCTGGACTTGTGCAATTGGTACCGTTATACCATGAGTTATCTAGTCACAACATACATATTTTCAGTTATGTGTATTACATTTTAAAAAAATCATAAAAAATACAAAATATGATCTATATAGGAATTAGCATAAATTCACATGTTGACAAGAGGCTAAACTTTTTTTCAGCCTAACAGAAAGTATAACTTTTACATAATCCACCAATCATAGCTAGTGTTGTTGTTTATTTCTGATTGCAATGTTTTCCCTACACTTTAAGCTCCACCCAGCTGGACTTGCGCAATTGGTACCGTTATACCTATAGCAAACCTTGATTTTTCCAATAATCTGTGAAATAGCTCAGGACTATAATAGTAACAAATGGACTTAGTCTCGCTTGTCAAAACAATTTTATGAAGTACTAAGCTATGTTCTTTATGATTGTGTATAGAAATGATATTGAGCTGTTTGAACTCTTGTTTTCATACCTTTGCTTCACTATCAAACTCATCTTTTGAAATAAAATGAATTCTTCTAACTATGAGTTGTGTTTTATTCATATTAGCACTTATTGAACTTCACTTTGGTAATATGGGATAAATCACTTTATGTCATATTGTTTAATAGTAAGGTCAAAGGTCAATGCACTAGTTAGCATGTACCAGTTCTACTGTTAAAGAGACATTTTGATCTAAAATAAATGACTTATATTTGTTTCATGAACACAGAAAGTAACAACAGGGACAGGTGGACATGGCCCAATCTAATTATAAAGTATTCGCTTTGAACACTTTACACTGTCAGCATATGGAAGAGGTCAGTAACCCCCAGTCCTCATACAAAGGTCAAGCTACCCAGCCTCTTTGTCATGGAAATAGAAAGCTTCCCTCCTTTGTATAATGAATATAATTGATGCAATAAGCCAATCTGACACCAAATAAAGTAGATAACAGCTTTGTAAGTGGTTATGTTGGATTTGGGGGTGAAAATGGGGACTAAAATACAGAAAAAGCTAAAGTTTAACAATGAGTATAGTGAGTCCAATATATTTAAGAACAGGAGAAAAGTGTGTATCTAAATGGGAGATGTAGCTAATGATACTGCAATTAGAGGAGACACAACCAGCAATGAGAAAAATGAGAAGCGAGAGCTTGATGATATTACCTTGGACAATATTTGGAGGCAGTGGACCATAGGTGCAGGGACAATAAAAAAGGCACCTGTGCTATAACATCCCTTGCAGGCACCAAATATCAGGTGACATGGTGTTCATTCCCAGCTAATATAAAAGGGTGAATAATGTAGATAATATAGATGCATATAATTCCTATTTCTTCTAAAAAAGAAATTAATAATAATGGGCTTCAGTTAGGCAGAACAAATACCTAAACCAAACAAAACATACTTGATCAGTTTCTAAACTTGTAAACTTTACTGGGAGAAATTAATAAAGTACTTCTAGTTAAATTTGCATCAAGACAGAGGGCTAGTATAATACTTTACAAATCTTCTCTTTATTTTCATAAAAAAAATCACATAAATGCTGACCACATGTATGCGTTTCTATGGATACAATGTGTTTCTCTACTTTCCTTTAGGTATCACAGTACCAATTGTTTTTCCATAGACCTCAATGCTAATGTTTTGTGAAACAAATATACTTTTTATCCTACTTCAGCATGCATGTCACACACTGTCATAGAGAATAATGTTAGATTGTCAATTTGACATTGATAGAACCAGGTACTCCATTGCATTTAAGAGAGATAACTCTGCTGGAACTAGACGGGTATGAGTTATCTAGTCAAAACATACTTTTTTTCAGTCATGTGTATCACATTTTCAAAAAATCATAAAAAATACAAAATATGATCTATATAGGAATTAACATAAATTCACATGTTGCCAAGAGGCTAAACATTTTTTTAAGCCTAACAGAAAGTACAACTATTACATAATCCACCAATCATAGCTTGTGTTGTTGTTTATTCTGAATGCAATGGGCCTCTTTAAGCTCCACCCATCTGGACTTGTGCAATTGGTACCGTTATACCATGAGTTATCTAGTCACAACATACATATTTTCAGTTATGTGTATTACATTTTAAAAAAATCATAAAAAATACAAAATATGATCTATATAGGAATTAGCATAAATTCACATGTTGACAAGAGGCTAAACTTTTTTTCAGCCTAACAGAAAGTATAACTTTTACATAATCCACCAATCATAGCTAGTGTTGTTGTTTATTTCTGATTGCAATGTTTTCCCTACACTTTAAGCTCCACCCAGCTGGACTTGCGCAATTGGTACCGTTATACCTATAGCAAACCTTGATTTTTCCAATAATCTGTGAAATAGCTCAGGACTATAATAGTAACAAATGGACTTAGTCTCGCTTGTCAAAACAATTTTATGAAGTACTAAGCTATGTTCTATATGATTGTGTATAGAAATGATATTGACCTGTTTGAACTCTTGTTTTCATACCTTTGCTTCACTATCAAACTCATCTTTTGAAATAAAATGAATTCTTCTAACTATGAGTTGTGTTTTATTCATATTAGCACTTATTGAACTTCACTTTGGTAATATGGGATAAATCACTTTATGTCATATTGTTTAATAGTAAGGTCAAAGGTCAATGCACTAGTTAGCATGTACCAGTTCTACTGTTAAAGAGACATTTTGATCTAAAATAAATGACTTATATTTGTTTCATGAACACAGAAAGTAACAACAGGGACAGGTGGACATGGCCCAATCTAATTATAAAGTATTCGCTTTGAACACTTTACACTGTCAGCATATGGAAGAGGTCAGTAACCCCCAGTCCTCATACAAAGGTCAAGCTACCCAGCCTCTTTGTCATGGAAATAGAAAGCTTCCCTCCTTTGTGTAATGAATAAAATTGATGCAATAAGCCAATCTGACACCAAATAAAGTAGATAACAGCTTTGTAAGTGGTTATGTTGGATTTGGGGGTGAAAATGGGGACTAAAATACAGAAAAAAGGCTAAAGTTTAACAATGAGTATAGTGAGTCCAATATATTTAAGAACAGGAGGAAAGTGTGTATCTAAATGGGAGATGTAGCTAATGATAGTGCAATTAAAGGAGACACAACCAGCAATGAGAAAAATGAGAAGCGAGAGCTTGATGATATTACCTTGGACAATATTTGGAGGCAGTGGACCATAGGTGCAGGGACAATAAAAAAGGCACCTGTGCAATAACATCCCTTGCAGGCACCAAATATCAGGTGACATGGTGTTCATTCCCAGCTAATATAAAAGGGTGAATAATGTAGATGATATAGATGCATATAATTCATATTTCTTCTAAAAAAGAAATTAATAATAATGGGCTTCAGTTAGGCAGAACAAATACCTAAACCAAACAAAGCATGTTGGATCAGTTTTCAAACTTGTAAACTTTACTGGGAGAAATTATTAAAGAACTTCTAGTTAAATTTGCATCAAGACCAAGGGCTAATATGATATTTTACAAATCTTCTATTATTTTTATACACCATCACTAACAATCTGGGTTTCTATTTATTGAAATGTTATGTGATGTCTGGTGTAAGGGAGATAACTGAATGATATACATAAGGTGTGTACTTTCTATTTCCTCCAATATATTATCCATGTAATACAGATGAGTTGAAGAACACATGTATTAACTTCAATGCAATTAAATTATCCAAAAATGTATTACTGATAAAATGAGAACCTAAAATTCAGGATTATATATGTAGTGGAGACCTCAAGAATGATTATGTAACTAACTAGAGAATCGCATTTTTAATTTCAAGTACACAAAAGTTTTAAAAAAAATAGAAAAATAGAGCAGGTCAATTAAAATCAAAATAGGAAGGAATACCATATCTTTAGCAAACTACCTAAAATACATATACCAGAATATTCTTTATGATACAAGTGAACTATCTACACATGGACCAGGAGTGTCCTCTATCCTGGTCTATAACATGCTTTACAAGAACATTTTTTATCCATGTTTTTTCATCTTTTGCGCATAAAATAGACAATATTTGGCAAAATTAACTGTATTAACTTTACATAACTTATTTTTTTTGCCTGTATGCTAATATTGGAGCTGACTACACAGTCACAAAGCCATCAGTCGATATATGTCCTAGATACAGTTACAAAAGCCCCATTCCAAAGCTAATGCGTTTTTTTCCTACATTTTCTATGTAAAAGTCTGTCAGTATTAGACCAAAACATCTCAATATCCATTGTTTAACCAAATGACACTATGACAGTATATAAATGGTGGCTATGTATACTCGTTACTGTGGATACACTGTGAAGCTGGTATTATCTTTTAGGTATCATGGTACCGATTGTTTTTCCATAGACCTCAATGCTAATATTTGGAGAGATAAATATATTTTCTATCCTAATTTAGCGTGCATCTCACACACAGTTATAAAGAACAATGTTAGATTGTCAATTTGACTATGACAAAACCAGGTACTCCACTGCATTTAAGAGAGATAACTCTGCTGGAACTAGACAGGGGTATGAGTTATCTAGTCACAACATACCTATTTTCAGTCATGTGTATTACATTTTAAAAAAATCATAAAAAAATACAAATATGATCTGTATAGGAATTAACATAAATTCACATGTTGACAAGAGGCTAAACTTTTTTTCAGCCTAACAGAAAGTACAACTTTTACATAATCCACCAATCATAGCTAGTGTTGTTGTTTATTTCTGATTGTAATGTTCCCTACACTTTAAGCTCCACCCACCTGGACTTGCGCAATTAGTACCGTTATACCAACATCTGCTCTGGGAACCAACAGCCATACATAAAACGCACATCAAAGCAATATTGAGTCCGGTACTTATGACATTTTTCCTGATTATTAATTATTATTATTATTATTATTATTATTATTATTATTATTATTATTATTATTATTGTTGTTGTTGTTGTTCATTACCACATTAAAGATATCATCATTGGCCAACTATTGATATAGCATAACTATTAGTAGCTTGTTATTGATGTAGGCCCCTTAATCATATTTGATGATATCATATTTAATATTTAAGAAAATACCCGTTACTTCTTTACTGGTTTTCCTTAATGAAATTGAAAATCTTCTGATAAACTTACATCGGCTCAACTGCAATTAGTTCAGATTCTGGGAAGCACTGGGAGAAAATCTACTAATTACCTGAATGAGAAGTGAATATATATTTTAATTCATACTGACGACAACCTTGTAGACATGTTTTCATTTTGCATTACTTAAATTAACAATAAATTCCATATTCTTGCTTTTCACAGTATAGCAGATTATCATGATCATCATCAACAACAACAACACACACTAAGGGATTAATTTAATCCTTCATAAGATAGGTGGCTAGGTTGGCATATATATAAGGTAATTTATGTCTCATATGATCTAATATTGTAATGCTTTCGTTTCCTAATTCTGATATTATATGCGTTCTGCAGTGTAACAAAATTAGGTTTTAGTAAAGTGCTTAAAATTATATCTCTGAGAAAAGTGATATTTATCAAAACCTACAAATTACTTGAAGGTTTTAATTGGATCCATTTTTCCATTGTAACATTAGTGCCTAGAACCAAGATTTCCTGTTGAAAGATAATTACAAACAAAATAGAATTCAGTTACTAAAACCTATTTCAGTACAGATGACAAAATGAATCTCTTTATTACCGCATATAAATTCACGTTCTCATCCTAATCATGCACCGATAACATGTAGAATACGGATATTTACTTCGTCGATAATAACATACCCGCTGGGAACCAAACCAACTTCATACATAAATTACCATGCTCTAGCTATAGGTAACATCCTTAAGAGCATATTTGAAATTTTGTGGGCTGCATAAATCGCCATATTTCAAATTGTTCCTTACTTTCATGTTATTTTACTTACAACATAGATTCATGCACTTGAGCAATACTGTACCGTGTCAATGTTTCCATCCGTGCTCAGAACCAATGCTAATATTTCTTTGTAAAAGCCTGAGTCATATATATTTCGTTTCTTTCACGCATGTACAAAGCTAATTATCTCCATGTATATTATTTAACATCTCTTCATCTTTAGATATTGCAATGTATCAGCTTTATTCTTAAATCCTTGATCACAAGACCTAAACTAGTTTCTTTCAAGTGATGCGTCTGCACTTAGAACCACTACCTATTTACTACATTCTGCCTGTCACAGCACCAGGCGATGCCAAAATAAACATGAGTTAAACTCTTCCATCTCTTCCATCAATAAACATATGATAATAACCAGTAAATGAAATGAAAGGACTATATATATATATATATATATATATATATATATATATATATATATATATATATATATATATATATATATATATATATATATATATATATTACTTATTTTAGACAAAAATCGTATCACGATTATATATAATGTAACAAACGACTAAAATGTAATCATTACTGCAAGTTCCATTGTAATATCCGTGCCTAGAACCAAGATTTCCTGTTGAAAGATAATTACAAACAAAATAGACTTAACGATAGTCAAACGTATTTCATTACAGATGACAAAATGAATCAGATCTGTATTAATGCATATCATTTCAAGTTCTCATCCTATTCATGCGCCGATAACATGTAGAATGGGGACATTTACTTCATCGATGATAACATCGCCGCTGAGAACCAATCCAACTTCATACATAAAATACCATGCTCTAGGTAACATCTTTAACAGCATATTTGAAATTTTGTGTGCTGCGTAAATCGACATATTTCATACTGTTCCTGATTTTCTTGTGCTTTTACTTATATCAAAGATTCATGCAACTGAGCAATACCGTACCGTATCAATGTTTGGATCCGTGCTCAGAACCAATGCTAATATTTCTCTTTGTAAAAGCCTTGGTCATATATATTTCGTTTCTTACACATCTGGACACGTCACATTATCTCCATGTATATCATTTCACATTTGTTCATCCTTAGATATTGCAATTTATCACTTTATTCCTAAATCCTTGCTCACAAGACCTGTTTTCTATTTAAGGTATCTAAACTCGCTTCTTTCATGCGATGAATCTGCGCTCAGAACCAAGACCTACATACTATTGCCATTCACAGCATCAGTCGATACCAAAACAAACATGAGTTAAACTATAATTTCAATATATATATATATATATATATATATATATATATATATATATATATATATATATATATATATATATATATATATATATATATATATATATATATTAATTCCCAAGAAAAACGTTTTCTACAATGTCATCAAATGTGTTAAAACAAAATTCAAATCCAACACAGGATCAATTAGACTTTTTTTTCTTAAAAAAGGATGAATTAATTCAACATGCCAGAAAAAAAAACGATCTTTCTGAAGCGAACACTTCTTTAACAAAACAAGAAATAAGAAATATTTGTGTCAGTATTTGGTATTTTAAAAACTCTTCTTCATGAATATCAGTTTTCGTTTTGTTTTCGTTTGTGGTACGTCGAGGCGGGAGTGTGAGCGTGCCTTCACAGCTCTTTTTGAAATTGAAGCCCACCACAGTGTGAGTAACTTTGTTAATGACTCGTACATTTGATTTGTGATATGGACATTAATACATTAGTGAAACGTTTCTTTAATTTCATGTTTTGTAATGAGTACATTTTCCATTTATTGCAGCTTTTTACCGCGCACGCGCACACACGCAAGTACACTCTAATTTTCGATGAGAGTTCTCGCACAGAATAAACAGTATTTGAACATAACATGAGCTTTGTGTCTTGAATGCTGGAGAGTTCCAGGTTACGCTAGCTACAATTTCTTCAGAGAAAAGGCAGTATAGGCACAGCATCTAAAAATCAAACTTCAGAGAAGCTTAATTTTACATCCTTGTCTCTTTCTAACATGTGACTATTGCAAGAAGAAAGTAGACTTTATTTGTGATTGCAACAAATTGAAAATATCCATCAGAATCAAGACAGACCTGTTCCACATGCTCTTACTTGTAAGGGGCCAAGGTCATGGTTATGTACTGAAAGCAATAGATTTGTTGGTTATAACAAAATCCAGTCTGATTTTATTATGCAGAATTACGAACCATTCATATCGAAGGGTTCTATATCACTCTTGGGAGATTCGGCCAATCCCACCCCTATTAAAATAAAAAACACAGGAGCTTCTCATAATCTTTTATTGTCATATGGTATTTCTGAGAAATCTTCTACTAATGAGAGTATTTTTATTCAGGGAGTTGAGTAAGGCTTTGTTAATGTAGCTCTCCATGTTGTAAATTTGTCATCAGACTTGGTCTTAGAACCCGTGAAAGTCAGAAGGGTCTCTGTTTTACCCGTAGAGGACGTTCATTTATATTTAGATAACGACTTAGCTGGAGACACGGATGTGTTTAATCCACTTACAACCGACCAGCCTTGCTGATACAATTGAAAAAAAAATTACTTGATTTATTCCCAGTTTGTGCAGTTACCAGAGCTATGGCAAAGAAAGCTCTTGAGAATCATTTTGATAAGGAAAGGAACTTGTTACTGGCGCCTCATTTGGCGCCTGTGTTGGTTGCAAAGTAACATCAAGTTGGGATCGTAACACCACCCATGACAGGTTGCCGGGGAAGGGGCATTGTCTGCAAATTATGTTGACCATTGGTTAATCAACATCCATCAAAATCACGTAACTGAGTTATTCTGGAATCCGTCATTCTAAAACGCTCTATGTAGGTGCTATCGCGAACATAACAGACAGACAAAACTGCTCCATCGGTCCTTCTGAAAGTGTATTCAGGAGTGAACAGATGTAGGTACAATATTTTCTTGATATATGGTATTATAATTGCCACAGAGTTGGTAAAATTACTAAATATAATTAATACGATGGGGAAAAATATTAATTTATTTGTATAATATCACAGAATAACAAAAGAGGTAACTCTTTAATATTTCTCTACAAGACAACGATTTGCCTGTATCTAACACAGACATACCGAAATATTTTTTGTTTATATTTCTTCGAAAAAGCCCATTTGGTAATTTTATCTGTGACATATTGCACAGAACGCAGTGAAAAATTCAAATATTACTCAGATGCAGTCATCAATTGAAATATATGTCTTTACCATTCTCTGTATTTACACTCGATTTGGTTCGTTTATAAACTAATATTATTTCTCTAAATGTTTATTTTTTTAAAAAAAAAAAAACATGCTGCGATATTCTTCAGCATATTTTTATTATAACTTTGTCAATATCGTCATGATTTTTGTATTATAATATCTTTTCAGCTTTCTGTATTTTTTGCCACTACACTGCATACACAATTGCGTTTCTCCTCTAACTCTAACACTGCATTAAAAAGCACGGTTTTGGTCATAGACATCCGAGACTCACGATCTGTAAATTATATCAGCAGAATTCATTTAGAGAGGCGTTGTTACAAGGAGTTGTACAGAGCCTATCATTAAACGTTTAGACTGATACATATATATATATATATATATATATATATATATATATATATATATATATATATATATATATATGTATGTATGTATGTATGTATGTATGTATGTATGTATGTATGTTCAGTTAATTCAAGTTTAAGGTTCAGTGCTTATTCGAAATTCGATATTTGACACCACACCCACACCGGTTGTGTGTGTGTGTGTGTGTGTGTGTGTGTGTGTGTGTGTATAAGGGGTGGCATATGAACAGTATCTTTTGATATATTAAAAAGATTTCTTTATTGGTGGTTAACAAAAGCTACTGCTGTGATAATGTGGGGTGGTCATGATGAACCACCACCCTTTGTTGGATTGTCTCCACATAAATGGCTGAAAAAGTGTGTAGATTATTATGAAGAAATAAGTGATGATTATAGAGCACTTGATCAAAAATTAATAGAGTTTAAGAAATTAATCAGTTCACAACCGATTAAAGTTCATATTAAGATAATGTGTGATATAATTTGAAAAACACAAATGAAAGATACTTTGGAATTTGTGAAGACCAGGTGATTTGATAGTTGCAGGTAGAACGATAGTTCGTGATACACTTCAACAACAATTACTTTTGTTAAAGAAAGAAAAGTTTCCAAAATATACCTATACCATTATGCTATCGCCCATCATATTCTCGATGGCAAAATATTGAAATCGATATAAAAGTATCGTCAGAGAAACAAAATCTTGTGTTAAATGATTTTGTTTTAGTTCATGTCAGTCTAATTGAGAGTGTGTTATAGGACAAATCTCTATCGATGCTAGGATACGCAATGACAATTCATTCATCTCATGGATTAACTATTTCTGATGTAGTTGTTTCGATTCTTGGCGATATCGAATGGTCAAAGCTAGTTTATCTCTCAGTGTCTCGAGTCTGAAGAAAATATCAGCTGCGGAGAATTAGCGTAGACTTTACAGAAATAATATGCAAAACTCGGGAGAATAACAGCGAAGTTGTTGTTGAAGATATAGTTTTAAAAAAAAACAACAGAAGACGCGATTTTGATATTAACGCTGAATTTATCATGACATTAAAACAACGACAGAATAATCTTTCAGCGAGCTGTATCACAATAATGTCCTGGCAATATTCAAATAATAACCCAAGACAATTTACAGTAGTTATAATTATTAGTAGTCTTGGTCTCACACGTGAAAATGTGATGCTGACCTGTCTTGAATGTAATCGACGTCGAGGTGCCAAGTCTACAATATGAAGACGCTGTAAATTGTGTATCTTTAGGAACTACTTGTAATTGTTCACGTACAAATTCACGTTGGGGAGCACTTGAATCTAATCTATAGATTGTATGTCTACCCGTGGCTCTTACCAAGCTGGAAATTGTATGTGTTGTTACAATCCAAAACGGATAAGTCGCTCTTTTTTTATCGCCTTCAAGTTCACCTGGTTCATATAAATATCTTAATGTTACAGTATTGGCTAATACTGGCTGTTTTGAAAAAAATATTGGCATATATTGTTTGTTTATTTTTTGTGATCGAATTAATGTGTTTCATACAAATTGCACAAGTATTTTCATAATTTAATGATATTATCACACTAGATAGTCTTTCAGCACTTTCACGAGATCTCGTATATGTTTTGATTTTGTTCATGGATATTTCCTTTGCACACTGATATCCAAATAATTGCTAAGAAAGTGTTACCTTCAATAGTTCAACGGCTAGAGGCTAGTGGTATGTCCTTGTCTGATTTTGATGATATGTTTCTACATCAAATATGGCACAGAACCAAGACATTCTTTGCCAGCATCAGCCTGTAGGTACGGAGGCCATCGTAAGGGTCCTCGTTGATAAACTTACTCAAAAGCAGATGAAAGTTCAACAGCAGTTTTAGTTGATAACGGTTTTGCTTCTTTATATATACGTGCAACGTCAACGACAGCTAACGCATATTTGTATGTCTATTGACGTCTACTACGTTTAGTAGTATCATGCGGAAAAAAACAGATATCAGCTTAATGAACTTCATTATGTGCGCTGAGATCAAAATGTGCATACTGAATTTGTTTAGGTGATGGTAAATAAATTTGCCATATTGCCTGTCGTAATGACCAGATTTGAGCAACAGAACGTGTGCCGTTTGCTGCATCAGCAAGTTTACTAGTCTCTACTCTACACCTCCAATATTCTCTTGGGCTATAATAAATCGATTCCATTATAATAATAATAATCGGTTGATTAATTACCAACTCCGAGTAAAGGTTTACCTTTCATCGCTGATCCTACCAACCAATTAGCTAATGACTCTGAGAGATATGTTGTTTCTTTTAAGGTCTTTAGCGCATGACTGTGTCCTTGTTGCAAATCTTGTATATGCTTCATCATGAACGTGGCATACTTGATCAATTTTATTTATGGCTGATCTCTTTCGTTAAGTCGGATATGAAGTCGGTTTCCAGAACCACAATAATTATATCCTGGAAGATGATTTTCTCCTGTTTATTTAGCCCATGGATTTCCTGGTAATTCTCCTAAAGAAGCATCGATATCACCAAATATTTTTGTTTTGAATTGTCAAGGGCAATTATAATAGGTCCATATGGGCCTGGTAAGTCGCAATTATTACATAATTTAATAATAAAGTTTGCTCGAATGGAATAAGTTATATTTAGTAGATCCGTCAGTTAATAATAAGAGATGCTAAGATGTGCTTAAAAATTTAAATGAAAAGGCAAACTTCTTGAATGAAGACGGTGCTGATAGAATTGTTTTTATTACCGATATTGATGAAGCCACGTCTGTAGATGAACTCGATGAATTTATTAATCATCTCGTAGTATATGATGATGTAATGCTGGACAAGCAATCAAATCCGGAAAAAAATATTTTTCCGAGGCAGACAAAAATACAGATGTAATTTATATTACTCATCGATATACACAATAACCTTAAGTAATCGGAGTTAACTGTAATATTTAGCTGTATTTATTGGAGGTGATACACATACTCTGCGAAATATTCAACATTCAGGAGATATGGATATATTTAAAGGCATACAACCTAAGATTTTCGACTTTTTTGTTCTTGCAAATGCATGATATTATGAAAAGTATATTAGAAATAATGAGTAATTACAGGTCATTCAGTTTCAAAAAATGTACATCTGTAAGTTTAATCAATGAAAATATAACGATTTTCTGTACGGATTGCTAATTGATTATGCAGAAACGGAATTTACCGATCTTCTCCGAGGTCGCAGTGTCACATGAAGTCGAGGTAAGCTTATGTTTCGCTTTTGAGTAATTATTGCCCTATTCTTCGTCTGTCCTTCTCCTTAGTTCATTATAGTCACCCACAATATATGTATTGCTTATAGATTTCTCATTATATATGATAAATTACAAGAAGTAGGCAAAAAAGTCAATACGATGGAAAATCCTGACAATAAGAGGTTCCTTTAAGGGGCGATTCTTGACAGTGTTTACTTGTCGTGTTTGTGAGATTGTGTTACGTTGTAAGATAAACCAACTGAAAATGTGATAATTTGTATCATTGTAATCAGAACCACTATTAAAAGGCAGCAGAAGAAGTTAATACCGGGGGGGGGGGGGGAAATGGCATACTGCTAATAGGCAATTTATTTTATGGACTTAATGGATACCTAAGTACTGGCAACAGACATGTCATTCCAAGCTGTTGTGTATGGGGTATAATGCATAAATAATTTTGGCCAGTACCATTTTGGATTTACTCAAGGAAGACTTGGGTGATCTATCCAATTATGATGTGTGAATAATGAAATTTATGTTTATTTTAAGTTGTATAAAGCATTTCTTTTGTAGTATGCAATTTTTTTTTTGCATGAACAAGTTTTGTTAAAAATTGTTTTAGCTACCTACCCACTAAAGAATGATTACATGTATGGCTATGTTTTGAAAGCATCTGTGAGGAGACTGCTTATTAAAAACATGAATTGAAGTTGACTAGCATTGTCATGGGATGCAAAGGATGTAAACAACAAAAGTACACTGGTGAACATGATTTTAATTGTGCATATACAGTAACACATTAAGTTAAATGATAAATAACGCATAGTCATGAGTTGAGAAAGCAAAACTTGTTGCAGTGTTTCATGAATAAAGATTGGTTTGTAAATATCAACAGAACTACAAACACTAGGATACTATTCTATCCAGATACTGCTCATTAATTTCAATTACATGTGAAAAAAATTGGCTCTGGAAACAGAATAAGGTTTTTAAGACTTAAATACTAGTTCATCAAAAGCAACATTGAATGCTTATATCACATAATATGTGCATCATCAGCCGTCTTATTACAACTAAATCAAATATACTTGACACCAATTAAATGCATCAAATCTTCAGTTTTTAAAATGTGTTCATTTACCATAGAAATAATTATACCCTTTATATAAATACCCAAATGAATGTACACAGCTGCATACACTGTAAAACTGTTATATATTATGTAATGTACTAAACTTATATATGTACAAATGTGCATGTACAGACATAACTTTAATTCAAGAGTACAGTCAGGCATAAAAATGAAGGATATCTTCTAAGAATAATTATGGCATATAATATATAGACATTTTCCGTGTTATTTAGGTTGGGAGGGGTGCTCCCAATATTATTTAAATTATTACAAAAGACCTACCGGCTTGTTTTTATGAGGAATTGAAGTAGTGATAGAGAGATGCAATGCTCAGAGCTCCCAGTCAGTGGTGCCGACAGTTAAATTAATGAATACACAAAATGTGAAAGTCAAATAAACAACAATTTAATATCATTAAATAACAGTCTTCTCTCAAATGAAACTCAAATTAAAACCCTATCACTCGTCTTTAACTCGACCAAGTTATGGCCTATTTTATCATCTGACTGTAATTGATTTTCCTCCTGTCCTGTGTTCCTACTCATCTGTATGATCTTTCTCTGGACTGGTAGTCCAATTGCCTCCCTTGAACCACCCTTATCGCACCGCAGAGAAATGCTTTCTATACAGTACGCTCTTAGGTTAAGATCAAACCCTCTGAACCCTGCTTTTTCGGCTGTTTTTCAACCAAAATACAAAACTTTGTATGAAAACAAACCAAATGCCATACCTTCATTTGGCATTAGAATATCATCCAGTTTTGACACTATCAAAATTAATCTCCCTACAGTTCAGAACACGTTTGTCTCGGAAACACCACCTTGGCTCCTTAAGCAACCCAAAGTGATTTTTACGTTGCACGATGGGAGAAAATCTGAGACGAATCCTGCCGTTTTCCAGAACTCTTATCATGATCTCCTCAATGATTTTAAAAACTACACCAAAATTTTTACTGATGGATTAAAAGTTGATGACAAGGCTGCTGCAGCCTTCGTTAGTGGCAAGCACATAACCAAAGTGCGCTTGCCAAACAATGCGTCCATATTTTCAGCGGAAATCAGAGCAATAGACCTTGCTCTGAAATTTATTGAACAAAAGCGCATTTTAAATAGCATTATTTTCTGTGACTCTCTGTCAGTACTTCAGTCGCTACACCATAGAAAACTGGATAATCCATTACTAGTCGATATTCTCGTCAAAAACTCTGAGCTTAGTAAGTCCTACAACATAGTATACTGTTGGCTACCGGGCCATTTTGGTATTAGAGGTAATGAAGAAGCAGACCGGGCTGCTAAGATGGCTCTATCCCAAGAACCATCGGATTTTAAATTACCTTTTACTGATTTTAAACCTTGTATCAAAAAGTACCTACGTCAGAAGTGGCAGGCGTCATGGGATGATGCAGTCAATAACAAACTTCATGCCATCAAACCAACCCTGGGAGAATAGACTCCTTCCTACAGAACTATCCGTAGGGAGGAGGTTGTCATTGCAAGAATCAGAATCGGTCATACATATATTACCCACTCCCACATACTGAAAGGTGAAGATCCACCAGAGTGCGTTTCTTGCAATGAGCCATTCACTGTTAAACACTTTATGACCGAGTGTTCCGACCTGCAACCTACGCGTGATAAATATTATAATGTACATGACATGAAGGAACTTTTTGATACAATACAAATCACTTGTATTTTAGATTTCCTAAAGGAAGTAAATCTCTATTTTAAGCTATAACTTGTATGCCATCATCTAGAATATTTTTAATGCAAATATCACCTCTTATTTACAACATCTTATCATCAACATACACCATTTACATCTCCCGTTGATTGGGAAGCTTCATATTTTCCTGTCACCAACATCTTACCATTTTATATTTAGCTAGTATGGTTTTTTATATCGCTGGTCGATGTTAAACCTTTCTTATTTTTGAACATCTAACCTATTGTATGGCGCTAAATAGCCTAAAAGTGCTGGTGCGCCGTTAAAATTCAAGCAAACAAACAAACAAACCAATTGCCTCCAGTCCATCTTATGTCTGCCTCTGTTCTTCCTTTCTCTTTGTCTCTCAGAGACATTTTATATGAGAAACAAGTGTACCATTACTATAACAGATTGATTACAAACATCCCATTCCAAAATACTAGACAGTTCTATAAAAATTACATTGATGTTTTAGTATCTTGTGCTTGTTCTTTTATACTTTTGACAAAAGTGATTATCATTTACTCAATGCCAAACTTTAGTACATCATCTAAACAAACTACTGCAGAGAAACAAATATTGAAATTAAGCCCATGCCCTCACCCCCATGTATGTTTCCTATTGCATTTCTTTTAAAATTAGGGTAGCTAGGCACACACAAACACACACACACACATATACTGATTAGTATATATAATGTACAAAAGTACAATGCAAAACTGGCTCAGATATAGATATCAAATTCAGGAATGCAGGGGCCATGCTACCAGTGTTGATACTAATTAGCCTACACAGACAAACAAACTCTTACACATTCACAGGGGTGTTTTAATTGCTAACTGATCATTAACCCTGTTTGCAACAATATATCACTGCTCAAGTTCATGAAATTGGGCCTACTATACAGTGATGGAAATATGCTAAATTCTGTTTCAAAATTGTAACAATGTGTGTAATTTGGATTTTTAACATACCTTGAACAATTTTTGAGTCATATTGCTATGATGTTTTAAGTGTGGCAGTTTATAGTGATGTCTAGCACTAAGGCATCATGCCGCAGACATGTAGCATGACATCCCACCCAGTTACATTATCCTGACAGTAGGACGACCAGTCCATACTCTAACCCCTTAATGTTGAGCACCAAATGAGGCAGCTGTTAATACCATTTTTATGTGTTTGGTATGACTTGGCCAGGGATCAAGGACCCCAACCTCTTGCATATGAGGTGGATGCTCTTAACACTAGGCCACTGGAACGGTCAACACCAGTATGTAAATAGTAATTTGTTAACAAATATAGTCGGTGAATATCATTTCTAATTTATTTATTTTTTTAATAAAAAAAAGACAGAAGTTAACAGCATTATTTTCTTTATATAATCAGTTTAAAACTGTATGTGAACCTTTAATGGCATGTTTAGCGGGAGCAATTAAATCAAGATGAAGAGTATGGATTGAAGTCATTTGCTCCAATGTACATTTTTTTCTTTTTCCAAGTATACTAGAAATCTTTCTGACTGCAATTTTACACAAAACATTTAGAAAATAAAATTATTAAAAAAGTACTTTATTATGCAATAATACAGACTTGTAATTACATGATTTTAATCCTGTTACTTCTATAAGATTAAATGATTTACAATGTATAGCCTCTGCTGTGCTTTTTTTATACATCATATGGCCAAAATACACTGCATTTACTTCAATCTAAACATACATGTAAGACAAGTATAAATGCAATGGGTATGAAAAGTTAGAAAAGGTCTTACATCTTGTTGTTAAAATGCATGTTATTTTTAAAAGCTTTAAGAACATAATCAACAGTGGTCTGAAGATATACTGCTACTTGGAAATCAAACAGATGCTGGACTTCAGCTCATGGTAGGCACTTCAAAAAAGACTTAGTCAAAGTCTATATGGGTCCATGGTAGTGTACATTTCTTACCATACAATCACTAGAATAGTCTCTCCATAACAATTTGATATCAACAGGTATTACCTGACTAAAAGGCCTAAATCATTTTAACTTAAAATGAGATTTCTGCTTTGTAACAATCTCTTCTGTAGGTGGTGGTGGTATTGGAGCAAGTACATCAGATATTCACCTAGGATCATTTATGTCCAAAACAACTGGCTGGTTAATGCCAACTCTATCATCTAACCTCATTTCAATATTTTCATATTTATTTCTGGAATATACAGGTACTGTTGATCAGCTTTCTTTGGGTATGCAGACCATCTCTCACTTTTTTGTTGAATGACCTTTGGTATCTGACAAGAAAATGCAAACATTTCACTGACAATGTCATTTTATATTTTTTTAATTCTCAAAAGTCCAAATAAAAACTGCATACAATTACATGTAACAAATCATTTTGCTACAGATGAAAATGTCAAAATAGCAAATCTGTATCTTACCCATATATCATAAAAATGTTTAGATTCTTTACAGAATTTTCTAATTACATTAGACTAATTCTAACCAAAAATTGGTTTTTGAAATTTATTTTAAAAAATGTCTTCTGTAAAAGATAAAATTGTACCACAAACAGATGGTTTATCAACTTTCAGATAAAGCATTAATATTTTAACAAAGATGAATTATTACGTTAACAAGAATAAAGTTTATTACCTTATTGTTCCATCTGTGTTTACAATAACATCTCTGTCAATATGATTGTTATAATCAAGAGCTGCCAACAGATTCCTAGCTCTCTAAAAGCTGATGGCTTATATGAATGTCTTTTGGAGGCATACAATAAAATCAAACTTCTGGAAATTCTCCAGTTCTGCTGTACTTCTGAAACAAAGTAAAATGACTAAATAAATAAAATGATTCAGATGCAGAGAACTATTAACATTTATAAATCCCCATTAATCTGTTTTGATGAAAATGCCAATGTACAGTAGCATTATACAGGTAGAGAATAATCAACTCATTCCACCCATACTATTTTTTTTCCTTGTCACCTGGGGGTAGGGAGCGCATTTGTGGGCTAATTTTGAATATATTGAAATACATCTGTTTCCAAGAGATTTGATTAGATATACACCTAGGTGTGCTAGAAACATCATTCGGCATAAGGGTAAAAGTGGGAGTTTTTCCTTCTTCTGACCCATCATTTTCCTCCTGGCCACTTTTTACTTCCATCCCCAATTTATCCTACTTTTGCAATTGTTCACCTGTATGTGTATAGCTCAGACCAGTGTGAATTAGATTGCAAGCAGAAAGTAAAAAGTCCAGAAACAATATCTGATTCCAACTATGGACATGTGTGCAAAAATCGGGCAAAGCTTGACCCCTCCCTCCCTGTACACATGCATACTTTTTATTTACACACACACCATCTGCATACATCTGATTGCCCTTCCCATTCTGTAGAACAGCCATAATTTAATCACAACAGAAAAGATCAAGGATTAACAATAATATGTATTTAAAGTAACAGATAGTCCACCAATGTTGAATGTCTGGCTGCATCAAAGAAATAAGCAGCATAACTTTAAAAAGTGTGTCTATTGTCCACTAAAACTCAAACACCAACTGAACCCAGTCAAGCAGGTTAATTATTAGACAAATTACTATCAAGGTATATGTGTACGTATATTATCAGTAGACCACCCACCCCAATACACAAGCATATGCATTTGGGTAACCCCCCCTTGCCCTCTCCATGTGTATTAAATGAACAAACCATAACTATGGCCTCAGTGTGGTTTGTATTTATAATACAATGTATTCATTTTCTTTCTGTGGTAACCAGTATATCTTCATTATTTCAATTATGCAATGATACTATATTTAAGATAAATTGTAAATACACAATTTTTACTTTTTTGATAATACACAGAAAAGAAAACTTTTGTGGGAGCAACTTTCTGTTTCATACACAAATACCATCCACAAATACCAATACAATACTATACATTACTTTTAGTTTAGTTACATATATCATGCATGTATCATAATGGTTGTTTTTTTTAGGATACTTAACTCAAATATTCCCTTTTATGTATGTATCACAAATTTTTTTGTTAGTATACTTTCTCAAATGGGTTGATAAAACTTTTAGACTTTTCCATCAACTTCAGACAAGACTGAATCCCTTAAAATAAAATTTTGAAATGTGCAAATACTAATGTTGAACTTGGGAATCTTTAGTTTTGTATCAAAAGAAATTATCATTTATCTTGGTTATTAAGACCTGAATGATAATGCTTCAAGAAATAATAATAATAATAATAACTTATTTAAAGGGGTGACTAATTTAGTCAAAGACTATTCTCCCTTGAGGCCCTTTAACTAAAATACATACAGCATGATGAGGAACATATCAATAACAACAAATAGACCTATGCCAACAAACAATTTACAACAAAAATATTATTCTAAATAAAACAAACCAGATTTTAACAAAATGTACAATCTTTACCAACTGCAAACTATTAAATTAATATAGAATGATACATTTCCAGGTAAATCCTTAGATGTGCATCTACCAAAATATTTGTAAACAAGTAAATATACATATAATTTTTAAAAAATGTAGCAATACTTACACAGATGCCATATCTGATTATGATGTGGTTATATCAGACACAGCAGGAATTTGTATCCTATGAATTGTTGGCCCAGGTGTAGAAGTTGTGGCCATGTCTTCTGTGACATTTTTCTGATGTTTTCCTTGCACTGCCATTCAATTCATTACCTAATATAGCAAGGGAAAATAAATGTTTTATTAGACACAATAATATTATATACTTTACAAATAATAGTATGCATAATGTATACTTAACTGTATTGCATTACTTCCATTTACAGCCATCACCATTTACATTATATATAATTTTTTTTAATTTTAAAAAAAAAAAAAAACAGAAGTGACTGCTTGCCTCTAAATAAAGTCTTATGGTTGCGAGCGAAAATGATGATCATTAATACCCCTTTGATGGCCTCAAAAATAGCAGCAGAGGTGTACGTACATGTGGTTTTCAGCGATATTGTTGTTTGGCTGTGACATTTTATTTCAAGCTAAATGGAATAATGCCAGTTTATATAAAATATGTTATTTTAAGAGTTTTGATAAAGAGTTAACAATTCAGATATAAAATAGCGGTATAAAAACTTGACTGTTCATTGCAAAATTGAGACTCACTATGACACCAGTATCCAGCAAGAATTTGGCGACCTCTGGATTAGTTTCCAGGCTCAAAGTGGACTTCTTTTTATTCCATCGTTCATGCTGGTCACCAATACATATGCGTGTGCTGCCATAATTTGCCCAAAGAGCTTTTTTTCCCCCTCCTTTCAGAATCTAAGTTTTGGTTTTCGATCTAGTTGTGAACACGCCATTATTTTTGTAAACACGTGTTTGCGCATGGCTAAAATTCTTAATCTTCGGGAGAGGTCAACACAGAGGTTACATGAATATAGGCGTGGCAAACAGCGAATTTTTGTCTACAGACAATAATTCAGAACTGCGTTTTTTATCACAAAATTTCTGATACTAGCCTGATTTCGGCCTCAGAAACAGCCTGAATCGTAATTATTCATCTAATTAAGTAATCGTGAACTGAAAAAATAAATATATAATTTCATTCGTTTTTACTTAGGTTGTATGCCTTTAATTTCAAAAATGTTTAAATATTAAAAGATATTTCTAAATTTTATGTTTTTTCTTTCTTAAATTTGGACGTTTTGTTTGCTTATTGCAGTCAATGTGTAAAGAATAATCAAATTTCATTTTTTTCATCAGGTGAAAACCTCGGTTCTCTAATTGATTTGGGCATTTTTCGATAAATTTTCATTTTTTTTTTACTTACAAATATGGTAAAAATCAGTCAGCGATAAGGCAAAAATCACATTTAAAAAAAAAGTAACGTGTATGTTACTTGAGGATTTATCGATAAATCCTAAAATCATTCAGAGAATAGGGTGAGGTTTTACCTTTCGAAAATCTGCAATTTGACTCTTTGACAAAATCAGTAAAAACAACGATGTAGTTTGACTAAATTTCACAAACAAATCGGATTTTTTCTGAGAAAATCTAATCTAATTCAGTAAAAAAGAAAAATCTTATTACAAATATAAAGTAAGTCTAAAGAAAATATTTTGATCTGAATAAATCTTTCAGAATAAATATTACATGCGTTATTATTCACTTCTCATTTTCGTTAACATTAATGAAAGTGTTTTCACTTTCACGTTCTGATATAATCTTTCTGACACGCGTGTTCATATTGTTTTCTTTCCTGTCCGTGAGATAATTCATATCTAGGTTTTCTTTCCTGAGAGAGATACGAAAATGTACACTTCTGCGGCCAAAGAAAGAGACTTAGGCCATTCAATGATTTGAACTAGGATGGTTCTGTATATCTGATTATATCTATTTTCGTATTTACGTAATTATTCAAATTTTTGATAAACTGGATTTAGTTCATCTAATATTGTTATGCCGTAATGATTTAAATTTCTAATTGCAAAAATAATGACATTAATATTTTCAGAGTTCATTATATAATAAATACGTAATTATTTTTTTAAAACAATAACAACAAAATAATAAACAGCAGCAATGACTATTTGCCTTTGTGCCGATTCATAAGGATTTCTTCATACAAGTCCTTTCTTATGACACTTTCTTTGGAGGCTCCACAAATGCATATCCAACTCCACCCCCCACCCCCCATGTCAAACCCCTGGAGAATGCGAAACAAAAACAACCAAAAAACTCACACACGTTGTTCGAAAAATCGCGATTATCCCAACCGTCGACAGAAGTCAGTCAAGGAGATTCGAGAAACTATCGCCAGTATAAAAATCAGCCACGTTAGCAGTGTACAAGTGCACTATGTTTCTGTCTTACATATATACGTTTTAAACATTATTGTGAAGTTACTTATGCTGGACTGCTAAAGTTATAATATGCATGTGGATATTGTATAACAGATCTAACAAATATCATAGCTGTATTGAACATGAAACAGCGTGTTCTGCCTTCGTTTCGTTCGCAATTTGAAACCGTAAATATCCTTAAACTATTTTGAACTATTATGCAATTATGTTACTTCACTGATATTAATTATCACACAGATGGTTAATTCATTACGATGACAAAAGGAATTAAGGTCCTCATTGTACAAGTCCTTCCGTCAGCCAGATTAAGATGTTACAGAGTTCTTTGAGCATAGTCGCATTATAACAAGCAAGGTAACTACTGAAATACTCCACCAAAAAGAGAAAGAGTTTTCTCCCTTTAAAGATACTGAAAATTCATACTTGTTGCACAGGTGTCTGAATAAATATTTATTACGAAAACAATTAAATAAATTGATAGTATTACTCTACCGGATATAGCTTTGCTTGGCAGTTATCTCTCTTAACAATAATATATTTTAGAAAAATTCGTTGGTTTATACTTCTTTGAAAACGCCAAGTTAGTAAAAGGTTATGTGATATATTGTACCTAACGCCTGTTAATATCAAAATGTCCGCCAGCTGTATTTATCGATGTAAATATTTCTTCACCATATCTCTGTATGTACTGATGTAATGACATTACGAAATTTATTATATTTCTCAGTTTCACCATATGTAGAATTCTGACTGCGTGACTACTTGTAAATTATACAAATCATTATTAAGTTTTTGGCCTTTAATATGATCACACGATATTTTTCAATCGGTCCGTGGAAACATTCGAATATAAATCGGTCATAAAGATACGTAGTATTCCCCCTGCATTAAATTTGAGATAATCAATATTGTTAACATTACCAACTTGTGTTCTAGTTGACAATGTCTAATGAAACAGGAGAAACTTCGTAATTTTCTATGATAGGATGTTTATCAAATTCAGTTTGCTCCATTTATATAATAATATTTGTCTAAATCATTCTTTTAAAAATCTTGATATATAGCCTTCAGCGTTGCGTATAACTTTGTCATTATTGTCCTTTACGCAGGCTTTGTTGCAAAGTAGTTGTAGAGCCTATCATTAGTCACTTGCATATATTCTTTGTTTGAATCGGATGTTTTATATAATGATTTGTAATGATTATCTATCTTGGATTAAAAATATCCATTAAGCCGAGATAGACTTTCGTGATGCAACTCATGTGTGGTCAACATTTGAATTTATTAGCTAGATCTTACATGTTTTTAATGATCGAATTCATCTCCAAAGAGCGTCGACAATCTCGATAATCAAAGATATCTTTCTAAAATCCAATTTATTTTGCGACAGCGATGATACTTGGATTAACCATGACAAACTTGACTCTGTCTGTAGATATTGTTACCTTAAATAAAAATTCTAAACCAAGAATGATGACTTGTATTGATAATCTCTATTACGCACGTGCATATCCTGTGACCGTTGTTATTTATACGATATATCCGATAAAATCGTAGCGTAAATGGTTTAGCGCCGATGTAATTTTCAAAATTAATTGTGTAGCTGAGCAAGCTACATAACATTTCTTAAATGTGTTACGTGAAAATGGTTTAACGGATTTATCTGGTTTGGTACCAACTGTATTATTACGATATATGATACATTCAAATCACAGGAGTCTGACGTTTTATCAATAAAGTACGGCGAAATCTCTGACAACATTAATTCCCCCATCGTTAATAATAAATAAACACAAGGAGTGCAAGCGTGACCACAACCCTTCGCTCGATTTGACTTTCTCACGAGTCTTTTATCGTTTCAGAATCACAAAACTGCACATATGCATTCAAAAGACAGTGACGTACCAACGCATAACTCTTAAATGACCATGACCTGAATCCAATCGGCGAATTAACCTTTATTTGCACCATTACGGTCACAATCCCTTTCTAGCAAAACTCGATCTGAAGGAAGTAGCCCATTCTACCAGTTTCTACCCTGCAGTAAATATGCTGAATAACATGATGAAAGTAATTTCACAAGATACAATGATTATCTTGTTTTTTTTATTTCAGATTGTATCATTTTATAATTTTATTTAAATTTCCAGAACAGAAATATGTAGTCAAAGTTCGGATAGTAGAAATAACGGTTGATGACGTCATCACTAAATTTCCCTAATATTCAAAGATAACAGAGATTCTGCGCCGTGCTCAGTACAATTATTAGACACTAACGCATATTTACTGCATGGTGTATATAATATTATCTCATACAGTGGGTGAAGTAATTATTTAATATCACAGGAGTCTGACGCTTTATCAATAAAGTACGGCGAAATCTCTGACAACACGAATTACCCTTATCGGTAATATAAATAAACACAAGGAGTGCAAGCGTGACCACAACTCTTCGCTCGATTCGACTTTTCTCACGAGTCTTTTATCGCTTCAGAAACGCAAGAAGACTGAAAAACTACATGTATACATTCAAAAGACACTGACGTACCAACGCAAAACTCTTAAATGACCATGTCCTGAATCCAATCGGCGAATTAACCTTCATTTTCACCATTACGGTCACAATCCCTTTCTAGCAAAATCGATCTGTTGGAAGTAGCCCATTCTACCAGTTTCTACCCTGCAGTAAATATGCTGAATACCATGATGAAAGTAATTACAGCTTCATTACAATTGCCAAAAATATTTCCTGATTGGCTACTGAGGAAAAATACCGCTGTGATAATGTGTGGTGATTATGGTCAACCAAAACCTTTTACTGGATTGTCTCCGCACGAATGTCTGAATCTTATTTGTCGATTATTATGAAAAATAAATGATGATTATGGAGCTATTGATCAAGAAATAAGAGTTAAAAAAATTTAATCAGATTGCAGCTAGATAAGATTCAGTGTGAAATATGCGTAAAATAATTCTGGAAACTCATATAAATGATTTTTGGAATTCATGGAGTACTACTGTTCTGCTATTTGCTAGTGGAAAGATGGTTTGTGATACACTTCAACAAAAAATATTGGTTTAGTAGATGACATTGCAGTTGAGAGCCTGTTAAAAGACAAATCTCCGTGGATATGCTATAACGATTCATTCGTCACACGGATTAAATATTTATGAAATCAATATTTGGATTATCGGATGATCGAAATAAATGGTCGAATTTAGGTTATCTCGCGGTGTCTAGATTCAGAAGGATATCTTAGCTACACAGGGTTACAGAAAATAATCAAACCAAAAAAACTATTATTATTGGCGATGATGTAGTAAAGGAAAAATAGCTGGTTATCAGCAATCTGACAAAAGAAATAGGTGAGACCTTGATCTCGATGTTGAATTTATCATGATACTAAAACAACGACATAATTATCATTGTGCGAGCTGTAACACAGTCATGTTGTGGTAGTATTAAAATCTCAATCCAAGACAGTTTACCATAGATAGAGTCTTGGTCACACACGTTAAAAAGTAACCTGTCTTGAATGTAATCGACGTAGTGATTCCAGCAAGCTAAGTGACCGCAGTGGTATTTGTATCTTCAGAAATAACTTGTAACTGTTCACGTACAAATATATGTTGAGGAGCAGATGAATCTAACCTGTATATTGCAAGTCTACGCGTAGATCTTACCACGCTGAAAGTTTCATGTGAAGTGACACTCATATGCTTTTTTGTACCGACTTCAAGTTCGCCGTGTTCATATAAATATCTGACAGTTTGATTGGCTTGCACTGGCTGTTTTGAAACGTCATGGCATTGTGTTTGTAAATGTTTTTGTGATTGTATTGGTAGGTTTCATATAAATTGTACTAGTAATTTCATCATTTATTGTAGCTATTACATTGGTAGTCTTGCAGCCCATTTACGAGATCTCATATCTTTCTGAACGTTGTTGATGGATATTTCCTTTGCATACTAATATAAAATAACTGCCCAGTAAGTGTTCGATTAAAAATCTCAAGAATTGCTTGATCGTAATAAAGTGCGGTATGTCCTCGTCTTGCTTTTGACGTTATACTGCTTCATCATCGACGATACTGCAACAAGAAATGCTTTGCCAGTATCAACCTGTAGTAGTAGTGGCCATCGCAAGGGTCATCGATGATAAATTCGTTCAAACGCAGATGAAACATCTACAGCCGTTTTAGTTTATAATGGTTCTGCTTCTTTATATCTTCTTGCAACGTCAACGGCAATCAACGCGTATTTGTATGTTGATTGACCTCTACAAATGTTGATAGTATCAGATGGTAAAAACAAAATATATGATTAATGAACTGCATTAGGAGTTCTGACATCAAAATGTGTGTACTAGATTCGTTTAGGTGGAGGTAAATACATTTCCTATATTGCCTGTGGTGCTAGCGTGTGACATTTACTGCAGCAGCAAGTTTTCTCATCGCCGTTCTACCTTTCCAATATTCACTTGGGCTATAACAAATCGGTTCTATTATTTTAATAACCGGTTGATTTATTACCAGCCAAGAATAATAATATACCTTCCATCGCAGATCTTACCAACCAATTAGCTAAAGAATCTTTAAAAGCTTGTTTTATATATAGAATTTAATAAATGAATCAACATCACATCTGCAGTATGTCATTGTTGTAAATTTTTATCTTATAGGCTACATCATAACCATGACATGTTCGATCAGTTTTATGTATTTGATATTCACCAGGTCTTGGTTGATTTTGGTTATCTAGTCGAATTTCAAGTCTAGTTCCAGGATCACAAGAATTATATCCTGAAAGATGTTCTTCTGCAGAATGTTTAGACCGTGGATTTCCTGGTAATTTTCTTAACCAAGCAGCAATATAACCACCGCCAGTAAAATGACTGATAGAAATAGTATATAATTGTTGTCCTCAAATACACGAAAGGAAGAACCAGTAAAACATCATACAGCTCTACCAAATTCTATTAGAGCTATCATTATAGGTCCATCATGGTTTGGTAAAACGCAAATGCTGCTCAGTCTTATAATGAGATGGGTCAAATGGGATTTAGTTGCACCATCTATAGATGATGAAAGATGATAAAAAGTGCTTAAAGTATTTAATGAAAACGCAGTGACGTAGTTAATTTTTAACGTACATTGATGAAGCTGCTTCCGTAGACGACCTTGATAGATCGATTAAAAATTTAATAGTCTACGATGATGTGCTGCTGGACCAACAATCAAATCCAACTACAATTTTTTTCTCGTGGCAGACATAAAAACACAGACGTGATTAAATTACTCAGTGATACATACACATACCTAGAGTGATCAGAGATAACTGTACTATTTTAGTTGTGTTTAATGGAGTTGATTCGCATACGTTGAGAAATATTCATTGGACTGGGTCATGGATATAGTTAAATTTAAAAACTTCTTTTCACATACGCAATCTACCCCAAACGGATTTATAACGATAAATTTAAATGATCACGATCACGATATCGTTTAGTTCTTGATAAAATAGTTGGTTAATATTAGCAGCTAGTCTGAAATAACACTGATTTGATTTACAGCAGCAGAGAGGGTGAACGACTAAAAAAACTCCGTGATCGGGTGGGTAAAACATAAAGTAACCCTTATTAGAGAAATCTCTGTCAACGTTTGGCATTTGTGTTTTGTTTGTTTTTAAATTTTCGTAGGAAGCTTTATTTGTAATAAAACTTTACTTTGCTAACAAGTAAGATACACCCTCTCTGCTGCTAGAACACATGCTTCACTTCCGGATCATCACCAAGGCCTTCTTTTTCACTATGCACTGTCGCCGAAATACACACTGACAACCTCACTCTGAACTCACATTCTCAAGAATAAACAATTGCTTTTAAATCCCTACCAAAAATGCATAAATCTAACTTTTCTATCACCACCAAAATTAGAGATGAAAAAAAATGTTCTAAAATTAGACTAGAATGACATTCAATTTGGGTACTGAACTAGAAGTACTACTGATATGAAAATATGCGAACCAGCCTATACATGGGTATGTGTGGGTTTGCCTTACTAAGATTGGTTAATAATGTAAGTTATGTTCTAGAAAAAAGAATCTTTTGAGAGCTTATTTTATTTGTAAGTGAAATAGTTTTAGAGACATTGTTTTATTGATTGAATTCCGGTCCTTTAACAGTTTGGAACACGCATCACAAAACATAGCACAGGACTCTGGTGCGGAATTGAAAGTACACGTTTCAAACACATGTAGGTTAAGAAAATGCAGTTTCAAATCTTTTCCTCTATACAGAAGCTGACATCCATGTTTCATAAATACTGAGAAATATAGGTTTCATCATGAGCACTCAAAAATGTTAAGTTATTAAACTTTTCATATCATGGTGTTTGCATATGTTTACTATGGGAACTGAATTAGTACCGTGAGTCCTCTATGCAGATTTACAAAGATAACAATGATCGGTCCCTCAGCAAATACGGGAACTCGCGAGATAAATCTAGCTAAGGCTAGTCGTTTGAGGACACACGGTACTAATTATACGGAAGAGCTGTGAACCAGTCTAAAAATGGGTGAAGAAATAATAGAGTATATAAGGCTTTGGTGGTCCATAATTGGTTAATAATGAAAATTAAAATTTTAGTAAAAATATTTTTTGAGAGCTTATCCTATCTGTAATTTAAAAAAAATATGCACAAAATTCTATTGATGCAATTGAAGTAAATTTAGAGGCTTCACCTATTACTACTCAATAATGAAAGTAGCACCTGATTCATTTGGTGCAGAATCAATAACATGTGCTTCCTGTCAATTTATGTCAACAAAATGCCGCGGGTCCTATGTTTTTCTACATTTAAAAACTTACATCAAGGTTAGTTGTGCATGGAAAAATATAGGTCTGACCATCAGCACCCAGAAATGTTAAGTTATTGAATTTTGAATATGACAGTGTTTCCATATGTTTACCATTGGAGTTGAATTAGTACCGTGTTTCCTATACAGGGCCTATACCACAACATGAGCCTGATGTTTCTATGGTTACCACGTGCATCCAGGGTATGATTTTGGTGGTTTTTAGATATGACAATCATAATGGAGTCTTTCTTTCATGATTTGCATGTGATTTTGGGGAAAAAATCTATAGAAAGCACAGATGGGAAGGGTTGTTTAAACTGGATAGGGGCAGTGGACAGCTCGGGCTATGGGAAAAAGAGAATAGTATGGCCAGATGGCAGAATTTCATATGTTGGTGCCCACAGATTGGCCTGTATGGTTAAATACCAATTAACATATGAAACAATTCCCAAAAAGGGGGTGGGGGGAGAGATGTTAAATGTAAGTCACATATGTCATAATCGCTTATGTATCAATACTGCTCATTTAACATTAGAGACACATTCAGTAAATCAAAGCAGAGCGCATTGTAAAAGTCAAGGACTTTGCACAAAATTGCACATGCCACATTGCCTCAACCTGTAAAAATGTACTAAAATGGAGGTTGTTTATGGTAAGAATGTTCATATTTTGCTTTTAATTTTTTAGCCATAGCACACATTAATTTGCCTTTGCTATAATTCTTTTCTTCTTGATGTTTCTCATAAAGCTTGTAAAGAAATGCCCTTTTCTCTGATTTTTTTCTCTTATATGCTGTACTTGCTGTATGTATTTTATTTCTCCTATATATATCTTGCTTGCTTTTCAGATGTTGTGCCACAGAACTGCAAGCTGAAACCGGACAACCGATAGATTGACACAGCTTAACCAGAGATTCTCCAGGTCCATGGCTGCAGTTATGGACAACCCTGCCATGGAAGTTTCTCTTAAAGGATATATTCTTTGGTAAGCTGTGTTTTATCCTTCAATTTTATATGTTGAGTCACATTGAAGATCAATTATATTTGTCTTTTTTCCAGTCATAGAATTAAACTCCTTCACATATTTCCTATGTTCTGCCATGTCTCTCATGTTGCTGCATTCAATTTTCTGACAAACAGTATTGGAACTTTTCTGCATCCCTTTTGTTGAGGGAGCAGGGACACTCGCACTTAAAAGAATAGTTCTAAACCCTTCATTTCCAACAGAAGTCTGTGAAAGTCCTATCTGTATCGCATTATTTACACAGGCACTTTTTCTTCCACAACCTTTCCTTGGCATTTCTTGATACAGTTCAAACATTCTTGAAGTGTAACGGCATGATGAACATATTGCTCTCTCTCGCCACACCAGACCTCTTGTCTCTTCATGTTTCAAGTCCCATGACAGAAACCCCTGACATTCATGGTGTAGGCACTGGTGCTCTTGAAAAACAGTACTCCACATCTCAGCATTTTTTTCTGCATGAACCAATTGATATGTGTTTTTCTCACCAGACCTGTTGATATAAATAGATAAAACAAGTTTCATGTTATAAATGTAGTTTCAGATTTGAAGCAAAATCTATTTATAAATACAACATTGCTCTGCACATACTATCAAGTGATAGTACAGAATCATTTAGCTGTAAATTAGAGCTTGCTACTTGGTATGCCAAATCAATGTATATTACCTCCCCTTTGACTAGAATTGAGTGACTGAAGGTTTGATTTATTTCTCTTTTTTTAAATAATTTATGTACTTTATTCAGCTTTATATTGAAAAGTAAGTAATTTAAGACTACCTGTAGTGGAAAGTAGCCATCATAATGATTTTGAGACTTTTTCTAAACTTATTATGAGTTTGGGGTAAATATTGGTATAGTTTTATGCATTAGACAACTTTAATATGCAATTCAATTCTATTACTTAAATTTACCAAGTAGTTTATGCAGTGATAAGTTATAAAAATGTCTGAATATTGAATAGAAACATGGACTTACCCTGGCATCGCAATGTTTTCCACATATTGCTCCACCTCCAGCTTACTCCTTGGCTTGGGCCGTAGCAGTTTGTAGATGGGCTCTCCATCATCATCTTCAGTGTCAGCATTATATGAACTTTCTATAGCTTTTTCAAATTTGTCTCTTGTTGTCCTTATGTAATAGACCTCAGTTGGCTTTGTCTTTTGGGTTGATGTACATTTTTTCCCCTTGTTGTGGGGAACATTACAAGGCTTGAAGAAATGACTTTGTCTATTCTTTGCTTCCTTATCCTTTCCCATAGTTTTATGCTAAAAAGTATCACTCAGTTATTTAATTCTTCAGTATTAAAATACTTTTGGAACTTTCCTTTGGCTTTTATACCTTTTTATTAAGATTTGGGGGTGATGAATCACCTGTGTTGATAGTTTAAATAGTTTTAGAATGTCAGCATCATCTGGATGCCTCATTGGGTGTGTCACAGAAGGACAATGACCTCTTATCATTTTGACCTGTCATGTGGCACACTTATTGGTTTGGTGTGAATGATAGGAATCAGGGATGCACTGTATCTTATTTCTGTGAATGTCAGCAAGAAAAGAAATGCAATTTTGAAATTTAAAACATTTAAAACTTGTCTTATAGCCAGTGAGAGATGGAAAAACTAGGTGTCATGTAATTTGATACCCTATGATGTCATACTTGCTGATGTCAGCATGTTTGTGTTTATTTTGTGTAGCATGCATGCTATAGAAAGATAACACGAAGATACAAAGTCGGAATCTAATTTTTTTAATAACAAGAATAATGCACTAATAAGTACAATACAACACTTCAACATGTAATGCGGATGCAATTTTGCTATGTACAGTAGTATCACATAAAATGCAATTGCACTATTATTCATGCACCAGCATGGCCAGGTCTTTCCTACAATTATACTCTAATATCAATGAGTAAAATGCAACTTTTTCAAAAAAATTAAAATCTGGTTATAGGACACACGGTACTAATTATACGGAAGAGCTGTGAACCAGTCTAAAAATGGGTGAAGAAATAATAGAGTATATAAGGCTTTGGTGGTCCATAATTGGTTAATAATGAAAATTAAAATTTTAGTAAAAATATTTTTTGAGAGCTTATCCTATCTGTAATTTAAAAAAAATATGCACAAAATTCTATTGATGCAATTGAAGTAAATTTAGAGGCTTCACCTATTACTACTCAATAATGAAAGTAGCACCTGATTCATTTGGTGCAGAATCAATAACATGTGCTTCCTGTCAATTTATGTCAACAAAATGCCGCGGGTCCTATGTTTTTCTACATTTAAAAACTTACATCAAGGTTAGTTGTGCATGGAAAAATATAGGTCTGACCATCAGCACCCAGAAATGTTAAGTTATTGAATTTTGAATATGACAGTGTTTCCATATGTTTACCATTGGAGTTGAATTAGTACCGTGTTTCCTATACAGGGCCTATACCACAACATGAGCCTGATGTTTCTATGGTTACCACGTGCATCCAGGGTATGATTTTGGTGGTTTTTAGATATGACAATCATAATGGAGTCTTTCTTTCATGATTTGCATGTGATTTTGGGGAAAAAATCTATAGAAAGCACAGATGGGAAGGGTTGTTTAAACTGGATAGGGGCAGTGGACAGCTCGGGCTATGGGAAAAAGAGAATAGTATGGCCAGATGGCAGAATTTCATATGTTGGTGCCCACAGATTGGCCTGTATGGTTAAATACCAATTAACATATGAAACAATTCCCAAAAAGGGGGTGGGGGGAGAGATGTTAAATGTAAGTCACATATGTCATAATCGCTTATGTATCAATACTGCTCATTTAACATTAGAGACACATTCAGTAAATCAAAGCAGAGCGCATTGTAAAAGTCAAGGACTTTGCACAAAATTGCACATGCCACATTGCCTCAACCTGTAAAAATGTACTAAAATGGAGGTTGTTTATGGTAAGAATGTTCATATTTTGCTTTTAATTTTTTAGCCATAGCACACATTAATTTGCCTTTGCTATAATTCTTTTCTTCTTGATGTTTCTCATAAAGCTTGTAAAGAAATGCCCTTTTCTCTGATTTTTTTCTCTTATATGCTGTACTTGCTGTATGTATTTTATTTCTCCTATATATATCTTGCTTGCTTTTCAGATGTTGTGCCACAGAACTGCAAGCTGAAACCGGACAACCGATAGATTGACACAGCTTAACCAGAGATTCTCCAGGTCCATGGCTGCAGTTATGGACAACCCTGCCATGGAAGTTTCTCTTAAAGGATATATTCTTTGGTAAGCTGTGTTTTATCCTTCAATTTTATATGTTGAGTCACATTGAAGATCAATTATATTTGTCTTTTTTCCAGTCATAGAATTAAACTCCTTCACATATTTCCTATGTTCTGCCATGTCTCTCATGTTGCTGCATTCAATTTTCTGACAAACAGTATTGGAACTTTTCTGCATCCCTTTTGTTGAGGGAGCAGGGACACTCGCACTTAAAAGAATAGTTCTAAACCCTTCATTTCCAACAGAAGTCTGTGAAAGTCCTATCTGTATCGCATTATTTACACAGGCACTTTTTCTTCCACAACCTTTCCTTGGCATTTCTTGATACAGTTCAAACATTCTTGAAGTGTAACGGCATGATGAACATATTGCTCTCTCTCGCCACACCAGACCTCTTGTCTCTTCATGTTTCAAGTCCCATGACAGAAACCCCTGACATTCATGGTGTAGGCACTGGTGCTCTTGAAAAACAGTACTCCACATCTCAGCATTTTTTTCTGCATGAACCAATTGATATGTGTTTTTCTCACCAGACCTGTTGATATAAATAGATAAAACAAGTTTCATGTTATAAATGTAGTTTCAGATTTGAAGCAAAATCTATTTATAAATACAACATTGCTCTGCACATACTATCAAGTGATAGTACAGAATCATTTAGCTGTAAATTAGAGCTTGCTACTTGGTATGCCAAATCAATGTATATTACCTCCCCTTTGACTAGAATTGAGTGACTGAAGGTTTGATTTATTTCTCTTTTTTTAAATAATTTATGTACTTTATTCAGCTTTATATTGAAAAGTAAGTAATTTAAGACTACCTGTAGTGGAAAGTAGCCATCATAATGATTTTGAGACTTTTTCTAAACTTATTATGAGTTTGGGGTAAATATTGGTATAGTTTTATGCATTAGACAACTTTAATATGCAATTCAATTCTATTACTTAAATTTACCAAGTAGTTTATGCAGTGATAAGTTATAAAAATGTCTGAATATTGAATAGAAACATGGACTTACCCTGGCATCGCAATGTTTTCCACATATTGCTCCACCTCCAGCTTACTCCTTGGCTTGGGCCGTAGCAGTTTGTAGATGGGCTCTCCATCATCATCTTCAGTGTCAGCATTATATGAACTTTCTATAGCTTTTTCAAATTTGTCTCTTGTTGTCCTTATGTAATAGACCTCAGTTGGCTTTGTCTTTTGGGTTGATGTACATTTTTTCCCCTTGTTGTGGGGAACATTACAAGGCTTGAAGAAATGACTTTGTCTATTCTTTGCTTCCTTATCCTTTCCCATAGTTTTATGCTAAAAAGTATCACTCAGTTATTTAATTCTTCAGTATTAAAATACTTTTGGAACTTTCCTTTGGCTTTTATACCTTTTTATTAAGATTTGGGGGTGATGAATCACCTGTGTTGATAGTTTAAATAGTTTTAGAATGTCAGCATCATCTGGATGCCTCATTGGGTGTGTCACAGAAGGACAATGACCTCTTATCATTTTGACCTGTCATGTGGCACACTTATTGGTTTGGTGTGAATGATAGGAATCAGGGATGCACTGTATCTTATTTCTGTGAATGTCAGCAAGAAAAGAAATGCAATTTTGAAATTTAAAACATTTAAAACTTGTCTTATAGCCAGTGAGAGATGGAAAAACTAGGTGTCATGTAATTTGATACCCTATGATGTCATACTTGCTGATGTCAGCATGTTTGTGTTTATTTTGTGTAGCATGCATGCTATAGAAAGATAACACGAAGATACAAAGTCGGAATCTAATTTTTTTAATAACAAGAATAATGCACTAATAAGTACAATACAACACTTCAACATGTAATGCGGATGCAATTTTGCCATGTACAGTAGTATCACATAAAATGCAATTGCACTATTATTCATGCACCAGCATGGCCAGGTCTTTCCTACAATTATACTCTAATATCAATGAGTAAAATGCAACTTTTTCAAAAAAATTAAAATCTGGTTATAGGACACACGGTACTAATTATACGGAAGAGCTGTGAACCAGTCTAAAAATGGGTGAAGAAATAATAGAGTATATAAGGCTTTGGTGGTCCATAATTGGTTAATAATGAAAATTAAAATTTTAGTAAAAATATTTTTTGAGAGCTTATCCTATCTGTAATTTAAAAAAAATATGCACAAAATTCTATTGATGCAATTGAAGTAAATTTAGAGGCTTCACCTATTACTACTCAATAATGAAAGTAGCACCTGATTCATTTGGTGCAGAATCAATAACATGTGCTTCCTGTCAATTTATGTCAACAAAATGCCGCGGGTCCTATGTTTTTCTACATTTAAAAACTTACATCAAGGTAAGTTGTGCATGGAAAAATATAGGTCTGACCATCAGCACCCAGAAATGTTAAGTTATTGAATTTTGAATATGACAGTGTTTCCATATGTTTACCATTGGAGTTGAATTAGTACCGTGTTTCCTATACAGGGCCTATACCACAACATGAGCCTGATGTTTCTATGGTTACCACGTGCATCCAGGGTATGATTTTGGTGGTTTTTAGATATGACAATCATAATGGAGTCTTTCTTTCATGATTTGCATGTGATTTTGGGGAAAAAATCTATAGAAAGCACAGATGGGAAGGGTTGTTTAAACTGGATAGGGGCAGTGGACAGCTCGGGCTATGGGAAAAAGAGAATAGTATGGCCAGATGGCAGAATTTCATATGTTGGTGCCCACAGATTGGCCTGTATGGTTAAATACCAATTAACATATGAAACAATTCCCAAAAAGGGGGTGGGGGGAGAGATGTTAAATGTAAGTCACATATGTCATAATCGCTTATGTATCAATACTGCTCATTTAACATTAGAGACACATTCAGTAAATCAAAGCAGAGCGCATTGTAAAAGTCAAGGACTTTGCACAAAATTGCACATGCCACATTGCCTCAACCTGTAAAAATGTACTAAAATGGAGGTTGTTTATGGTAAGAATGTTCATATTTTGCTTTTAATTTTTTAGCCATAGCACACATTAATTTGCCTTTGCTATAATTCTTTTCTTCTTGATGTTTCTCATAAAGCTTGTAAAGAAATGCCCTTTTCTCTGATTTTTTTCTCTTATATGCTGTACTTGCTGTATGTATTTTATTTCTCCTATATATATCTTGCTTGCTTTTCAGATGTTGTGCCACAGAACTGCAAGCTGAAACCGGACAACCGATAGATTGACACAGCTTAACCAGAGATTCTCCAGGTCCATGGCTGCAGTTATGGACAACCCTGCCATGGAAGTTTCTCTTAAAGGATATATTCTTTGGTAAGCTGTGTTTTATCCTTCAATTTTATATGTTGAGTCACATTGAAGATCAATTATATTTGTCTTTTTTCCAGTCATAGAATTAAACTCCTTCACATATTTCCTATGTTCTGCCATGTCTCTCATGTTGCTGCATTCAATTTTCTGACAAACAGTATTGGAACTTTTCTGCATCCCTTTTGTTGAGGGAGCAGGGACACTCGCACTTAAAAGAATAGTTCTAAACCCTTCATTTCCAACAGAAGTCTGTGAAAGTCCTATCTGTATCGCATTATTTACACAGGCACTTTTTCTTCCACAACCTTTCCTTGGCATTTCTTGATACAGTTCAAACATTCTTGAAGTGTAACGGCATGATGAACATATTGCTCTCTCTCGCCACACCAGACCTCTTGTCTCTTCATGTTTCAAGTCCCATGACAGAAACCCCTGACATTCATGGTGTAGGCACTGGTGCTCTTGAAAAACAGTACTCCACATCTCAGCATTTTTTTCTGCATGAACCAATTGATATGTGTTTTTCTCACCAGACCTGTTGATATAAATAGATAAAACAAGTTTCATGTTATAAATGTAGTTTCAGATTTGAAGCAAAATCTATTTATAAATACAACATTGCTCTGCACATACTATCAAGTGATAGTACAGAATCATTTAGCTGTAAATTAGAGCTTGCTACTTGGTATGCCAAATCAATGTATATTACCTCCCCTTTGACTAGAATTGAGTGACTGAAGGTTTGATTTATTTCTCTTTTTTTAAATAATTTATGTACTTTATTCAGCTTTATATTGAAAAGTAAGTAATTTAAGACTACCTGTAGTGGAAAGTAGCCATCATAATGATTTTGAGACTTTTTCTAAACTTATTATGAGTTTGGGGTAAATATTGGTATAGTTTTATGCATTAGACAACTTTAATATGCAATTCAATTCTATTACTTAAATTTACCAAGTAGTTTATGCAGTGATAAGTTATAAAAATGTCTGAATATTGAATAGAAACATGGACTTACCCTGGCATCGCAATGTTTTCCACATATTGCTCCACCTCCAGCTTACTCCTTGGCTTGGGCCGTAGCAGTTTGTAGATGGGCTCTCCATCATCATCTTCAGTGTCAGCATTATATGAACTTTCTATAGCTTTTTCAAATTTGTCTCTTGTTGTCCTTATGTAATAGACCTCAGTTGGCTTTGTCTTTTGGGTTGATGTACATTTTTTCCCCTTGTTGTGGGGAACATTACAAGGCTTGAAGAAATGACTTTGTCTATTCTTTGCTTCCTTATCCTTTCCCATAGTTTTATGCTAAAAAGTATCACTCAGTTATTTAATTCTTCAGTATTAAAATACTTTTGGAACTTTCCTTTGGCTTTTATACCTTTTTATTAAGATTTGGGGGTGATGAATCACCTGTGTTGATAGTTTAAATAGTTTTAGAATGTCAGCATCATCTGGATGCCTCATTGGGTGTGTCACAGAAGGACAATGACCTCTTATCATTTTGACCTGTCATGTGGCACACTTATTGGTTTGGTGTGAATGATAGGAATCAGGGATGCACTGTATCTTATTTCTGTGAATGTCAGCAAGAAAAGAAATGCAATTTTGAAATTTAAAACATTTAAAACTTGTCTTATAGCCAGTGAGAGATGGAAAAACTAGGTGTCATGTAATTTGATACCCTATGATGTCATACTTGCTGATGTCAGCATGTTTGTGTTTATTTTGTGTAGCATGCATGCTATAGAAAGATAACACGAAGATACAAAGTCGGAATCTAATTTTTTTAATAACAAGAATAATGCACTAATAAGTACAATACAACACTTCAACATGTAATGCGGATGCAATTTTGCTATGTACAGTAGTATCACATAAAATGCAATTGCACTATTATTCATGCACCAGCATGGCCAGGTCTTTCCTACAATTATACTCTAATATCAATGAGTAAAATGCAACTTTTTCAAAAAAATTAAAATCTGGTTATAGGACACACGGTACTAATTATACGGAAGAGCTGTGAACCAGTCTAAAAATGGGTGAAGAAATAATAGAGTATATAAGGCTTTGGTGGTCCATAATTGGTTAATAATGAAAATTAAAATTTTAGTAAAAATATTTTTTGAGAGCTTATCCTATCTGTAATTTAAAAAAAATATGCACAAAATTCTATTGATGCAATTGAAGTAAATTTAGAGGCTTCACCTATTACTACTCAATAATGAAAGTAGCACCTGATTCATTTGGTGCAGAATCAATAACATGTGCTTCCTGTCAATTTATGTCAACAAAATGCCGCGGGTCCTATGTTTTTCTACATTTAAAAACTTACATCAAGGTTAGTTGTGCATGGAAAAATATAGGTCTGACCATCAGCACCCAGAAATGTTAAGTTATTGAATTTTGAATATGACAGTGTTTCCATATGTTTACCATTGGAGTTGAATTAGTACCGTGTTTCCTATACAGGGCCTATACCACAACATGAGCCTGATGTTTCTATGGTTACCACGTGCATCCAGGGTATGATTTTGGTGGTTTTTAGATATGACAATCATAATGGAGTCTTTCTTTCATGATTTGCATGTGATTTTGGGGAAAAAATCTATAGAAAGCACAGATGGGAAGGGTTGTTTAAACTGGATAGGGGCAGTGGACAGCTCGGGCTATGGGAAAAAGAGAATAGTATGGCCAGATGGCAGAATTTCATATGTTGGTGCCCACAGATTGGCCTGTATGGTTAAATACCAATTAACATATGAAACAATTCCCAAAAAGGGGGTGGGGGGAGAGATGTTAAATGTAAGTCACATATGTCATAATCGCTTATGTATCAATACTGCTCATTTAACATTAGAGACACATTCAGTAAATCAAAGCAGAGCGCATTGTAAAAGTCAAGGACTTTGCACAAAATTGCACATGCCACATTGCCTCAACCTGTAAAAATGTACTAAAATGGAGGTTGTTTATGGTAAGAATGTTCATATTTTGCTTTTAATTTTTTAGCCATAGCACACATTAATTTGCCTTTGCTATAATTCTTTTCTTCTTGATGTTTCTCATAAAGCTTGTAAAGAAATGCCCTTTTCTCTGATTTTTTTCTCTTATATGCTGTACTTGCTGTATGTATTTTATTTCTCCTATATATATCTTGCTTGCTTTTCAGATGTTGTGCCACAGAACTGCAAGCTGAAACCGGACAACCGATAGATTGACACAGCTTAACCAGAGATTCTCCAGGTCCATGGCTGCAGTTATGGACAACCCTGCCATGGAAGTTTCTCTTAAAGGATATATTCTTTGGTAAGCTGTGTTTTATCCTTCAATTTTATATGTTGAGTCACATTGAAGATCAATTATATTTGTCTTTTTTCCAGTCATAGAATTAAACTCCTTCACATATTTCCTATGTTCTGCCATGTCTCTCATGTTGCTGCATTCAATTTTCTGACAAACAGTATTGGAACTTTTCTGCATCCCTTTTGTTGAGGGAGCAGGGACACTCGCACTTAAAAGAATAGTTCTAAACCCTTCATTTCCAACAGAAGTCTGTGAAAGTCCTATCTGTATCGCATTATTTACACAGGCACTTTTTCTTCCACAACCTTTCCTTGGCATTTCTTGATACAGTTCAAACATTCTTGAAGTGTAACGGCATGATGAACATATTGCTCTCTCTCGCCACACCAGACCTCTTGTCTCTTCATGTTTCAAGTCCCATGACAGAAACCCCTGACATTCATGGTGTAGGCACTGGTGCTCTTGAAAAACAGTACTCCACATCTCAGCATTTTTTTCTGCATGAACCAATTGATATGTGTTTTTCTCACCAGACCTGTTGATATAAATAGATAAAACAAGTTTCATGTTATAAATGTAGTTTCAGATTTGAAGCAAAATCTATTTATAAATACAACATTGCTCTGCACATACTATCAAGTGATAGTACAGAATCATTTAGCTGTAAATTAGAGCTTGCTACTTGGTATGCCAAATCAATGTATATTACCTCCCCTTTGACTAGAATTGAGTGACTGAAGGTTTGATTTATTTCTCTTTTTTTAAATAATTTATGTACTTTATTCAGCTTTATATTGAAAAGTAAGTAATTTAAGACTACCTGTAGTGGAAAGTAGCCATCATAATGATTTTGAGACTTTTTCTAAACTTATTATGAGTTTGGGGTAAATATTGGTATAGTTTTATGCATTAGACAACTTTAATATGCAATTCAATTCTATTACTTAAATTTACCAAGTAGTTTATGCAGTGATAAGTTATAAAAATGTCTGAATATTGAATAGAAACATGGACTTACCCTGGCATCGCAATGTTTTCCACATATTGCTCCACCTCCAGCTTACTCCTTGGCTTGGGCCGTAGCAGTTTGTAGATGGGCTCTCCATCATCATCTTCAGTGTCAGCATTATATGAACTTTCTATAGCTTTTTCAAATTTGTCTCTTGTTGTCCTTATGTAATAGACCTCAGTTGGCTTTGTCTTTTGGGTTGATGTACATTTTTTCCCCTTGTTGTGGGGAACATTACAAGGCTTGAAGAAATGACTTTGTCTATTCTTTGCTTCCTTATCCTTTCCCATAGTTTTATGCTAAAAAGTATCACTCAGTTATTTAATTCTTCAGTATTAAAATACTTTTGGAACTTTCCTTTGGCTTTTATACCTTTTTATTAAGATTTGGGGGTGATGAATCACCTGTGTTGATAGTTTAAATAGTTTTAGAATGTCAGCATCATCTGGATGCCTCATTGGGTGTGTCACAGAAGGACAATGACCTCTTATCATTTTGACCTGTCATGTGGCACACTTATTGGTTTGGTGTGAATGATAGGAATCAGGGATGCACTGTATCTTATTTCTGTGAATGTCAGCAAGAAAAGAAATGCAATTTTGAAATTTAAAACATTTAAAACTTGTCTTATAGCCAGTGAGAGATGGAAAAACTAGGTGTCATGTAATTTGATACCCTATGATGTCATACTTGCTGATGTCAGCATGTTTGTGTTTATTTTGTGTAGCATGCATGCTATAGAAAGATAACACGAAGATACAAAGTCGGAATCTAATTTTTTTAATAACAAGAATAATGCACTAATAAGTACAATACAACACTTCAACATGTAATGCGGATGCAATTTTGCTATGTACAGTAGTATCACATAAAATGCAATTGCACTATTATTCATGCACCAGCATGGCCAGGTCTTTCCTACAATTATACTCTAATATCAATGAGTAAAATGCAACTTTTTCAAAAAAATTAAAATCTGGTTATAGGACACACGGTACTAATTATACGGAAGAGCTGTGAACCAGTCTAAAAATGGGTGAAGAAATAATAGAGTATATAAGGCTTTGGTGGTCCATAATTGGTTAATAATGAAAATTAAAATTTTAGTAAAAATATTTTTTGAGAGCTTATCCTATCTGTAATTTAAAAAAAATATGCACAAAATTCTATTGATGCAATTGAAGTAAATTTAGAGGCTTCACCTATTACTACTCAATAATGAAAGTAGCACCTGATTCATTTGGTGCAGAATCAATAACATGTGCTTCCTGTCAATTTATGTCAACAAAATGCCGCGGGTCCTATGTTTTTCTACATTTAAAAACTTACATCAAGGTTAGTTGTGCATGGAAAAATATAGGTCTGACCATCAGCACCCAGAAATGTTAAGTTATTGAATTTTGAATATGACAGTGTTTCCATATGTTTACCATTGGAGTTGAATTAGTACCGTGTTTCCTATACAGGGTCTATACCACAACATGAGCCTGATGTTTCTATGGTTACCACGTGCATCCAGGGTATGATTTTGGTGGTTTTTAGATATGACAATCATAATGGAGTCTTTCTTTCATGATTTGCATGTGATTTTGGGGAAAAAATCTATAGAAAGCACAGATGGGAAGGGTTGTTTAAACTGGATAGGGGCAGTGGACAGCTCGGGCTATGGGAAAAAGAGAATAGTATGGCCAGATGGCAGAATTTCATATGTTGGTGCCCACAGATTGGCCTGTATGGTTAAATACCAATTAACATATGAAACAATTCCCAAAAAGGGGGTGGGGGGAGAGATGTTAAATGTAAGTCACATATGTCATAATCGCTTATGTATCAATACTGCTCATTTAACATTAGAGACACATTCAGTAAATCAAAGCAGAGCGCATTGTAAAAGTCAAGGACTTTGCACAAAATTGCACATGCCACATTGCCTCAACCTGTAAAAATGTACTAAAATGGAGGTTGTTTATGGTAAGAATGTTCATATTTTGCTTTTAATTTTTTAGCCATAGCACACATTAATTTGCCTTTGCTATAATTCTTTTCTTCTTGATGTTTCTCATAAAGCTTGTAAAGAAATGCCCTTTTCTCTGATTTTTTTCTCTTATATGCTGTACTTGCTGTATGTATTTTATTTCTCCTATATATATCTTGCTTGCTTTTCAGATGTTGTGCCACAGAACTGCAAGCTGAAACCGGACAACCGATAGATTGACACAGCTTAACCAGAGATTCTCCAGGTCCATGGCTGCAGTTATGGACAACCCTGCCATGGAAGTTTCTCTTAAAGGATATATTCTTTGGTAAGCTGTGTTTTATCCTTCAATTTTATATGTTGAGTCACATTGAAGATCAATTATATTTGTCTTTTTTCCAGTCATAGAATTAAACTCCTTCACATATTTCCTATGTTCTGCCATGTCTCTCATGTTGCTGCATTCAATTTTCTGACAAACAGTATTGGAACTTTTCTGCATCCCTTTTGTTGAGGGAGCAGGGACACTCGCACTTAAAAGAATAGTTCTAAACCCTTCATTTCCAACAGAAGTCTGTGAAAGTCCTATCTGTATCGCATTATTTACACAGGCACTTTTTCTTCCACAACCTTTCCTTGGCATTTCTTGATACAGTTCAAACATTCTTGAAGTGTAACGGCATGATGAACATATTGCTCTCTCTCGCCACACCAGACCTCTTGTCTCTTCATGTTTCAAGTCCCATGACAGAAACCCCTGACATTCATGGTGTAGGCACTGGTGCTCTTGAAAAACAGTACTCCACATCTCAGCATTTTTTTCTGCATGAACCAATTGATATGTGTTTTTCTCACCAGACCTGTTGATATAAATAGATAAAACAAGTTTCATGTTATAAATGTAGTTTCAGATTTGAAGCAAAATCTATTTATAAATACAACATTGCTCTGCACATACTATCAAGTGATAGTACAGAATCATTTAGCTGTAAATTAGAGCTTGCTACTTGGTATGCCAAATCAATGTATATTACCTCCCCTTTGACTAGAATTGAGTGACTGAAGGTTTGATTTATTTCTCTTTTTTTAAATAATTTATGTACTTTATTCAGCTTTATATTGAAAAGTAAGTAATTTAAGACTACCTGTAGTGGAAAGTAGCCATCATAATGATTTTGAGACTTTTTCTAAACTTATTATGAGTTTGGGGTAAATATTGGTATAGTTTTATGCATTAGACAACTTTAATATGCAATTCAATTCTATTACTTAAATTTACCAAGTAGTTTATGCAGTGATAAGTTATAAAAATGTCTGAATATTGAATAGAAACATGGACTTACCCTGGCATCGCAATGTTTTCCACATATTGCTCCACCTCCAGCTTACTCCTTGGCTTGGGCCGTAGCAGTTTGTAGATGGGCTCTCCATCATCATCTTCAGTGTCAGCATTATATGAACTTTCTATAGCTTTTTCAAATTTGTCTCTTGTTGTCCTTATGTAATAGACCTCAGTTGGCTTTGTCTTTTGGGTTGATGTACATTTTTTCCCCTTGTTGTGGGGAACATTACAAGGCTTGAAGAAATGACTTTGTCTATTCTTTGCTTCCTTATCCTTTCCCATAGTTTTATGCTAAAAAGTATCACTCAGTTATTTAATTCTTCAGTATTAAAATACTTTTGGAACTTTCCTTTGGCTTTTATACCTTTTTATTAAGATTTGGGGGTGATGAATCACCTGTGTTGATAGTTTAAATAGTTTTAGAATGTCAGCATCATCTGGATGCCTCATTGGGTGTGTCACAGAAGGACAATGACCTCTTATCATTTTGACCTGTCATGTGGCACACTTATTGGTTTGGTGTGAATGATAGGAATCAGGGATGCACTGTATCTTATTTCTGTGAATGTCAGCAAGAAAAGAAATGCAATTTTGAAATTTAAAACATTTAAAACTTGTCTTATAGCCAGTGAGAGATGGAAAAACTAGGTGTCATGTAATTTGATACCCTATGATGTCATACTTGCTGATGTCAGCATGTTTGTGTTTATTTTGTGTAGCATGCATGCTATAGAAAGATAACACGAAGATACAAAGTCGGAATCTAATTTTTTTAATAACAAGAATAATGCACTAATAAGTACAATACAACACTTCAACATGTAATGCGGATGCAATTTTGCTATGTACAGTAGTATCACATAAAATGCAATTGCACTATTATTCATGCACCAGCATGGCCAGGTCTTTCCTACAATTATACTCTAATATCAATGAGTAAAATGCAACTTTTTCAAAAAAATTAAAATCTGGTTATAGGACACACGGTACTAATTATACGGAAGAGCTGTGAACCAGTCTAAAAATGGGTGAAGAAATAATAGAGTATATAAGGCTTTGGTGGTCCATAATTGGTTAATAATGAAAATTAAAATTTTAGTAAAAATATTTTTTGAGAGCTTATCCTATCTGTAATTTAAAAAAAATATGCACAAAATTCTATTGATGCAATTGAAGTAAATTTAGAGGCTTCACCTATTACTACTCAATAATGAAAGTAGCACCTGATTCATTTGGTGCAGAATCAATAACATGTGCTTCCTGTCAATTTATGTCAACAAAATGCCGCGGGTCCTATGTTTTTCTACATTTAAAAACTTACATCAAGGTTAGTTGTGCATGGAAAAATATAGGTCTGACCATCAGCACCCAGAAATGTTAAGTTATTGAATTTTGAATATGACAGTGTTTCCATATGTTTACCATTGGAGTTGAATTAGTACCGTGTTTCCTATACAGGGCCTATACCACAACATGAGCCTGATGTTTCTATGGTTACCACGTGCATCCAGGGTATGATTTTGGTGGTTTTTAGATATGACAATCATAATGGAGTCTTTCTTTCATGATTTGCATGTGATTTTGGGGAAAAAATCTATAGAAAGCACAGATGGGAAGGGTTGTTTAAACTGGATAGGGGCAGTGGACAGCTCGGGCTATGGGAAAAAGAGAATAGTATGGCCAGATGGCAGAATTTCATATGTTGGTGCCCACAGATTGGCCTGTATGGTTAAATACCAATTAACATATGAAACAATTCCCAAAAAGGGGGTGGGGGGAGAGATGTTAAATGTAAGTCACATATGTCATAATCGCTTATGTATCAATACTGCTCATTTAACATTAGAGACACATTCAGTAAATCAAAGCAGAGCGCATTGTAAAAGTCAAGGACTTTGCACAAAATTGCACATGCCACATTGCCTCAACCTGTAAAAATGTACTAAAATGGAGGTTGTTTATGGTAAGAATGTTCATATTTTGCTTTTAATTTTTTAGCCATAGCACACATTAATTTGCCTTTGCTATAATTCTTTTCTTCTTGATGTTTCTCATAAAGCTTGTAAAGAAATGCCCTTTTCTCTGATTTTTTTCTCTTATATGCTGTACTTGCTGTATGTATTTTATTTCTCCTATATATATCTTGCTTGCTTTTCAGATGTTGTGCCACAGAACTGCAAGCTGAAACCGGACAACCGATAGATTGACACAGCTTAACCAGAGATTCTCCAGGTCCATGGCTGCAGTTATGGACAACCCTGCCATGGAAGTTTCTCTTAAAGGATATATTCTTTGGTAAGCTGTGTTTTATCCTTCAATTTTATATGTTGAGTCACATTGAAGATCAATTATATTTGTCTTTTTTCCAGTCATAGAATTAAACTCCTTCACATATTTCCTATGTTCTGCCATGTCTCTCATGTTGCTGCATTCAATTTTCTGACAAACAGTATTGGAACTTTTCTGCATCCCTTTTGTTGAGGGAGCAGGGACACTCGCACTTAAAAGAATAGTTCTAAACCCTTCATTTCCAACAGAAGTCTGTGAAAGTCCTATCTGTATCGCATTATTTACACAGGCACTTTTTCTTCCACAACCTTTCCTTGGCATTTCTTGATACAGTTCAAACATTCTTGAAGTGTAACGGCATGATGAACATATTGCTCTCTCTCGCCACACCAGACCTCTTGTCTCTTCATGTTTCAAGTCCCATGACAGAAACCCCTGACATTCATGGTGTAGGCACTGGTGCTCTTGAAAAACAGTACTCCACATCTCAGCATTTTTTTCTGCATGAACCAATTGATATGTGTTTTTCTCACCAGACCTGTTGATATAAATAGATAAAACAAGTTTCATGTTATAAATGTAGTTTCAGATTTGAAGCAAAATCTATTTATAAATACAACATTGCTCTGCACATACTATCAAGTGATAGTACAGAATCATTTAGCTGTAAATTAGAGCTTGCTACTTGGTATGCCAAATCAATGTATATTACCTCCCCTTTGACTAGAATTGAGTGACTGAAGGTTTGATTTATTTCTCTTTTTTTAAATAATTTATGTACTTTATTCAGCTTTATATTGAAAAGTAAGTAATTTAAGACTACCTGTAGTGGAAAGTAGCCATCATAATGATTTTGAGACTTTTTCTAAACTTATTATGAGTTTGGGGTAAATATTGGTATAGTTTTATGCATTAGACAACTTTAATATGCAATTCAATTCTATTACTTAAATTTACCAAGTAGTTTATGCAGTGATAAGTTATAAAAATGTCTGAATATTGAATAGAAACATGGACTTACCCTGGCATCGCAATGTTTTCCACATATTGCTCCACCTCCAGCTTACTCCTTGGCTTGGGCCGTAGCAGTTTGTAGATGGGCTCTCCATCATCATCTTCAGTGTCAGCATTATATGAACTTTCTATAGCTTTTTCAAATTTGTCTCTTGTTGTCCTTATGTAATAGACCTCAGTTGGCTTTGTCTTTTGGGTTGATGTACATTTTTTCCCCTTGTTGTGGGGAACATTACAAGGCTTGAAGAAATGACTTTGTCTATTCTTTGCTTCCTTATCCTTTCCCATAGTTTTATGCTAAAAAGTATCACTCAGTTATTTAATTCTTCAGTATTAAAATACTTTTGGAACTTTCCTTTGGCTTTTATACCTTTTTATTAAGATTTGGGGGTGATGAATCACCTGTGTTGATAGTTTAAATAGTTTTAGAATGTCAGCATCATCTGGATGCCTCATTGGGTGTGTCACAGAAGGACAATGACCTCTTATCATTTTGACCTGTCATGTGGCACACTTATTGGTTTGGTGTGAATGATAGGAATCAGGGATGCACTGTATCTTATTTCTGTGAATGTCAGCAAGAAAAGAAATGCAATTTTGAAATTTAAAACATTTAAAACTTGTCTTATAGCCAGTGAGAGATGGAAAAACTAGGTGTCATGTAATTTGATACCCTATGATGTCATACTTGCTGATGTCAGCATGTTTGTGTTTATTTTGTGTAGCATGCATGCTATAGAAAGATAACACGAAGATACAAAGTCGGAATCTAATTTTTTTAATAACAAGAATAATGCACTAATAAGTACAATACAACACTTCAACATGTAATGCGGATGCAATTTTGCCATGTACAGTAGTATCACATAAAATGCAATTGCACTATTATTCATGCACCAGCATGGCCAGGTCTTTCCTACAATTATACTCTAATATCAATGAGTAAAATGCAACTTTTTCAAAAAAATTAAAATCTGGTTATAGGACACACGGTACTAATTATACGGAAGAGCTGTGAACCAGTCTAAAAATGGGTGAAGAAATAATAGAGTATATAAGGCTTTGGTGGTCCATAATTGGTTAATAATGAAAATTAAAATTTTAGTAAAAATATTTTTTGAGAGCTTATCCTATCTGTAATTTAAAAAAAATATGCACAAAATTCTATTGATGCAATTGAAGTAAATTTAGAGGCTTCACCTATTACTACTCAATAATGAAAGTAGCACCTGATTCATTTGGTGCAGAATCAATAACATGTGCTTCCTGTCAATTTATGTCAACAAAATGCCGCGGGTCCTATGTTTTTCTACATTTAAAAACTTACATCAAGGTAAGTTGTGCATGGAAAAATATAGGTCTGACCATCAGCACCCAGAAATGTTAAGTTATTGAATTTTGAATATGACAGTGTTTCCATATGTTTACCATTGGAGTTGAATTAGTACCGTGTTTCCTATACAGGGCCTATACCACAACATGAGCCTGATGTTTCTATGGTTACCACGTGCATCCAGGGTATGATTTTGGTGGTTTTTAGATATGACAATCATAATGGAGTCTTTCTTTCATGATTTGCATGTGATTTTGGGGAAAAAATCTATAGAAAGCACAGATGGGAAGGGTTGTTTAAACTGGATAGGGGCAGTGGACAGCTCGGGCTATGGGAAAAAGAGAATAGTATGGCCAGATGGCAGAATTTCATATGTTGGTGCCCACAGATTGGCCTGTATGGTTAAATACCAATTAACATATGAAACAATTCCCAAAAAGGGGGTGGGGGGAGAGATGTTAAATGTAAGTCACATATGTCATAATCGCTTATGTATCAATACTGCTCATTTAACATTAGAGACACATTCAGTAAATCAAAGCAGAGCGCATTGTAAAAGTCAAGGTTCATTTCTGTTTAAAAAAAAAAAAAAGCAAAAAAAAAAAAAAGCTGAAGAACAGAGCCCAGTCTATCAAAGCATATTAATGCATTTTGGGATCGTGTCCAAATCTACAAAACCGGTAATGCTATTGATTTTTGGTTAATATTTTAGACAATTTTACAGATTAACATATCTTGTCGAGCACAGAATGATTCTAAATCATAAAGAGTTATTTTAATTTGCTCATCTGGTGCTACAAGCACGAATACTTTGCTTCAGAGTTAGACGAGTATGAAAGGGGGCGGAAAAGTAGCACAGGTGGAGAGGTGTTTGACTTGCACAGTATAGCCTACGCCAATAGTGACAGACCACTCATAAGCGTTTTGTATGTATTGTATAATTTTCACTTTCTCATGATAATTACTACATTTATTTCATTTATGATTTTGTAATTTTAATGTGCCTTTTCCAGCAGTTCATCGTCATGAAGGCGTAGGCTATTTCGCACGGCCGCCGTCTACCTTAAGTTATAGTAAGTTAATACAGCTGCATTTACTCATCTTAAGTTAAATATTAATAGTTGTTTGAAAATGTAATACAAACTTTGTTTAACCGAAATCTATTCAACCCTGATTATTTAATGCTCATTACCATAACTATCATCGTGAAATTTCCAGAAGCAATTTATCGATTTTTGTGGACTTTTACAGTGGTTGTTGTTGTTTTAGTAGGTTTTAACGCCATTTGTAAGCACAAACTAGGCTATACATAGCGGCCAGTATAAATGGTGTAGGAGGAACCCAGGAAAACCTTGGAAAGAACTACCAACCCACGACAAGCTCCTGGCAAGTTTTCTCACTTCAACATTGGCTGAATCCAAGACGTGAACCCACTGAGACAGAAGTGAGATGACAATGATCTGTAAAAGTGAGCACATTAAACAACTCAACCACTATGGGCCCAAGTCGATAGGTACAAGTCACAAGGGTTATTTAGGCATTCAACACCGATTATTTCAGTAATGGGTCTCAGTTTTTAGAATTTGATTTTGCAGGCCTTTAAGTGGCAAGTATTCACTTCATTTGGATTTGAATACATCCATATTCCTTTGGAACTTTATGAATTAGACTATACAATAGGTTCATATGGCAAAACAAAATGTTAAATTACTTTGACTTTTTTTTAGACCAATGAACCTCATGGTTTGATTGAGTACAGTAATGATTGAATATTGTGCACTGTGATGTCAATGAAAGTCATGCATATACCCTTGATTGTGATTCTTCTACTTGATGCGCACTTGTGTTGAACCAAGTTTAGTATATGACCACCATTCATTGTAAAAGTCCATAGCGATTTATAACTTTAAACTACTACACTGCATCCATTGTAGCATTATGACTGATTTTTTTTTAAAGCTATTTAAAAAATACTAATCACACACACACACACACACTGCCTCGTCAGCTGATCAAATTCAGTCATCTTTGGAGGATGTGATGGAAGCCACATTTTCACAATATCACACTTCACTCTGTCTTCATTCCTATGTCATAATGTACACCAAAGTTAAAGCATAGGGTTTTTTTTCTAGGACCTGTAGTCCTGGCACAAAAAAGTGGATACCATCCAACTTCTGCAAGAGCAAGCTTTCCTTGTGTCTCTTTCTTAAAGGGGGTGGGGTCATTTGCCTATTACCAAACTGGCAAATTTATTGTTACCCTGCTATAGCATCCTGTTATAACTCTAATTTGAATATAACCCAATTTTGGCTGTGTGTCTGAAATTTCATATGCATGTATTTGTCTGGTACACGAAAATTTGTTTTCTTCTTACAAGTATGAAAATTAATGTGTAAAAGTTTATTATCATTGTGATGAAGAGGTTGTGTATAAATTCTACCACAGGACCCTCATAACATGATTCAAGCAATTTTAAATGCATATATTTTTCTCATACACAGAAATTTTTTATTTTTTTATTTATGATTTAACGCCATTTTTCAGCACAATAAAGGCTATGCATGGCGGCCAGTATTAATGGTGGAGGAAGAACCACCTAACCACGAGAAGCTACTGGCAAGCTTTATCACATAACTACATTAGTCGAATCTTAGACTCGAACTCACGCAGACAGAGGTGAGATGGCAGTGATCCGTAATGGACATCACTTTAGACCACTTGGCCACTCTGAGCCCTTCGTACACAGAAATAAAATTTCTTAAAAGTACCCAAAAAAAAGGATGTACAAAGTTTATTTGGTGATCATTCTGGCTTCACCAGTGGCGCAAATTGCAATTTATTTTTCTTACTGGTGACAAAATTTACCATTTAGAAAGTTGTTTTTTTGTGTGGATATTGTTGGCTGTTTAAACTGTATATACAACCTTGGTTTTTGGAGTGATGAAGTTCAGAGGTACCATGAAGGAATTTGCTAACTTGATATAAAATTCACATGAATGTATTGTTAGGTAAACAAATTCTTTGTTCATATTGACATACCAGTTTAACAGTGGCTTGTTATATTATTATCCACTTATTCTGACATCTGGCATCAGTACTGTATGCTGTGATATCTCTTCATTTTTTAATTATTTTTGGGTGGATAACATTTCTGGTAGCGGTGATCAGATGGATGAAGGGCTATCTCATAATGAATGTTTCAGACGCAATAGCGTCAGACTATCAGCCACTTGCTAGTAATTAATATATCTATTTAAACTAACCTTTCCATGTGGATAGTAAGTAAAATTAATCTTCTTTTCACTAATAAAATTAAATCATTTAGAATGCCAATAATTTCTGTAGTAATCCTAGTCTGAACAGAACACTTCTTTTGGTTTTTTTTAAATACATGCAATCATGCATGCAAGGCAGCTTCACTCCATTACCAGAAATATCAATACAAAAAAAACCAGACAAGAGATCTGCTTGTTAGTCTATTCAGCAGTCATGCCACCAGGTAGCTACAATCGATCAACCTTTTCAAGGCTGGAACAGTAACTTCTACAATCGATCAAAAGGGCTAATTCTTTTTGGGCTTTATAAACATGCACAGAAAAAAGTTGCCGAAAATGCAATTAAAATGATTACTTTGAAGCATGAAATATGTTTAAATACTATGGAAATGAAGAAAAAAAATTCCATCTGAAACTGTTTGGTCCTCAAAAGCTCTCTTTTATCAATAACACATGCAGTTTTAATCAAAGAAAGCAGACTACAATCTTTTATGACCAAGAAAAACCCCAAAACCCTTTTTCAAAGGAAGTTAGCAGCAAATTTAAATAAAAGCAAAGGAATCTGATGGATTGTTGCATTTTCCAAAGTGACTGGAACATGTTTATTATGCTGTGAAAAGTTTGATTTTTGTAGGAAAAACATGCTTTTGATCACATTAAAATTGAAGGAGAGTCTGTGTCTGTGAATTGTTTAGTGACAGATATAGATCAAAACTAGGACTATCAATGTTTTTTTTCTAATGGGGTGTGAGTCGTACACAAATTTGATAATGTGATCTATATTTGAATTTTTTGTATTTCTTATATATATATATATATATATATATATATATATATATATATATATATATATATATATATACATATACAGTACATAACAGATTATGGATTGTGCTACACAAATGCAAGTTGGTCAATATACAAGCATTTTTCAGACTAGTTTATTCTCATTTGATCAAAAGCAAATAGCTTTGCACCAACCTTTATTTCCTATCCCCATATTTTAGGTAAATGCATCATTTTCTTAAGCAAAATGATACTAGTATCATCAATATTCATGGGGGACCAATTTTTGAAGTTTTCGTTGTTGCCACAAACCATGAATTTAAATACCCAATGAAAATGAGCCACTTGCTTTTACATGTGTTTGTTTATTTTCTAAACCTATTGAAGCAAGTTTTATAAATCATTTTATATTGTTTCAGTGCACACTTTTGATAAGGTACTACATTCAATAGCTGTAATTTTATACTCATTGCCTTAACTCGACCAGTCAGGTAAGTAAGGATAGAGAGAAAATATAGTAAAAGCATAAGGTATTCAAGCAATAGTAATATTAAAAATGAAAAAAAAAAAATTAATACAAAATGACATTATATAAAACTTAAATTTAATACATATTCAAGTTGATCCTTCATTCGAGTACAACTACCATTTAAATCTTTCTGAAAGCGCATTTCATTTTATCTATGCATTTTAAATCTAAAAGAACAGCTAGACTACACTATTTCATGAAAACTATTATTACTGAAACACTATGTATATACTATTACAATAATTACAGCAGATTATTAAAGCTCTGATTGTTGGACAAAGCCACTTTTAACATCCTGTCAATAGTCTCATGGTACTTACAAAATGCTTCTCAGGTAAATAATCCCCAAATTGCTGAAGTAAACAAGTCCAGTTTTCTCAATACCTCTGATATATTAGGTCCAGTCTTTCACTTATTGCAATTATTCATTCAGCCTGAATTGGCTTGATTAAGAGGTTGCAAGGTTGACTAATATTGTGTACTGACATAATGTCATTCTTGACCTGTTTAGCATACCACTCATGGAAGTGTGACTTTAATTCTTCTTTGTATTCTTTATTTACTGTGAGGTCTAGTTGTTGAAGATGGACAGTGGTTTAAGTGAAATATCATTCATATGTACTTTAGTAACTGATTGGTCTGGTTTTGTTGGATGTGTTGGCTTCCTTTGATGTTGAGCACTCAACGAAAACATGGAGAAACTGATTAATCTTGACAGGTGTTTTATTTGTGCTTATAGAGATGAAAGTATTGTTTTAGTGTTGTTTGCTTTGACTTGTGTTATTCACTTGGTCAAAAACACTGTTTAAGTGTTGAGTGAGTGAGTCATTATAGATACGATGTCTGCAGTGAGACTGTTTATAGTGATGTCTAACACTGGGGCATCATGCCACAGACATGTAGCATGATGTCCAACCCAGTCACATTATCCTGACACCAGGCCAACCAGTCCTAACACTAACCTCTTAATACCGAGTGCTTGTCGAGGCAGCTGTTAGTACCAGTTTTGCAAGTCTTTTGTATGACTCGGCCAGGGATGGAACCCATGACCTCCTGCTTATAGAAATGGAAGTACTGTTCTGGTGTTGTTGGCTTTCACTGATGTTATTCACTTGGTCAAAAACGTGGTGTAAGTATTGAACTTGACATGACTTTGATTTGTACTCGTACAGGTGGTAGTATTGTTTTTAACATTAATGTGACCATTGTTTGCATCGGCATTGTTTGATTCTTTTGTATTCTTTTTTTTTTTTGAGTGTGTGTAGAGGTTAAACCATAAAATGAAAGACCTACTAATATGCAAATCTTGATTTTAAAAAAAATAATACAAAACCATACAAATTGAGCCAAAGAAAAAAAATGATACTACACTTGTTGGTTATAACACCATTTGGTCTATAACATGATTGGGCTCTATGAATCCCAACCACCGTGTTATAGCGGGGTCACACTGTACTTATAAAATAGCTACAGACTGTTTATTGCCAATAATGAAATGTACTTTTTATGGGTGGGTGGGGGTAACTAATTTTAATGGTAGTACTAATACTTACCTGTGGCTATTGCTTGATTACCTCCTGCCATGCCCTAATGTAAACTTTAATGGTCTGTAAGTTGGATTGTTACCTTTCTACACATTTAATGTCTGTCTAATTTTTGCAGATGACCAAGATAAACTGATGACAAAGAGATGATTGGAGGCATTTTCATATACAACCATAAGGGAGAGGTGCTGATCTCCCGAGTGTATAGAGATGACATTGGGTAGCTATACATATTTCTTGTTATAGTCTGATGTACCTTCTGTTGTTTTCCTTGCATTACTAGATATCAGAGTGATGGAATCTGCTTCAGTATCAATCAGACCTGTATTTGTATGGAATTAAGCTCAACAGTAGGGTCATAGTCATTGATCTGAAAATACATCTTGAGGTTGGATTTATTTATTAGTATTTTTTAATTAATTTTAAGTGGTTTTTATTCCATTTCATTGTAGCTGTTTCTTTGGTCCATGTCTGCAGTCTGTGCCACATCACTGATTTTAACATTCTCAACATATGGTTGTTTATACAAAGAAAATGCTGCTGACAAGAAAATGTTAAGCATGAAACTGATGATGAAACTGGAAACTCTAAACATAGAAAGCAGCATTTCTTCCAGTTTCTGCCAGTCTATAATACTCTGTGGCCATGCCATAAACCATTGTCTAAAGGAGAACATTTTGTGTTCTGCACTGTTCACAACTTAGAATTTTTCTGTGCATAAGATGGAATGAATGACTGTTTATAGCAAATGGAATTGGAAAATCGTGCAAAATTGGAATTATTAGTTGATGGAAATATATGTTTTTTCAGTGATGAAGGGATAGGAAATCAGTTATGAACACATATATCAAAAACAAATAATACATGCTGATGTGATTATATGAGATGATCATAAATATGAATTTGTCATTGAGCACAACTAATAAGTTAAAGGAAGCAATGAAATATATGTTCCCAGAATTCAAAATTGCACAAGTTATTTAGAAATAATCCATTCCAGTAAATGTTGACAAAGCTGATACTAAATTTTATGAAATAAATAAGATAGCCATCACCTGTGTAGATGAAGTTATTATTTTCTGTGTGGATGTGTGGTAAAAATGTATCATAATGTTTTGATCAAGTCTTCCTTAATGGAAAGAATTTGGATATGTTGAGGTATTCTTGATGTTTAAGTCAGTGGTCAGTTTCTGCCGATTGTGCCTAGAAACACAGAATTGCCACAATATCAGCATCATGACAGACTAGGAGTTATTTACAGAATATTGTATCATATGCAGCGTAATACTACCTAATGTTAAATATAGTGTATCTACTAATTTGTGTTCTGCTTCATAGGTGATGTGTGCTAAGATGTTAGAAATACTGCCTTCCTTCTAAAAATACTGACAGACATTGCTTAAAATACTGACAAGAAAATATATAGGTAAACAGGTCTGTACTAGGCTAATAAACCTAACATTATGTGATTGGGTAAGTATTCCTGGAGAAACATAATTTACTTATAAATTTGCTCAAGATATCTACTTGATTATAAATAATGATGCCAGATTTACATCCAATATCAATGCCTTGAAACATTCTTTAAAATCTTACTCACCCTGAGTGCATAATCATTATGATGTAGGGTTTTCACCAAAAGACTTAAAATGATAATATATTCAAAGAAACATTTTGTTTAGACATAGGCACAGGGCTGGTGATATAAATAAACTCACAAGCCCAGAATGAAAAATTTCCACATACCCCAAAATTCCCTTTATTAATATTGTCACACTGTTGCAATAGCTGCAATTGAAATATAGGGTTCAAGGGGGTTTGAAGGCAATTCAAGTGTCATTAATGTTCATCACTACACTCACTAGGAACTGGATGAGACTGGACTTCAAACTCTTTTTTTTTTTCTTTTTTTTTATGTGCTGACATGCTTCACAGAGTAAAATGGACTTCATCTAGAAAAACTCTGGCAACCAAGAATTCTGAGATTTATTTTTGCTTTGCTTTGCTTTGCTGTTAGTTATTGACTTCCTAACTTGGCTTCAAAAATGAGTACACTTGAACATTATTCTGACCACAGAAATGATTATGCTTGCATTCTATATTACATAGTAAAATATATATATATAATGAGGACTTTGCATAGCGCCTAATCTTTAAAAGCTCTAAGCGCTTTACACCATCAGTAATGATATGACTACACTACAGAACAACAAATGACAAAAAACAATGAAATCGGAAAACAAAAAAAAAATATGACTTCAAAGAAATGTTGCCAATGTTCACAAACTTGTCAGAAATAGAATACATATGGCTTAAACATTCTCATTCAAAGCAGAAATATGTAATAATGTTTGCTATAGCATTTCTTTGATTTACCAATAATTTGTTGTTCCACTTCCAGATCCTACTTTTGCAAATTAGCACAATTGATTCACCCAGTGCAGCCTTCAAAGGAAATCTCACTAGCTATTGCCAGTCAGTTAAATAATATGTGAAATGTCAGTGTATACCTGACCTCTTTGCCTTCAAACTGCCCAAGGAATAGTTTTACATCAGCTCCATTCATGACTGTTTACCATTTGTACATGCTATTGGTGCCTACATTTTCTGTGAAATGTGTCTGCCAAACCAAATATAACACATAGATTGGAGATTTTCAGCAAATGTGAATCACTGGATACAAGCAAATCCAGTCAGGTCAAAGTCTGGTAATGGTCCATTTATCAATACTCTGGTCATCTCATATATTGGATGTCCAAATCTGTTAAAGTATTAGGAACATTCTCCCATTCCAAGAAAATGCAACCATATCGAGCGATATCATATTTTTATAATCTTGATTAGTATTCCATAATCTACCATCTCCATATTCAACACAACTTGTTATTATATCATCTAGAAAATCAAATCGAGTTCGTTTCCACAAATTATTTTCTCTAGCAAAATGAACAACAAGCGACAAAATGGTAAAACAATAATTCAGTAATTGTTGAGTCCAGACATCATCAGGGTCAGTGTATCTTAACACAATATTTTTCATTCCTTCCTGGAGAGATTCTGTACAATATCTCCATTAAGCCATCCAAACTGATCATATTTTCCATCATCAATCGTTTTTGCTTATTTCTTTAATAACATCAAATATATCACCGTTTTAGAACTTACCATATTTACTGGCCTATAAGTCATATTCACCAAATTTATAAATTTTCCATCATTCATTATTTTGCAGTACAAGATGAGGCTAGGTCAATAACTTGGCTTCATATTTTAAACTAGTCACTTCTGGATTCATGAATATTAATGGTGTCACTGTAAGGTATTCCAAATTACTGGCAATTGTAAAATTGCATCACTGATACTAACATGCTTGTGATTTTACTCCTGTACAAGGCACTGCTCTATTCTGTTATCAAATTGACACAGCTGAATAAACAATTCATGCTTGTTTTAATTATGATATACATTGTAACAAGAGCCACATGGCTGTGCATGCTATGTGGATGTTAATTAAAGGTCTGAAGCTTTAACATGATTATTCCAGTTGAAAGCAGTCTTGAGTGTAAGATTCAACAGATGAGATAAACTCAGTGAGGCTAACAATAGGAAAATGATACTATCCATAGGGCAATCAGATTTGTGAAGAAAAATAAGAAACAGAATATGGAATTTTTTAATTAAAATAATTTTTTTAACACTTTAACATATCTGTGGAAAGCACATCAATGTTGTAATTCATTTTTTTACCTGTAGTAGAACTGCTCCACATGCTAATAAGAGTTCACTTAATCATCTCTAATATCTGAAAATCACTCAAAGTCTTCGTTTTCCATATCAGAATAAACAATGTTGGCTATCTCAGTGTTCGGATCATTGAAACTATTTTCATTATTGTCTTGTCTTCATCTCATCATCTTCATCTGTTTTCTCTATCCTCCTGACAATTTCTTCATTAGCAAATCCATTCACAAAAACCGATTCAGGAACTCTGTCCCATGCATCCACATACATCCAGTGTTTGTGAAGCTGTGCTCACTTGCTGTCATCCAATGTTCCCACATCTTACAAAGGTCAGTTTTGAAAGAGCAATTAACTGAAATGTCTGATGATTGCATTAACTTTGGCATACCACCTGAAATGATGCCTAATGTCTTCGTGGTTTCAAACTGACCCTTTGTCTTGGCACTGATGTGTGCATGCATATAATAAATAATGATGAGAGACTTCTTAGTGAGGAAAAATGTTATACAAACATAAAATATAAAAGCCTTATTTTCTGTCCTAAGTTTGAAAGGTACAAACTCCATTAAATTGATATTTGATTTATGTGACAGTGTTTATTGATAATGGAATTTAGTAGAGTCGTAATACATTAGGATTTTCACAATCGTCAAGTACTCACAAGACAGTAATTTTCTCTTTGATAAAGCTACAAATAAAAACCATTCTGACACTGACAATTTTTTCCATCTCGCACGCACGCACACACACACACATGTGCAAGTGCGCTCACTTGTAATTGTGCAAGCATAATTTCTTTCACTTTAAATGCCATTGGAAAGTTTACACTAAATTCAGGGTTGGCTGGGCATGGTGATATCATTTTTGTTTTTGATGGAGTTATATTAGTGAGTACTTGTAGTAGTAGTTAATGTGATTGCATTATTATTATTTTTTTTCTAAATCTGACATACGTATTCATTGACTCTTAAATCTGAATCATTTCAGTATCTGATATTATTCCATTGCTGAGGCCTGATGATATCAATGAATATAGAGTATGCTAGCGTTGCTGAATGTAACTCTATTAGGGCCCAACCGAGTAGACAATTTTCGCCGAATACCGAATCCGAGTATTTGGATGTACTATTTGCCGGATCCAGGCACGAACTGATAGTAGGTGCAACTCCGGAGAGTACCGTTTGTTTCATTATCGTATGCGAAGCTTAAACTTTACGTGTACCGTATACCGTATATATCGCCTATAAGATGAAAATTTTATTATTAACTAAAATTATTATGTATTTTAAAAAAAAAGTTGGATATTTATTGAATTTTTTTTTACTTGTAACCATTGGTGCCCATATTATTTGCCGAGGCAAATACTTCCGAATAGTACCAAAAAACTGGATATTCGGCCAAAGTGAATGTCCGAGGCGATTTCCGGTTAGGTCCTAAACTCTATTATATACTCATGTAGTTTATTTTCGCTACAGTAGATATTTATTGGCAATGATATTAAGAATACCAGTAATTGTTGTCGCAGCTGAAACACACATTATTATAATTATTGTCATTGTTTTCAATGGTGTTATTGTAGATAGTAATACACCTGTCTGAGCAATAACAGCGGACAATGAATAAGCAATTATATAAAAGAAAACACATGTGATAATTTTTACTTTCACTGTATACTTATCAACAATATTTTTCACATTTGTTTTGCCACTCACGTACATGTATTTGATTGTATCTAAAACATTGCACATTGATTGGGCAGTTCAGTTTACTAAGTCTGTGGTAGTTAACAACTAAATCAAGACACTAACGATAAATAAAGCAGTTTCTTTTCTTCTGTTTCCATTTCAAATGTTACTTAGTTGTTTTGATCTAGTAATACTAACATAGATCCAGAATATCCTGTTAGTTTACAACTCCATGGAATTATAGTAGCTATCATAAATGTTAGTAACACCGATCATTGAGAACCTGTACATACTAGTGACATTAGCGTGGTGTTTAATAAATTTATTAGGATGTAACCATACTGCTTGTCCAAATGCTGCACTATATACTATATTGTCTGTGATCTTTTTTATGTCAGTGAACTTAATATCAACGACTGCTGTACTTCCAAAAACCTCCTTGATGTTTCTATTCAGCGAAAACTCAACAACATGTTTGATGAATATTGTGATCAGATCAAAGATTAGCCAATTCACTACTAATTATTGCTAATGTATTCAATATTGGGATGTTTTTATGGTCAACATATTTCTTTGCTGCAGCATCATCGTTTGATTCTGGTATTCAATTTTATTATTAGTCATGTTAAAGATAACGGACATTGTATCACTAGATTTTGTACTCGCTCAGAGGTCTCGCTTGGATTTTAAAACTGAGTTCATAACTCCTGTTTTCAGAAAAACAGGAGAACCACCAGCAAATGTTTTAGTCTCCTACTTGAAGTAAACTGGACATACCTGAAATGGCTTAATTTCCAGATGAGTAGAAACAGCAGTTTCCATCGAGTTTAATTTTCTAACTTCTTTACAACACTGACATATAGCCCTTGTTTGTTTGTGAGTGTGAGTGAATTATGTCAGGCCAAGGGAAAGTCTTTTTCCAAGCACTAAGTAAGGCATCACACATAGTTTTCCACATGAAATATTAGTTCTAGCAACTTCTAGCCCTCATATATTTGTCAGTTTGCTGTTTAACCTCAAAATTCTTACCCAAATTTGCAAACAGCATTTTGTCTAACTCTTCATGTCTTGATTTTGAGGTCACATGCAGTACCTTTTTGGCTACAGTTGTTCATATGATGTACTCTTATTCTGCCTCTGAATCAGTCTTTGTAAATATCAGCACATTTTCTCACCATTCTGCAGCTAGTCAAAGTCTTTGAACTTGCTGCCAAGCTTCAGATGTACTCTTACAATCTGTGTGCCTTTAGCCACTGAATTTTCTGATTCTAAATATCAGCACAGTTAAAATGATCAACACATTTTCCCACTCAACAGGTGGTTGAAGCAGGAATAGCAAGCCCTTAAATTTGCCATACAGCAAATTGGTGCATACAGAGGACTCCTGTATATGTGATTTTCTGCGTCCCAGATAAAAAAAATTGTGCCCCAAATTCGCATTATTATGTTTTTCCCATACCTCTGTTGATTGCGAACATTATCTGATATCGTTGACATAATACATGTAACACCAGGCCTAATTGTTCCGCTATTATCAAACACAGATATGCTGTTTTCATTTACTCCATTAATTCTAACAATATCTTGCAATGAAATATTACTCTTTTTTTAATTTTCCTTGCTTATCTTGAAATAAAACCACTTTGCTTGGATCTACATTCGCAAGACTTAAAATATTAGAGAGTTTATCACTGACCTCATCAAGAGTTGCATATTTAGACAAGTCACCCAGCTTAATCTTACTCTGAGTAGAACTAACGTAAATATATACCATTATATCTTTAATACTTGTTTAATGTGTATTCATGTACAACTTTATCAGTTGGTGGTGTTGATAAACATGGTGCTAGTCCATACCAATCAAAATAAATAATTCCACATGGATCAATCACATATGCAACCCAATGAGTACCTGGACCAGAACTATTATCAAGATTAAAGATACCGGTTTCAACATTTTGGGGTCTGGAAGGTAACTGATCACACATAAAAACACTTCTAAAATTCTTGAATTTTAGTTTTGTAGCGGCATTAATTAAATAAAAGTTTGACATAAGATGTTCTAATGAAGAGTTCCTATTAAATTTCAAACCTATTCTGTAACAATGGAAGGCTCTTTTCTTTTTTTATTGATGTTTTTATTCATTTTCCTGTTGCTTTCGTTAATGCCATTCCAGCAGAGGTTCTGACAGCACTAAATGTGGCTGCTTTTTTTGATATTTGTAAACCAGTATCTTCATTTTAATTACTTACCATGAAAGTCATCAGATGATGATATACAGGTGCTATATGATTTTTTATCAAAATTAAGTAAAACATCTTCAGACTATTCCTAATGTCCATTTATTCTTAAGGAAACTTCGATAAGTCCAAGTTTTTTCAAATATCATTTTACTTTCTTCTTGATTGCATAATCATTCAGTATTTTGAAGGGTAATGAAAATATGCCATGGTGAAGAAACACCTTGTTGTGATGCTTTATGCCAGGTAAATAAACCATTAACAGCACTTTGAACACTGTCTGTGGTTACCATTAAACATGATAATGCTGATTTACACTATGAAATAATCTGCATCAGAATAATTGTATTACAGTAGTTTGACATCATTCAGTAATTGAAATTTCTTTTAAAGAATTTTAGCAACTCAATATTTGCTTTACCAAATATTGTCTTTGTGAAAAACATCAAACGAAACTGCTGTGGTGACTTCTTGTGTTGTTTTAACCACTGAAAGGGTGTGGGTTCAAATTCTACAATTGGATCAGTCCAGGGTTGTCTACTGTGATGTGTCCTTGGGCAAGCAATGAGCACCACTTTCCTTGGCATACAATATCTATTGCTGCCATGCAGTAAAGAGCCAAGTTACAAATTAAAACATTTACTGCCAACAGTGAGAATGTTCAAAATAAAATTATTGACAAATCATCAATTACAAAGCAAGATGAACAGTCATTCCATCTGTGTCTATGTATCTAGTCGCTTGTTTCTGTAGCACAAGTTAATTCTTATGAAATAGACATTTTTTAATAGTATGCCTTTCCAGTGGTAAAGACTTGGTAATTGTCCTTAGTTTAAATTTTAATCCTGTCTACAAATTTAAAACGCCGCAGCTGAACCTTTTGGGACTATACTGTATTACTGGAATCAATAAATGTAAATCTAGAAAATTAATGGTGCAATGTTAAGAGATCTAATTACCATTTTGAGTGGGTAAGCAAGACATACCACTTTTCCACTTGCAGTGGTATCATTAAATGTTATGGTTTTAGTAGTTTTTGATATACATATATTTCCTAACTCCTTTAATACATTCTGATCAGACTTAGTACTCATTATGATGGAGCAAAGTCAGTTAATTCTTTGATATGTATACTCACTCACAAGTTTTACCTCAAGTTAAAGTTCTAAGGGATAGAACATTTGTGTTAAGGTTTTTGATTTAAATTTTTCATTTGAGTATATTTCCTAAACCCCTTCATAGATGCTCATTATATTTGGTTTTATGATGTTAAAGGAATTCATTTTTTGACACGTATGGTTAGTCCTGAAAAAGAAAAATTAAATTATAAGGCAAACAAATGAAACATTTTAGGACTGCATTTGGATGTTTAGCAAACATTTTTGTTTTAAATATGGTTCAGAAGGCATTTTGGGGTTATTATGTAGCAAATCCACCATATCCATTTGGAAATTAATCTCTGCTCAGCATTGGCTAGCCGAGTCCATATATATTTATCAACATTATCCTGATGAGCTGAATTTGCTTAATTATATGCAAGATTATGTACAGTGTACAGAAATTTATGACATAGAGTACAATGATGCTACAGATTCTATTATGTGAATTTTTAGCAGGTCTGAGCAGAGTAGTATGCTCAGCATCACATCCCTGTTCATCTAATAATTAATTCTGGAGCACATGGTTTTGCCCTTTGTTCCTGGGATCATAGTCAGTCATAAATGTCATAAACTGGTTTAGATCATACCTAAACCATAGGTCTCAACAAGTAAGCATTGGCAATATTAGCTCTCAAACTCGCACTATTCATTCAGGAGTCCCTCAAAGCTCAGTTTTGGGCCCTCTCCTCTTCCTTATCTATATCAATGATCTACCATTAAATAATGAATCCACCAATACAGATTTGTTTGCAGATTATGCAACCTTATATGCATCTAGTTCTGATACTGAAGTTATCCAAACAAGATTAAACTCAGACCTTATTAGAGTCCAAAACTGGGCACAACAAAATAGGATGGTAATTAATGAAGGTAAAAGAAAATGTATGATTCTGGAGACGACACAAAAGCTACACAAGTCAGGGAACCCAAAACTATCTCTTGCAATAAATAATCATCCATTAGAAAATGTCAATCATGAAAGGCTTGTAGGTGTGTCCATAGATAATAATTTATTATGGAATAACCATATTGATAAGCTTTCTAAAACACTGTCATCCTAAATTGCCCTTCTCAGCAGAATCAAGAAATATTTACCTATGGAAACTTGCAATCTATACTACAAGTTGTATATTCTTCCAACAATGGATTACTGTTCTAATGTATTGGGAAACTGTGCTAAATCTGAGCTTGACAGGATTTATAAACTCCAGAAACGAGCAGCACGTGTAATTTTAGATACATCTGTTGACCATTCCTCAAAAGCATTATTTACAGAACTCGAATGGATCACAATATATGACAGGATAGATTTTCACAAGGCAGTTCTATTATATAAATGTCTACACGGAACTGCACCAGAATATCTTCAGGACTTATTCAGGCCTTTTTCAACACAATACCATGGAAACCTTCTAGTACCAAAACCAAGAACAGAGCAATTCAAAAAAGAGTTTTCAATACTCTGGTACAGTTCTGTTGAATAAGCTTCCACTACATGTAAAATCGGCTGAAAATATTAGAATATTTAAGAAGAGATATCATGAGCATGTGTTTCTAATAGATAATGGAATTTAGTATTTTAATACGAAACATGCTAATATAAGCACTAATTATTGCTTCTTCACACAATGTGCATTTGTTATACTCTCATTAAGAGGGCCTCAAGGGAGAATAGTCCTTGACTAATGAGTCACCCTCTATAAATAAAGCATATTATTATTATTATTATTATTATTATTATTATTATTATTATTATTATTAAATTATCTGCATGAACCAAATTGTTATTTTTTGCAGGCGCAATGCTGTTGATGCATTCCGTGTCAATGTCATCCATGCACGTCAGCAAGTTCGTTCTCCAGTGACGAACATAGCCAGAACCAGCTTCTTCCATATAAAAAAGTCCAACATCTGGCTTGCTGCAGTGACCAAGCAGAATGTCAACGCTGCCATGGTTTTTGAATTTTTGCATAAAATGACAAATGTTATGCAGGCATACTTTGGGAAGATTTCTGAGGACAACATAAAAAATAACTTTGTTCTTATCTATGAGATTTTGGATGGTATGTTTTCACTGATAATTTTCATAATACCTCTGTCTCTATCTTTTTTATACAGGGAATAGCTAGTTTCTGCATCAAATTCATTCCCTGATCACATTAAAATTAGGAAGATAACCTTGCTAGTTCCTAAATGTAGCCTTTTAAAAAGATAATTGTCTTTTCCATCTATAGTACACATATCCTGTTTTATGGATTGCCTTTTCCAGTAGATATGGACAGAGGGGCTGGGGATTAGGTGCCTGCTATGTGTAATCTAGTGGAAATCCTCTGAATCCAGTGGAAGTTCATCATGGAACTTATTGAAGCCATACTAGGTTTCATTACACCCTTTGCTGCTTCTATTGTATTTGTTCCTATGAGTGAGTACAGCATATATCTGACCATAGCATGTATACATTTGATATAAAACTTTGCAGCATTTTAAAAAAAACATTTTTTCCATACTATTTACAAGACCCAAGAAAAAAACCTGATTGAAAGCAGTAATTCCATTTTCTAAATACTACAACATAAAACTCAAAAAGAGATTACTAATGAGTGACATACTCTTTATATCAGACATGTTCAATCAAAACACTGAAACATTATGACATGCATGATATAATTCTTTCCCAAAAAGTTTATTCTGCAAGAATAATGTAGCATCATGTATTAAATAAAAGATACCATGAACTATGCTATTGGTTTTTGTGTATTTTTCAAACCATGGAATTGTGTACACTGTATTGAATGTTGTAACAATCAGGAGCAATTGATGTCATGAACAAAGTGATTTCAATTTATAAAATTTTCTTCCCAACTTTTTTAAACAAATCTATACGCATGACTAGGCACTGGTTGAGAAATATTCTTAACTTGTGACTAGGCCATTTTGGACAATCTTCAAGGCATTATTGGTATGTGTTCACCTCCAGACATGTAATGCATTAGAAGTTAAACAGTGGAGGGTGGGTGGGAGGAATATGAAAGAGAATGTCCACCTAGATAACAGGAAAACACTATAACAGAGTTGGTGAGGTCCATAGAATTTGACCATGTTATAACCCAATTTGGTTAGTTAGCTGTAGACAATTATGTATTTACAGGTGTTCTGTTCTGACAGGGATTACCGTAGAAAATATGAGTGTTCTGAATTCTGAAGGATTTAATTAAGTCAAAAGAAAAGGAATTGTACTTACTATCCACATACAAAGATCAATATATTAATTACTAATGAGCAGCTGATAATCCAACATTATTTTGTCTGAAGATCTATTATGAGATTGAACTTCATCCTGCTGATCTCTGCTGCAGGAAATGTTTTTCAAAAAGATGTAGAGATCTCAGTCATACATGCCAACCATTAAGCTTCTGGCATAGTCATTACACTTTTTTTCATTAACTTACGCCATATACCGTATTTTCCGCCCTATAAGTCGCTCCGGGGTATAAGTCGCGGGAGGGGGAAATCCAGATAATTTTGGAAAATTCAACAGATAAGTTGCTCCTGCGTATAAGTCGCTCCTGCGCACTTACCGTAATCACGGTTTTGATACTGCCGGCCATTGCATACGACTTAGTAATTCCAACAACGTGTAAGTATATTCTTGTTTGAAATTTTAAAAATAGAAATATAAGCAAATAAGATTTATAAATAATGTTTATTAAGTAAATAATAGCGCCACTGCACGATTTCCGTTTTCTTTCGCAAATGCTACGACGTTTAACTTAAATTCTGCATCATAACTTTTTCGCGTGGTAGTTGTTGGTGCCATGATTAAACTGTATTGACTTACGCTAACATAACAATTTTAAATCATACAACGTTATTGTGAAACTATCTTTTTTTAATGCTCCATGGTATGAACGGTCCGTATTTATATACCGGTCAATTCCACAACCCGAGCGAACTTCAAAGGCACTTTATAAAACAAATGAAGTTGTTCGCCAGCCTTCCAGTTTTTTTTATTAATTACTTTGAAGTTCTCTCAATGAAGCCAGTCTCGGTATTCCGGTCAATTTCCACAACCCGAGCAAACTTCAAAGGCACTTTATAAAACAATTGAAGTTGTCCGCCAGCCTTCCAGTTTTTTTATTAATTACTTTGAAGTTCTCTCAATGAAGCCAGTCTCGGTATTCCGGTCAATTTCCACAACCCGAGCAAACTTCAAAGGCACTTTATAAAACAATTGAAGTTGTCCGCCAGCCTTCCAGTTTTTTTTATTAATTACTTTGAAGTTCTCTCAATGAAGCCAGTCTCGGTATTCCGGTCAATTTCCACAACCCGAGCGAACTTCAAAGGCACTTTATAAAACAATTGAAGTTGTCCGCCAGTCTTCCAGTTTTTTTTATTAATTACTTTGAAGTTGTCTCAATGAAGCCAGTCTCGGTATTCCGGTCAATTCCACACCCAGAGCGAACTTCAAAGGCATTTTATACGACAACTGAAATTGTTCGCCAGCCTTCCAGTTATTTTTATTAATTACTTTGGAGTTCTCTCAATGAAGCCAGTCTCGGGTTAATCCAGAATTTTTTTTAATAAACTATTGAAGTAAATTATGAAGCGCTACCGGTACATTTAAATACATATATTGTAGCGACATCTGACCAACACTTTGCTTGAAGCACGTGGTGAATAATAAAAGGAAAACAATGGCAATCGTAATTTCAATATTTTTTAAAATTAATAACAACAAATTTTAACACATATATATTATAACTAAATAATATTTGATTATTTAATTTGATATTCTTGTAGTCTAATACTTACGTGTATGTAAGTTTCGAGCAATTGGCTTGCCGGTATACCGTAGATGCATTCGCTATAACACAGCATCATTGCGCATCAGTCATATCGGTCGTTAAAAAAATTTATTTATCGTATAAGTCGCTCCTGCGTATAAGTCGCACACGTCATTTGAAAGAAAAAAAACGAAAATAAGTAGCGACTTATACCCCGGAAAATATGGTACGTAAATGTTACTGGGATTATGCATTGTCAGTATATACCCCTCCCCAAAATATTAATAATTTGTTTTTTCATTTTTATTAATATCCCATTAATCTTTCAGACTGTATTCTAGAAAAGAGTTTCTACATAACTATGACATAAGAGTATGCTTGTGTGTAGCCTTACACACACACTTTCCTAACAGTATTTTGCATTGATTTATAACATCTGCCCTATTTCCAAGAAACTTGCTGATTTCTGCTTTCAAACTTTCAACATCAGTTTCTATATATAGCCTCTCTATGACTTAGGATAGAACAGACTGGTATTCTAATTTATAATCTTTGTACATAGATTCCTTGTTCTAATTCATATCTGTACATCACCAGTCCGTTTGTATTTGGCACTAAAAGTCGTCAGATTTATTCTAGTCGATGCATGGTTTAGAGAAGAAGAAAAAATAAATAATTTCACAGATGGATCAGAAAAGGACTAAAAACTAATTCAAAGATGAATACATGCATTACACAATACAGCGTTCCATTCTAAAGCAGTTACATGCCCATTGCAGGCTGTTGAAAGTATTTTAATATTGGTCATGGTGGTAAAACAAAGAAACCATGAATTAGCTGTTTTTATTAACTCCTATACTAAGGTAAGTTCTTTATTACAGCTGAACTAAATTGTGAAGACTATGTAGAAGACCAGGTTGGTCCTTGATGAGATGAATGTTTCCTGATTCTAAATTAATAGAAAATATGCAAGAACAAAATCATCTAATATTGTTTGGTGGTTAGCTGAAGATAATTCACTTAAAATTGCAGAAGCCATGAAAACTGTGCCATCTAGTATTTTAACAGTCATGAGCAGTGATTATGACAAAAAGTTGTTTCCAGTCTGTGTAAGAGACTTTGACAACGAAAAGGGCAAAAGTCAGAGTGTTCATTACCGGAATTAACAGTTGATTCCACAGGAGAATTTTTTAAAAATATATTTAACTTGATAATGCTTTGAATAAACATAAGTTGGCACAACTGCCGAGGTCTCGCTAGGATTTTAAAACTTGGAGTTCATGACTCCTAGTTTGGGAAAACAGGAGTCCCACCAGCAAAAGTTGTAGTCCCCTACCAGAGCAAATTGTGTATACTTGTAATGCTATATTTCCTGATGAGTAATAACAGTGGTTGTCATAGAGTTTAATTTTCTAGCTTCTTTAGAACACTGACATGTAACCCTTGTTTGTCCATTAGAGTGAGAGTGAATTATGTCAGACCAAGGGAAAGTCTTATTCCAAGCAAAGTAAGGAATCACACATAGTGTTCCATGTCAAATGTCAGTTCTAGCAACTTCTAGCACTGTTGAATTTCATTACAATCTAAAATATATAACAGATTTACTAAATGTATTGGCTACTTTTTTCTCCTGCATTATGCACTTCTTGGAGTTGCAGAACCACTATTTAATATTCATTGTATTGCAGTTGTTTGCAGCATCTTTATTTTTTTGTAACATGTTGCTTTAAAAATAGAGAAACAAAAATGATTACTCTTTCTTTCTGTTTTGTTTTTATTAACCTTGTCAGTGTGGCTTGATTTTTTGGTTAGAGAGGCTGCAGCTGAGTTTTTCTCCTGGCACAGAGTACCTGTTTAAATTCATATGTTGTTATTTATTGAATCGAAATACTACTAGCTTATTGCTAAAATTAAGCCATAACTTTAAGAAGAAAAAAAAAAGAGTTGATACATCACTTTAGTAATAAAAGATGATAATATTCTTGTCTTGATCTGTTAATGAATTTATCAATCAGATTGGTTGGTAGGTATTCACAACTCCTAAAAATAAACTTCTAAAAGCCCAAAGAATTGGGATAAACTCGAGGTACATTTTTATTAATTTTATTGTGATATTTTCATTTAGTTTTACAATATTAATTTTAGAAATCAATCTAATATACAGTGCATTGAGGTGTTGTCAATATCAAGCTACTTTGTGTTGGCACTATATGAAACTTTTAATGATACTTAAGGGTAAATTAGGAAGGTAGAACATGTCATATTCCATGCTGGAGAATAGTTCCTGCTTTGAGGCGCATTTTATCTGTTTACTTTTAATGCAAACTCTGTGACATTAATTTGGTAATAAAACCCGACTCTTGAAGAAGGGATACTGACTGCTTCAGAGACTAGTTAGAAAACGTTTTTAATGTTTTCTTTGAATGTGGGAGGTTGAAGGTTTGAAACACTGGTAAATTCATACCAAATACATGTAAAGATGGTGCTAGCAGCTGCCTCATTAAGCCCTTAGCATTAAGTAGAAGTGGTTGACCTGGTGTAAGGATAATGCATCTGGGTGGGATGTTGTACGATATGTCTGCAGCATGATGTGCTAAATATCACAATAAAATTTCCACTAAACACACTCATACACACAAAGAAGGGATGTTCATTGTAGATGCCCAAGAAACAAATTTATATCCTTTTTCTTAATTGCATCTTAATGTACAGAACATGTCATAAGAGCGAGAAAAATACATTTCTAATTATTTTAAATTTAGGGAAATAGTTTCTGGATAGGTTTATCAATGGGAGCTACATGTATAAAAAAAAACTCCAACATTTAATTTACATCAAGTCAATAAAATTGTATTGATGTTACGAATAAAGAACCACTATTCAATGTAATATCTAATACCAATAAACATATAAGATTTTCTTGTGACTTGATAATATTCAATACATTTCATAAATTTCATAGCTGATGAATATTCCTCCTTTTTGTGTATTTTAGAAATCCTGGACTTTGGATACCCACAGAACACTGATACTGGTATCTTGAAAACATTCATCACTCAGCAAGGCATCAAATCTCAGGTTAGAATATATACATGGAACTATCTGAATATGTTGAAGCTACTGTGCATTATTTTTTCCATATCAGGTGAAGTAGTGGCCTAGTAGCCCATTTCCATCTGTTTCGTAGTATCACAACCATTATCAAATTTTTCCATGCTCAATAATTTGTAATGTATGTCTGCATACATGCCAGCCATTACACTTTTGGTTGTTGTTGTTGTTTTAGGGTTTAACGCCATTTTTCAGCACAAGATAGGCTATACATTGCGGCCAGTATTATTGGTGGAGGAAGAACCCGGGGAAAACCCCGGAAAGAACCACCGACCCACGAGAAGCTACTGGCAAGCTTTCTCACATAACTACTTTAGCCGAATCTTAGACATGAACCCACGCAGACAGAGGTGAGACGGCAGTGATCCATAACGGAAAGCGCTTTCGGCTACTCGGGGCCCCATATTACACTTTTGGCGTAGTCATCATGCTGTTTTTCACCAAATTATGTTTTTAACAGGCCTGTTTATGAATTACATACTTTTGGTTCCTTAAAATTAAAATTAAAATAAAGTTAAAAAAAACTTGTTTATGCCATTTTTATTTTCATATCTTTAATTCCACTCATACAAATTTGAGAATATTACTAAAAGATGACTGCTGCGTAAGGATAGTTTAAGAGTACCTTCCTTATTTGCTATTTCTAGTAACTGAATATGACCCATTTCCCATTAATGATATGAATTTGCCTCACATATTATATTGTTGTTCTATTTGGTTAGCAAACCAGTTTATACTTTTAAAGAAAATGACATGGATATTTAGCAAAATGCTTTTTGGTGAGAGTTGTGGATGATACATGTAGAAAATGTTAGAGCAGATGAATCTTTTCAAACTTCAAGGCATGTCACATCAGAAAAAGGACAGACCACTTTACAAACTTTAAACAAAGAACATGAGAGTATTGTAATGCAGAAATTTGAGCACTGATACCAACAGCTGCCTCTCTAGGAGATCGGCATTAACCCTGGTAGTGTGGAAGCTATATATTTTATGGATGACATCACCCTGCTGTGTATACGAGAACCATATATTTATGTTCAAATGTAACCTAGCTCTGTGTGTGGATGCCATAATTTTATGGCACAGGACAGGGACGTTTATGGATGTCCAATCTAGGCCAATCATTAATCTTATGCAAATAATAGCATTATTAAGTTTTCATTTTGCTCTGCTCAAACGTTTAGAATGTACATCTAAATCAAGGATTGGCCACATAGAAAAATCAGTGTTCTAACTGACCAAACATGTGTCGCCTCTCTCTCTCTCTCTCTCTCTCTCTCTCTCTCTCTCTCTCTCTCACATCAAAAAAGTTGACTGTGACTTTCAGGTCTCTCAAATGTACAGCTCAACACAAAAGAATACCTGATAACCAGTATCACTATTATATATGTGTACCAGACACAAGAGCTCCCATCCATTGTTTCAAACTTCATCTCAGTGTTCATACTGCTGCTTATTTCTGCCTCACTTGGCAGTTAAAGACCAAAAGGCTAGCTTGGTAGCACATTGGTACTATTTGGCTGTTGCATTACCATTTATAACCGAAAATTAGTACACTACTGTATTGTGTCGCAAGATGGTCCAAACTAATGGCTGATAATCTGATGATATTCCATTGAAATCATTCAGATGTAGAATGTAAAAGAATTAAATATGTCTACTTGGTAGGCCACTGACAGTTGTGCTCAAGCAAGCTGAACATTAGAAGATGTATTAAAACTGAGAATTTAAAAAAACTTGAGTCGTAAGTTGAAAGAAAAAATTATATTTATTTCATTTACATTATGTGAGGAAATAACAGATAAGAGTCCACTGCTGTTGATAACAAACATGCAGATGGATTTTGTGTTATTATATTTGTCACATGTATAGATACTTGTATTAATCAAATTTATTCTTACAACCAACAGTAATTGTTTCAAGAGGTGTTTACCTAAAAAGAAACTGTAAGACATCTGCCTTTCAACAATATTCAGACAAGAAAACTAGTTTTCCATTAGTTTGACTTTATTGCAACATGACCATCATAATTGTTCTTTTAACAATGAATTACTGCTGTATTTAGTTGGATAAAAGATTATGTCAACACTATTATTTTAAAGTCTTTCAAACACTAATATTACTTTTTGGTTACTATGGCAACCAAAGTAAATTTATAATTATTTATCATTTTCATTATGATTAGTATTTGTTCCTTATCAATGAGTTATAGAAGCGAATTAAATTATGATTAATTTTCTAACAGTATCGTTTTCTATTTATAGCAAACCTTGTTCTACTTTCAAACTTTCAACCTCAAATTCTATTTATAGCATCTGTTTGGCTTAGGGAGGAGGGAACAGACTGGTTTTCTAATTTTAATCTTTATGCTCAGATTCTTTGTTCTAATTCATATTTACTACAGAACTAGTCTAATGGTATTTGGCGCTAAAAAGTATATTTTGTTTTAGTCGATGCATATATGAGAGCAAAAATATCTCCTTTCAAAAATTTCACAGATGGATTAGAAAATGGCCAAAACAAAAACTAACAGAATCCTCTAAATTATTATGAAGACACAAGTGCAGCATCATGTGACATAAAGGCCGTATGGGAAGAATTTTAATATTTGGTGCTAAAAGTCTTAAATCGGATTCTGGTCGATGTGTGTCAAGCTAAAAGTGCTCCATATGAAAACTGGAAACAGTAAAGGATGTTTAAAGATGAAAGGGGAAAAATAAATCATTGCTTGTTGAAATTTTTTACATGTTATATGTGGATTCCACTGGATTCTGCTTTTTGACCACTTGGATTCCGCTTTTTCCTCCTCAGGGATTCACATGTATGGATTTGGCCCCAAATGTCTTTTTTGTTCTATGACAAATAAGCATGCACGAATGGTGCAGTTAAAAACAATTCAGTACTGGTTTCAAGGTCAAGCAAAACAACACAGCACTACCAGGGTTAAGAAGTTAGTGTTATGACTGGTCGGCCTGGTGGCAGGAGAATGTGACTGGGTGGGACATCATCTACATGTCTGCTGCCCAATGTTATAAACAGCAAACATCGTCGCGATTTAATTGCAAATTGTTTAGAGCTATGTTAAAAATCCAAATCACACACAAGCACACATTTGTATTCTGGTTCTAATCCATTTGGATTTTGCCCATTGTGACAAGAACGTTGACCAGCTGCAATTATCACAGGCTTGGCATGTATGTGCCTGGATGGAAACTTTTATATAATGCTTGATATTAAAGACATCATTTGATTTCACACTTTTCCATACAAAATGTAAAAGCATTATGGCCTTTTCATGATGTTGAAGTTTTACATTTTGTTTGCTTCATCTTGATTGACACGTCAGGTAATAATGAAGAATTAGGCCATGCCTCAAAATTCCCAAATCCTTATATTTTGAACTTTGACTTAATTATTTAAGAATTATAGTCAACACTAATGTTCTGACATTTTAACATGCCAGCCAAACAGTATAGAACAAATTACTTTCATTTAGGTCATTTATACAAAGGGCTATTCCATGTAACCATAGTACTTTGTACATGTATTTATTGGTAATTTTTATATTAATTATATTAAGTACATGACCTTGTCCAAAATCAAGTTAATTTATTTTGTAAACAACATAATGCATAGTTAATATTTCTATGAGTGATTAAATATTAGGAGCATTCTCAATTAAACTATTAAGTTTTTTTTGTGTCTGAGTCTAGGACATTGTATTCCACACTGGAATTTAATTTGAACTTTAATTATTAGTACTGGTGTCAGAAATTTGTTAACTATTTGCGGTTTAATTTACAACACTGTAATCATAATTTTTTACTTAGTTTCGAGTGAAATAAATTACTTGTGGCATTTTATGAAACTTGTTTTGTTTTGTTTTTTTTGCTTTACTAGTTGAAGTCCATTGAGTCATAATACCAGTAGAAAATCAGTTCCATGGAGGCACTTTTGTTTTATAAAGCTTAGTATTGACTTTAGTTTTGCATTCTTTTCCATGATAGCACCACATTGAAAAGTCTCCACAATGCAGCATTTAGCTTTACATTAGTGTTAGAGAAAGTTTCTAATGAGAAAAATATGGAGTTAAAAATCTTTGTCTTGAAAATGCATTTGTTTTTATTAATATTCATCATTTATAGCAAACATAAAGTTCACAACAATCCCTCCCTCCATATATTTGTGACTTTACAGTATGTCCAAGATATTATATAGGTTAATTTCATCAGACTGGGTTTTAAATTAGTTGCTTTTTTTCTCAAGTCCAAGGAGGAAACAAGCCAGATTACATCACAGGTGACAGGACAGATTGGCTGGAGACGAGAGGGTATTAAGTACCGCAGGAATGAGCTTTTCTTAGATGTCCTTGAGAATGTAAACCTTCTGATGTCTCCACAGGGACAGGTATTAAGTGCACATGTTGCTGGGCGAATTGTGATGAAGAGCTATTTAAGTGGAATGCCAGAATGTAAATTTGGGATTAACGACAAACTTTTAATGGAGAGCAAGGGCAAGAGTAGCACTGATGAGACTTCCTCTACTGGCAGATCAAGGTATTTAGCTTAGAATTGTGTATATGTGCTAGGAGTTTGTTATAAACATGTCTGTAGTGCCAGTTTTAGATGACTGTATCACCTGTATGGCATGAGTGTTAGTCACCACGTTATAAAAGTAAAACTATTAGATTAAAACATTAAACAAACTTGCAAGTCAGATATGGGATGATGACATCTTAATCCTGTCATTTATGTGCTCGTGTATTCTTATTGAATATTGTTTGTTAATTTTAATAGCACTTCTAACACGTTATTGGCTATTTGATGCCCATGAGATGCGAGCATGGCTATTAATCTTCTCCAATAATACCACCTTATTTTGGGCTGTCAGTTTGGTTTTCTGAATGAATCAAATTTCATAGCTATAGGAGAGGATTGTCTATTGTCCTTTATCATCTGTCATCCCTAAGTACACATTTGTTATCATTACTTCATCTATACTACTTGGGAGATTGCTGCGAAACTTTACACTCACACACATTCATCACATGGTCTAGCTGGACAATCTGATATCCTGTATGGCAGCACATATGCTTACCATTATCCTTTTGGCATAATTTTACTTTTTGTCACTGAATTACATCTTATGCTTGCCTGTATATGGATCAAACTTTTTCTGTACATTACAAAATAAAATCAATAAGAAGTCGTGTTTCTCATTTATTTTATCATCTAATTCCACTCATCATAAAAATTTGAAAGTTTTCTTTTAAAAAAAGACTGCTGCTTAGGAATAGCATAAGAGTTAATTATCCATTGTTGATCTTCATGTACTTAACTAACTTTCTATTTACAACAACTATATATGACCCATTTCCAAGATAACAGATGGGTTCCTTTCAATTTAAACTTTGCCTCACAGATTCATTATATTCATAGTCAATTTAGTTGGTTGACCAGCCTGCAGTTTAAAGAAAATAGCATCAGATATTAAGGTAAATGGGCTTTTACTATTTTACTTGTGTATGAAAATTCATAGAGCATATTAGTCTTTTTAAACTTCACAACATTTCAAATTAAAAAAGAACAAATAAACAACACTTTGCAAATTTGAAAAGAAGAATATGAGGTTGATGGAATACAGCACTCTGAGTACTTCATCATGCCCATTGCAAAATTTGTGGATTTCAAATTCATTCTGCAAAATAAGTAAACTAGTTAAAGTTAGTGTTTAATATAGATATTTTTCAACATGTCTTGTGTTTGAATTCTGATTATAACCCACAACGATTTTGTCTATTTGTGCCAAATATTTTGACTTGCAGATTCAGGTTGGTACTAAAACTCAAAAGTACATTTTTTTATACAGGGTGCTATAATTATGGCATGTAATACATTAGCTACAGTGTCATAGCCTCAGTGAAGCAGCGTGCTAATATTAGTACTAGTAAAATATAGATTACACTTTTTATGTTTAGATTACACTTTTTTCTACCTCCCTTAGCCAAAATTATGTGTGTTCCTCTCAGGTTTGGCAGATATGTAGCAGTCACAAGATCTGTCTTAAATATCTTGGATTTTCTACTGAATAGAACGTCATTTTGTAATTGGATTTTCATGACAAGATTTCTTCTGATGTTGGGTTAGTCCTAAATGAAGATATGCCAATCTGATATCCAATATGGCCACATAGTAATTCATTTTGAAAATCTTATTGCTCTTCCACCTGATTTGATACCCATATCAATATGGTGTTTTCACTGTTAGTTAGTCCTGTATCAAACTCAGTGTTTCCCTTTACTCCTGTTTGCACTTCAGAGACACCCCGTACCCATGTTTAATTTAACCCCATATTTTTGTTGCAAAGGTTCATTTTTTAAACTCATTTTGACCACCAGTTCGGACACCAAGGGTATTTGTGACTCTTGCACCCCATGGGGATACACTGAAACTGATGTTATCTGGTATCCGGTATGGCCATTTCAAAGTCTCGTTATCATTACTCCTTTTGAATGGATAATAACGTCATTTTGACCATTTATTTACCAAGTATGGTATAATGCCTGGTTGGTTCTTAATGAAAATTGTGCCAAGCTGAGATTCAGTATTGTTGACACATTGGCCATTTTGAAACTTTTGTTGTTGCTGTTTTTCCTGAATCATATCATCATGAATCTTTACTGGAAGACTTTAGTAAAGTTCAACCGAAAATAAGGCCACCAAAGATGTCATCTCAAAATTCTTGTTATCACTAATTCTGATTGGATGGTCATGTCAACATGGATTTGACACTAAATTAACTTGATATGGAATATGATTCGTCCTAATACAAATTGCTGTCTGTTGGGTGGGGGAGTGGGGAATATGGCATTTTTCAGATATTACATACTTCTTAGAGAGGGACAGGCATAAAGCAAAGTCGTTTTCATTTGTAACCTGCACATTGGAAAGAATGTTGCCATACCTCTATACTACTTTCATATCCTATGGCTGAAATTTCTTTACATATCGTACTTGTAGAAATTGCACAAGATCTAAGCACAGAACTGAACATAATGGCTTCCTCTCAGATTCTGAAAGTGCAATGAATGAATCACACAATATTTATAATTATTGTAGAAATTCAATAATATTTTATCTAAAACTTTTATTATTGACAAATTGTTAACTCCAACCATATATATTTTTCAGTGGAATGTCAGGAGGAAAGACATCAATTGCAATTGATGACTGCCAGTTCCACCAGTGTGTAAAACTTAGCAAGTTTGAGACTGAGCATAGCATCAGTTTTATCCCCCCTGATGGAGAATTTGAACTAATGAGGTACAGTACAGCACTCTTATGTTTTTGTCATATGTTTATGTTGTTGTAGGTTTTAGCACCATTTTTCAGCACACGATAGGCTATGCATGGTGGCCAGTATTAATGGTGGAGGAAGAACATGGGGGGGGGGGGAACCACTGGAAAGAATCACCGACCCATGAGAAACTATTGGCAAGCTTTCTCACATACCCACTTTGGCCGAATCTGGGACTCGAACAAACACAGACAGAGGTGAGATGGCAGTGATCCGTAATGGAAAGCGCTTTAGACCATTCAGCCACCTGGGGGCCCCTGTCATGTTTAAGTAATATGAATTAGTTATAGACTATGATAAATTTAAAAGCCCCACTTAATGGTATGTACCACAAGCTGTGACTCATATTATTAATTTGAAATTGCAATGTTCTACTGGCTACTCATGGCTATGTGTGAATTAATATAGAAACACTAAGGGTTTCAAGCTCATCCACTTTGATGGATGCCTGACCAATCACAGCTGTTAATCACACCAATCTTTCAATTACTATATAGCCACACCAAGAGCGTCAAGCTTGTCCAACTTTGGATGTCTGATTCAAACAAATTCAGTGTATGAATTACTACATAGCTGGACCAATAGTATTGAGCTTGTCCAATTTGGATGTCTGATTCAAACAAATTCAGTGTATGAATTACTACATAGCTGGACCAATAGTATTGAGCTTGTCCAATTTGGATGTCTGATTCAAACAAATTCAGTGTATGAATTACTACATAGCTGGACCAATAGTATTGAGCTTGTCCAATTTGGATGTCTGATTCAAACAAATTCAGTGTATGAATTACTACATAGCTGGACCAATAGTATTGAGCTTGTCCAATTTGGATGGACCCTTGATGAAATATGGCTAAGTAGGAGTTAAACACTGGGCATGTAAAGCAAGTGAACATTTTATAGACTACTGTGCAATCATGGCTTTGTATAAGTTGATACATCAACACGCCAGGAGTGCAAAGCTTGTCCAACTCCGATAGACTACTGCCGAAACCTATGTATGAATCATCATACAACCACACCAGAATGCAATGCTTTCTCAATTCTAATGGACTGCTGTTGATACCAAACTATGTATGAATTATAATATAATTACACTAGAAGTGCAATGCTTGCTGTCAGAACCTAACTATATATGAATTATGATATAACCACACATGGATTGTAACACTTGGTCAGTTCTGATGGGCCATTGTTTAAACATGGCTGTATATGCATTACCTTAATAAGTCTTTAAAGCTTATCTGATTCCAAGGCAGTGCTATTAATTGATTTTCAGAGACTCTAGTATTTATCAATTTATCAGTATAACTTTTAAAAATTTGAATTAGTACATTTTCATCTCTTTCATTTAATTATTTAAACTATGAGCTAATATATATTTTGGAATGAGGTGTTAAAATTGTACAGATGGTTTCTTTGTGCTGCTGTGCTAATGATAGTTTTTATTTAAGCAATGGAAAAAGTGCCCAAGGGCCCATATTAAAAGGTGGGGTTATTTTGAAATCAACACGCTGCAAATATCTGCACCTTTACTTATTGAAAATTCAAACACTTTATCAGTCTCCATGGTTCTTAATAAGGATTTTTACACCTTATGTTTGAGAGACCATTACCCGTAAAGTATATCTTTAACATTTTAATTTACGTTGTTTTTTTTTCTTTCATGTACGCTAACTTTGGATATAAATGCAGCAGTGTTTCATCTCTTCATGTTTTCTGTCCATGTTTATTGATCATTGTTCTCATGATTGGTGCCCAAGCATATCAAAATCAGCATGACATTTCTGTCAGCTGCTGAAATTGATTGTCTTGTGCTTATATGTCAGTAAGTGCAGTAAAATATGCTAAATTCATTCAGTCGAAAGTTAATTGGAAACTGATTTTCTTTTTTGATCTTTATTTCCTGGGGTCTTTTCTGTCATACAGGCATATGTCTTGTGCCAAAGATGTAAATTAGTGGTCATTATTATTTCTTTATATTTTTTTTCTCTCCATTAACTTTATATATTGTCCGAATCATGCAGTATTTCTCTATACTGCACTGCTTTATACTTTATGGTACAAGTGCCTTAAAATAGTATCTTTTGTTCAGAACTACTTTTGATTGTAAACAATGTATGCTCATGTAGCAGACAACAGAGCTTTTGATTTATTAAATTTGTTGATGAACTAAACAAAGGATGTGGTCCATTTGAAATTAGAGATGTAAAACTGATTTATGGGCGAGTTCATGGAGTCACAAAAGAAAGTTTCAATCACGCAAATGATTGCATGTGATATTTGCAGTGTCCACATCAAATGTGAGAATCCAGTATTAAAAAGATTTTTATCATTTAAAAATTTATTTAGGAGAAATGTTTGTAACTATGGTATTAATAAATAGAATGGTTCAGACTGAGTCATGCTCTTTAAGGTCTATACAAATGGCACAGAAATGCATATTAAGCCAAAGAGCTATCCCATCTCCCTCAGAAATACCCCACTTTACATGGTGTTACTGTACAAGCGCTAAATTCAAAACAAAAATGCAATTAAATAAGGTAGTATGCCAGTATGCCAAGACGATGAAGAAGCCTTATTACCTCTCGCAAAATGGGATATCACAATCCAGCTGTTTTGCAATTTTCTCCATTTTTACTTTTTTGATAAAATGTTTGAATTTATATTACAAGTCATGCATATGGCTGAGGTCCTTCCAACAAAATATACTTATGATAGGCAATAAAAATGTCATCTGTGGCATTTAATAACAGGGGCATTAAAATTACTTACCTTTTTGCATCTTGAATTTCCTCAAAATGTACTTTCTTAATTATTTCTGTTAATCAGAATTCCATGGATTCCAATGGACCCCGAGTGGTCTAGAGTGCTCTCTGGTGCAGATCACTGCCATCTCACCTATGTCTGCGTGGGTTTGAGTTTCAGATTCGGCCAATGTGTGTATGTGAGAAAGCTTGCCAGTAGCTTCTCATGGGTCATGGTTCTTTCTGGGGGTTTTCCTGGGTTCTTCCTCCACCATTAATACTGGCCACCATGTATAGCCTATCATGTGCTGAAAAATGCCATTAAACCCTATAACAGCATTGGTTCCAAAAATACATAGCTCACAATTTTACTGCAGTTTAGAGTACATTTCCAGAAATTAGAGTACATTTCCAGAAATTATGTTCCAAAGGGTAATATACTGCATTTCAAAATGAAATTAATCTGATATTCCCTAATAAACAATATGTATTCCAGCATTTTCTTAAAATTTTCCATCTAATCAATGACAGGACAGAAACACTTGTGCTTGCTTCAAGGCCAGTTCCTCCAGCCACAAGTATATCATAATGTAGTTGATCCAGCTAATAACTCCAGTCCATCACAATTGAAATGGTAAAATGACAAAACCAAAATCCCAAATTCAAGACTAACTCAAAAAGTTGTTTCATGGTGCAGTCATTTCCAGTATGACTAATTTTATGTTTTAAGTAGATCAAAATGAAATTTCTTTTTCAAACCAATGACTGAATGTGTGATCTGCTACTAAGATCAAAGGTTGCTGGGTAGTGCTATGTGGCCATCAATATTGTTACTGTGAATTTGTTTTACCATGCATGTGTATTTATTTTGGAATCCAGCAAAAATTCAATTACTTTGTGTGGGTTTTTTTTGTCGTGTTCTTTTTTTATATTTTTCCTTAGGTAGAAAAGCAAAATGAGTATGTAATAAAAAGGTTACTACATTTGTTTATGAAAATATGAACTCATTTCTTCTGAGCTACTCCTGCAGCATGGATCAGAAAAATATGTTCATATTTTACCATATTAATGTAACAACTTGTAAGTATTGCATCCTAAAGTTAACACTTTAACAAGTTGGCAGAGTTATCACTGCTCTAGCAATTTGCTTGCTACATTTCATGCAGCCCTATCTACTTGTATTGAACTTTCATTGTCACTCCACCTTACTGAGCTATCATGACTCCCTACAGCCCTATCTGCTTGTATTGAACTTTCATTATCACTGCACCTTACTGAGCTATCATGACTCCCTGCAGCCCTATCCACTTGTATTGAACTTTCATTATCACTGCACCTTACTGAGCTATCATGACTCACTGCAACCCTATCTGCTTGTATTTTGAACTTTCATTATCACTGCACCTTACTGAGCTATCGTGACTCACTGCAACCCTATCTGCTTGTATTTTGAACTTTCATTATCACTGCACCTTACTGAGCTATCATGACTCACTGCAACCCTATCTGCTTGTATTTTGAACTTTCATTATCACTGCACCTTACTGAGCTATCATGACTCACTGCAACCCTATCTGCTTGTATTTTGAACTTTCATTATCACTGCACCTTACTGAGATATCGTGACTCACTGCAACCCTATCTGCTTGTATTGAACTTTAAATTTTCATTCCACCTTACTGAGCTATCATGACTCCCTGCAGCCCTATCCACTTATATTGAACATTCATTATCACTCCACCTTACTGAGCTATCATGACTCCCTGCAGCCCTATCTGTTTGTATTGAACTTTAAATTGTCACTCCACCTTACCATGACTCCCTGCAGCCCAATCTGCTTGTATTGAACTTGAAATTGTCACTCCACCTTACTGAGCTATCATGACTCTTGGTAGTTCTATTCACCTGTATATAATTTTCTTTGTCACAAGTGTCTTAATTTTTGAGCATGGAGTATTTCAGTTGTTCCACCTCTATAGTATAGTGTCCATTGTTTTGTGTAGTTTTTTATACTAATAACAGAAAATGAAAAGCCTTTATTGTTTATAGGTGTAAACTGATCACCTGTCGGGTCATTTATATGTCAAGGGATCCAACTCAGATTTAGATAACTGATTAGACCTGAGAGTATTTATCTCCATTGGACTTAGTTTTATTGATGTTTTCTGTGAAACAAAAAATACAAAAATGCTTTTTAAAGGAAATTGCAGTAAATCAGTAACTCAGATAATGTTTCAGCTGTGATTATAAATTCTGTTGTGACATTAAAGAAAAGTTAGAAAATATTATAAAGATTATAGATCAGTATAAAGTACTATGAGCATCAGTATTGCAGGTGTTATGTTCTTCCACCTGATCATTGTCAATTTGGATCACTTCATTGATTAAATCCATCAGTGTTTTCAGTATCTCTATATTTTGATTCTGTGCAGAACCCTGAAAATGATTATACAGTTGTGATAGTAGTAGAATAGTCAAGCATTTATGATAGTAGTAGGTGAGTCTAGCAAATATTGAATATGAGTTATATCAAGATTGTCAGAATAAATAACTAATAAATAGATAGTTGGAAATATTAATGAATTAGAACGTAAAAGTGGGCAAGAGGCAGGAACTCGGGAGCTTAATATTATCAAATTACTCAATATAATGCATCAGTAACAGCTGTAACGCATATGGAATCTGATGCACTATTGTTCCCTTTACATGCATTCTACCCAGAGAATAAAACAAAGTAGTAAAAAATGAAGAAAAGAATCAAGAGCATTATCAGCATCTAGAGGGAAAACTGATGGCAGCAACTTCATGAAGGGAAGTTTCTTTGTGAAATATTAAATCTTTTGCTGATTTTGAATGCTTGAGATGATCATTATAAAATACAAAGGATGACACAGAACGTACTCAACAACTCATGTTTGAACTATATATTCTGGTAGTTCTGATTATATTTGTTGTTCTGATACAGGTATAGGACAACCAAGGATATCAGTCTGCCATTCCGAGTTATCCCTCTTGTCAGAGAAGTTGGTCGGCAGAAAATGGAAGTGAAGGTGGTAGTAAAATCCAACTTCAAACCATCATTGCTTGCACAGAAAGTAGAGGTAAGGATTTTAAGTGCAAAGTCAAGTATTAAAGAGATAGAAAAAACTGCCGAACAGTCATATGCTTGTATGGGTAAATTTGAACAAACAAAAGAATGTCTGGGGAAACCCAGTGTCACATTTTGTTTTCCTCATTTAGTCATGAAATATTGTGGTAGCTATTGCAGTGTTGCAGCAAACATTTTAACATATTGGCCAGGCTAGTGGCTTTTTAAGAGTTTATCCTCTAGGGGTGCAAGACTGAGTCAAAATTCTCCTTGGTGTCAAAACTGGGAGTCAGATTGGGTTTTAAAAAAAAACTGTGGTATCAAAACTGGGGCATAAATGAGGGTAAAGTGAAACACTGTTATTGAACAATAATTTGTCTTGTGGGGAACATAAATCTAATTCCCCTCTGTATGAATTTTATTCACTTTTTAATAAAAATCCTTACACTTCATGGGAAAGGAGCTTGATAAAGATGAGGATGCCATATACAAATTTGGCATGCTCTAGATATTGGTAAGTCGTGTTCTTGGAGAGCTAAATGAAAATATTTGTATTCCTGTCCATGACCCCATAACTTTGCTGAGACATTCAGTGTTGACCTTGTCCATGTGTGCATATTTCCATCTCTCCAAATTGGTCATGGTTTACGCACTTAAGTTTACACATTGGCAAAACATATTTGTTCTATGAACATGTGTATTCCTTTTACTGGGATGTATCTAGAAAAAAATATTTATCTTGTTAATAATAAGGGCAACCTTTACACCTTTGCAAGAAATTAAATGGGACAAGTCAGTGAAATATAAGTTTCACTTCTGGTGTCTTGTATCTCACTTTATCTCTTGGTTCCCCATCCCTCAGCTCCACCCACCAATGATAATTGTGTAAAAATCATAACTAAAGGGATATGGGTTTGAATCAGGCCAATGATTTTCAGCGAGTAAAATTTGACAATATGGGGTGTACAGTGATAATACTTTAACAGGCAGATTTTACAATGATTTAAAACAAAATATAATTCAAGTCACATTTTTATCAGATTTTTTTATCATCTCATTATGATACTTGCACTTTTATAGCATAGAAAAGTATGTTTTTTGCAACAATTGTTTTGTGTTGTTTAAGTGCTGTCACAGTAGGTAGCTAGGTAAGTTGATATGTTGGCAGGTGGGTATATAAATATGTTGTTTCACTAAGTCAGCACAATACTGGCTATATAGTGCCAATTAAAAATTAAAATTGTACATTTTATGCACAAAAATTTCTAGTGACCTAGTGGTTAGAGCATCCACCTCTGATGCAGGGAGGTTGTGGGTTTGATCCCCGGTTGAGTCATACCAGAGACTTACAAAACTAACAGCTGCCTCGCTATCACTCAGTATTAAGAGGTTAGTGTTAGGACTGATTTGCCTGGTGTCAAGATAATGTGACTGGGTGGGACGTCATGCTGCATGTCTGCAACATGATGCCCCAGTGCTAGACATCACTACAAACTGCCTCACTGCAGACATCATAGTGATATGACTGAAAAATTGTTAGAACTACATTAAAAATCCAAATCACACAATTTAACTTCAAACATGAAGATAAAAAATCGAAGAGTTTTAATTTTAAAAGGCACCAAGATCACATTAAATGAATTGATGTTCTGCATGATAATCTTAACAATGGCTACAGGAAACTGGTACAAGTAGAGGTGAGATGATGAGCAGACATATCCTCATTTACTTGGAATCATCATGACTTTTTGTTTAAAAAGCCAAATAATTAGAATTTCAGATTTTTTAAAAATGCCACCTAAAATTTAAAAATTATTTTATGATTCATGATGGCTGCGAAAAGAGGTCACATGAAATGCACAAGTTTGCAAGGAAAACACTACAAACATAAAGTAAAAAATATATTATTTTTCCTTTTTTGTCTTTTATGCGTACTTTTTGCATGTTAATTGAATTAATACCAAATATCAGCATAAATGATAAATGGAAAATGACCGATTTTCATGGTATGACTGTAGCATACATTTTTCAAATTAAGTAAATAGCAGAATATATCAATTCCTTTGTTAAGTATTGGTAAATATATGGTTGCAAGCAAAGATCCTGATCTTTTTGCTCAAAATCCTGGTGTTTTTTTTTTTCTTCTTTTTGCATACTGATATTTATTCCACTTGGGGTGGCAGATCTGGCTCTGTAATGGTTGATTACACTTGGGCTCATTTGGGTCTGGCTATATGAGAACTAGGTTTGTATGAAGATTAAGGCTGAGTGTATGTAAAGATGAATTGTGTGTGTGCAGACTTTACCAGGATGTGTTTGATTCTTGAGTTTTATCAAGATAAATTGCCCATGCACCATTACAGTTGTATCAACCAACCTTACAAGATAATGTTCTTTTGTTTAAATTGAACTATACAAATGGTTAAGATAAAAGTATTTTTTATTCTTGTCAGCTCAGTGTCATTTATTTTTGGGCCAGCATTCAACACAAGCATTGAACAGATGGTAAGAAATAAAAAGATTTGTGTAATGTCATGCTCAAATGAGTAAGAGATATATGCCGTAATTCACTTAATTGTTTGCATGGGTAAAAGTATATGTAAAAGTTTGTAAACAATATACAATACATTGGAAAACATAACTGCAAGAACTCTGTAAATATAATTTTTGTTATAATTCATAATTTTAGGTACGCATACCAACTCCTCTCAACACCAGTGGAGTCCAGGTTATTTGTATGAAGGGGAAAGCTAAATATAAAGCCAGTGAGAATGCCATTGTTTGGAAGTAAGTCTAAATGTCTTTACCTAATTCAAACTGGAGGAGGCAATCACAGGTTGCCAAATCATAGCTCCCAAAGAATTAAATTGTATGCTTCTCATTTCAGGATTTTCTTTGTACCCATCTAATGTTATTGATTCTTATGTACTGGCATTTCCAAAACCAGGATTGAGATACAGGCATGCAATTAGATAGAATAGTTTGTTTTGGTTGGTTCTAAAGAAATTGGTCTTATTACCAGTATGGCTGTCACAATGATATCACAAAAATCACTAAAATAATTTAACCAAATTTAATGAAGATCATTGTAGCTTAACAGCCTTTGAAACTGTTACTACTGATGGTATCCACCATTAATATAGTTGCCATCACTAACAGTTGAAAAACCTTCAGCAGAATTTAAGTAAGTGTGAAAGGGATTACTTTGGCAAATAGTCCTTTTTGTATTGGACCGTAATGCTAAAATGCACAAATAAAGTTGATGTATGCTTTAGAATAGAATAGAATTTTTAGTGTGGAGCTGAGTTTACTAAGTTGGTAGAACACTGCTAATCCAATGGACCGGGATTCCATACCAAAACCATATCATTCTGTGTTAGCCACTTTGGTGTGGGAATGTCAATAAAATCTCATTTCCTTGGCACAATATAGAAAAAGGTGTTCAAATTGTCATTAAAATTTAGTGAATCCACCAACTTGTAACAAATTGCATCCTACTGACCCAGATTTCATGGTCAACAATTCTTACATAAGGCTTATAGGCCAATGTCAGCCAGGTGAATATTCTTCTTATACGACTGGCAGGAAATTTGTAATGTTTATATCTGCTAATTATGAAATATGTCACTTAAAAGTAGGCTGAGATAGAAATTAAATTAAATCATGATTTTGCTGTTTTAGGATTAAGCGCATGGGTGGTATGAAGGAATGCCAGCTAAGTGCTGAGATTGAACTTCTCAACACTAATGACAAGAAGAAGTGGACACGCCCACCAATATCCATGAACTTTGAGGTATAATTTACGCTTGTCATAGTTAGGGCAAGCATTATTTTACAAATATAACTCTTGCTAATGTAAACATACAGTGATACCTGTCTTGAGCAAAGCCATTTAAGTAGTAAATGCACTGTCATGAGTAACCTGTTGTAGTACATGACCAGCAATCACAATTTATAGATAAAATAAATGATCTAACACTGATCTAAATGATTACATTGCAGAAACATAAATACAACTGACCTTCTTTTGTAAACGTGACCATTTAGTAGAGTTTATTCAAAACAAAATAAATGTTCAGTATGGCATCCAGTTTTTTAAAATCTACAGTCTACAGGTCATGCAGGCTGCAAGCATCATGTCCTATAGACTATAAATCCAGTTAAAGTGCAGGTCATTAACCACCATTGTAATGCCAAGTTCATGCAAATCCCATTTGGTTAACCCTTTTTTCTTAAAATGGAGCAGTTAAGGATGTACAGTAAATTAAACAGTTCATATCTCACAACTCCAATAATGTCATCATTAGATATATCCTGGATATTTCACCTGAATTGTCAAACAATAATTAGTCCCATAATAGCCTAAAACAACCAAGCCGAACACCTACTTGACCCTCTAAATCAACAAGCATTGTTTTCATGAGCAGTGGTAAGGGCAGGATGGGATTGTCAGATTATTGACATTGCTGTCAACAGGGATTTTTTGCTTTTAGAAGATAAATGGAAGATATACAGAGCTCCCAACCCTCAAAATTTTGGCATGAATTTCATGACTTATTCAGCAAATCACAGATTCATCTGCATGCAAAAACATTGCAAATTAGCCAATTCTCAATTATTTTAAATCTTTAAAAAAAATAACTGATTTCCCGTTTAGCGCTAGTCGTGATATTGGCAGTTGTCGAAACAAAAAAAAAGTCCAGCACTGCTGGTTGCAATATTAGTGGAACAAAAGCTGATTGGTACAGATGGCCTGGTAGCAAACATTTTAACGTATTTTAATCTGTATGTATAAGAGTAGTTTTACAAATGCTTTTGAGAGTAACAGAGGCCTAACTGGACTTTCACTCAGCACATGTGCCATAAGCACTGATTCGAATTACCATTCAGCATAACATCTTGAAAATGTCTTTCATCAACAAAGAAAAAGAAATGTATAGCTCAAAAAGTGAATTTTGGTTTGGATATACCAAAACTTGTCTGTGCATCCAGTATACAACATGCTCTTTGCACGCAGTGTGCCACAAATTTTTCCATAGGGCATGGGGCAGAGACGATGTGAGGAAACACATTGGTAGCAAAAGCACATAAAGGGTGGGAAAATTAGGAACTTGCAGCAGATTTCAGCTCTAGAATATTTTAAGCCATTGATGAAAGACTGGCAAGCTACCAATGCTGAAGCATTGTTTCTGAGCTGTCTTGTTGAAAACAATCTACTTTTATCAGCTGAAGACTATGATAAACGTATGTTCCAACAAATCTTCCTGGACTCGAAGTTCTCTTCACGAATTCATGTCAGTATTCACTAATTTGTATCCCTAATTTCACTAATTCATACCTAGTTGCCTAGTTACCTAGTCACTAATTGCGAGCCTGGAGAGTATGCAGCTATGGGTATAACTGACATACATTGTTCCTAAATTCGTATGTATATCTTTACATAAACTGGAAGTGTGCTAATTTTAGTGCCTATCTGTCTGAGAATTCTAATGAAATGAGATAGCTTAGAAGTTAAATGTCTTACTGCAGCAGACAATATGTATATGTTCATCCCATATCATGTAACTTTTATTAAAATGCAATGCATGATGAAAACATGAATTCTGGCAAAAATACTTGTATACAAAAACATTTTACTCAACTGCTGATGAGTATGACAGATAACCAACCAGCCAGTTCTCATTGCTATAAATAGAATGACCCATTTCCAAGAAAAGAGATTGTTTTCTTCAAATGTGAACTTTGCCAGACATATTCGTTTTATTAAGAAGTTAATGAACCAGTCTATATTTTTTTAAAGAAAATGGTGCCAGATGTTCAGTGTAATGCTTTATGGTATGAGTTGTGAATGTTATATGATGGAAAATGTTTGAACACATGGATCTTTTTAAACTTCAAAACATGTCAGATCAGAAACTGCTGTACAAACTTATAAAAAGAATATGAGAGTAATGTAACACAGCACCTGGCCATGATCATTGCAGAATTAAACTTCACGATCATTTAGTGATAGTTACATATGTAAACTAGCTGTATTGAGTGTTGAATAGAAATAATTTATTAGTATATTTTGTGTTTGTATTATGATTTTAATCCATATGGATTTTTCCATTTGTGAGAAGAATTTTGATCAGCTGCAGAACCAGGTTAGTAGTAAAAATGTATCTTATATTCATGTGTGCTGAAGTTCTGACATTAGATTACACTTTTTACGCCCAAGTTAAGCTTTTTTGTTACTTTTAATAGCAGTAAAAATACTGACTGATTGGCTGATTTGTTCTATATTTTTCCTTCTGTTTTAATGATAAAGTTTAAATCAATTCAGTAATGTATTGTGTATTTTGAAAGTAAATGAATTTTTTTTTTTTTATACACCTCTCCCTTGATAACTCACTCACATTGGGGACCTTTGGGTGTAAGTTAAACATATTGATAAACTAAACTAAATGTTGTGTATAAAAAAAATTATCATTTTATTTTGTATCTGTATTTTCATAATAATCCTGGATTTAGCCATTTTGTGACAAGAATTTTAATTAATTGCAGATCCAGGTAAGTAGCAAACATAAATTTACATTTTCATAAGATGTCCAGTATTTATGGCATGAAATTTATAGATTGCTCTTCGTTTGCTCAGATTATGCTTTTTTGCCACTTATATTCGAAATAATTATGTGTATACCTCTAGGGATTTGCATATATAAATTCACAACAAAGCAATTCAGGTTAACATTTAATATAATTTGCATCTGATCAAGTGAATGATCATTAGGATCGATGGGTACCCAGCTGACTTTTTCTATAAAAAATTAACAGTTTAAATACAATCCATCAAGAATGAACACTGTTCTTGTACAGCTTTACACTTGGACAAAAAAGAACAGTCCACACTGAAAAGCAATAAACTCATTCAAGAATGAACAGCGTACTCACACACAACAAAACATACTAATAAGAATAAACAATGCATTTGCACCACAATACACAAACAAGAATCAACAATACACTCTGACAGCAATACACTGATACATGTACCCGAATGAATGATGCACTCACATAGAATCACATCAACAAGAATGAACAATGAACTTGCACGGCAATGCACTCTGACTAGAATGAACAATGCACTTGTACAGTAATACATTCATACAAGAATGAATCATGGACCTGTACAGCAATACATTGAGACAGGAATAAACAGTGCACTTGGACATTGAATACTGGAGTGGGTTTTATGCTGTGAATATTTTTCCTGGATATCATTTGAATTGGTTTCATAAAAAAATGACATTTTCATTAGTACTTAGATTCATTGATTTGGATGGTATAATAATATTGATTCCTAAGGTGTTTCTTTGGGGAGTTGGAGGGGTATTGATGCCTTTTGTAAACCAAAAACTAAATGAAAATTAGTACCTCATGAAAAATAGATTATAGAGCAATTATTATATAAACATCTCAATTTCAGGTTCCGTTTGCTCCCTCAGGATTTAAAGTCCGCTACTTGAAGGTTTTTGAGCCAAAGCTGAACTACAGTGACCATGATGTTATTAAATGGGTCAGATATATTGGAAAGAGTGGCCTATATGAGACCAGATGCTGAGACAAGGCAGGCACAGGAGAGAAATAAATTAGATTGATGTTCTAGAGATATTGGACACAAAAAAAAAATTAAACTTGGCAAAATGTTTTGATCAGAATTCCAGGTTGAAAATAGACAGAACCTGGTTGTTTTCAGCAAATAACTTTGAGTTAATATAGTTACAGGTATGTTAGATATATCCGTTCATTTCATGTAGAAATCTTTTTCATTGTTCAGATTTTTGTTATTGAACTGCTTAGCTGATAAATTGTACAAAAGATTCACCTGTATGAAACACATGTACCACCTCAAATATTTTGCCTGGAAAGGTTTATTATTTATTACCTTTATTGCATATAGCTAGATTAGGGGATAGTTATTTACAAAGTCAGCATCATAGTATATAATGGAAGATGATGTCTATAAATGCTATAATGGCTAAACTCTGCTACTGCATGTTGTTGTATAGTACTTAATGATTTCAGGTTAAATAGTGTTAGCCTAGATTGAAACTTTACTTGATTGCACATTTTGTGAATCAAATAGATCAGTCATATATATGTTAGTGTGTCTTTTATTGGGTAAGCTGTATAGATATGGATATTATAATCGTGCAATATAAATACCCTACATTAATGAAACAAAAAACATAATAAAACCTAGTGATAGTTTTATTTACATATGTTTCTTGTGAATTTCAGTGAAATATTTAGCAGTTTACATTTCTTTTTATCATTAAAACCTGTCAAAATTGTTACCATGACATATTTGTTCTGACATGTCTTTGATGTCACAGAATATCAAGATTTGGACTCGAACATTAAAACTTTAGAGAATAATGGTCAAGAGAAATTAACATCAGAGTTTGTATACTACCTGCATTACATTCCTGGTAAACAACATTGTGATAAGATTTGTTTTTTTACTACCATGGTGTGCTTTGTACAACTGGAAATCAATTATTTGGGACTGTAAAACATTGGATACACCTGTTGTATGTGAAAACTTAGTTACAAATAAATATGCTAATATTTTGGAACAACAGTAAAATATTACCAAGAAATATTTTTAAATAAACTATATGCCATATCTTCTGCTGAAAATGTCTACATACAGCTTGTATTGATAAATATTAATTGCTTTATAAGCTTTGACAACCATAACAAGTAATGTTTAAATGTCTTAGCACAAATGTAGCAACATGTACATTTAAAATGAATGATTACATCCCCTAATATGTCATGTTCTGTTTTGAGAAATATTAACATGTCAACAATCCCAAGTTACTTACTCTGATGGGATGGATATCATTGGAGCACAGTATTTTATATGCTATGTAGGCTAAGAGAGGAAACTAAAGTTTGTTTTATTTGCGCCATTGTAAAGTGTCATCAGTAATTACAACCAGTCACCTCTTTGTATAAATCAGTTTCCATATTCACTATCAAACCTTGCCTTGATTTCATTATGTTCCTATACAATGATGATATCACCAAAGATTTGTGCTAATCCCATGGATGAAGGTTCTTCATAATGTTTCTGGTCATCTCTCTGTGTAGTTTCACATCATTGTATTACAAAAAATAGATTATGCTTTTTACATGCTTCTAATAATCATATAACTTTTGGATTTTTTTCTTTCTTTCTTCAAAATACCATTTTCAAGTGGATCTGCAGCCAGAATGAAAAAGGAGAATTTCCAAGCACATACAGAAATATTGTACATTTTGTACATGGTGTTGAACCAACATTATGATAGCATGAGGTGGAAGAACAGATTTTGAGCGACCAACTTCCAAATCTAAGAGATATATACCTGTAAAAGAGAATCATGGCTATGTCATCAATGCAGATAGCTTTCACAAATTTTCTTGTCAAAAATAATCTACTGCTTGCCATTGTTGAGAAAGCCTGACCTATGTTTCAGATGATGTTTTAGATTCATCTATTACCAAGGGTAGAAACGCATAAATTCCTTCGGTGGTGCTAACCCTAATGAATCTAAATAAACGATTGCACGTGGAGTTCCAGGTCTGCTGCTGTTATTGAGATTAATAATACCGGTTTTGGCGCTGTTTAGTTGTGCTGGCAACTGATCTTTCATAAAGTCGCCTCTGAAGTTTTTAATCGCGAGTTTTTTTTAGCAGCATTGAGTAAATCAAAATTTGACATTGGCGATAGAACCTTTGGTTCTCGAGTTAGTAAACCGTTCCTGGGATTCTCAGACCCTTTCCGCTGTATCATGAATACAGGGTTCCTGGTAGTCTTAGACCCTTTCCCTTCCTTTTTTTATATCCTTTTCCAGTTACTTTCTTTAATGCCATTCCTGCTGCGGTACCAACGGCCCTTAACGCTGCTGCTTTAGCCACCGCTGGGGCTGCTGCCGCAATCAACGCTAGTAATGCAGCTAACAACGGAAATATACAAAATCTACGAGGATCAATCGTGTTTCACTAATAATACTGGTTTCAATATTGTTTGGTCTGGAAGGTAACTGGTCTCACATAAAAACATCTCTAAAGTTTTTTATTTTTAATGTTTTAGTAGCATCAAGTGAATCAAAATTTGACATCAGTGTTATTAAACCTTTTCCCATTGCTTTCTTTAGTGCCATTCCAGCAGCTGTCATGTCAGCAGGGAAAGCAGCAGCTATCAGCCCCGGTATTTCCGCAAGGAGAGAAACTATACCCCGTCATTTTGTTATATCTGAAATAGCACCTGTAGAGAAATCTGAAATAGAACCTGTAGAGAAATTAAGTCAAATTCTGGTTTTGTCATTGAATTTGTTACACTGGCATTCTGTCAGTGGCAGCTTATTCTGACACCTGTAATCTGTGTTTTAGTGTCATTGTAATTCCTGAATTTTTTTTAATGTGACCTGGAGTCAGAGTAAAATTTACATGATGATATGACATTTATAATATCTACATTGATCCAATTGTACTACATGTTTGGAAAATATTACGTTTTCTACTGGTGCATCAATGACTCTCATTCATCCACCAGTGCCTTCAAGTAGCATCGAGTTATCTTGAGTATAACAGCAACTGATCTTCCAGTGAAAAAGAATAGATCGGATATAGATTTTGAAAATCTAGTTGTGATATTTGCAAACCAGTAACTATATTCTGATCGCGTCCCATAAATGTCATCAAACGATGATAATGACGTGCTACATTATTTTTAAAATCAATTTAAATATTCTCAAATGGTTTTTGTTGACCATTTATCCTTAACGAAACTTCAAAACTCCCAAGTCTGTAAAATATCATATGACTCTGCTATTTAGAATTTAATCGTGTATAATTGTGTAACGCAACAAATATATGTCATGGCACAGAAAAACCTTGTTGTGATGCTATATGCCAAGTAAATATACCATTAATATTACTCTGAATACTATCTGTTGTTGTTGTTAGCCATGATAGTAATGATTTACCACCTGTATCCATAAATGATAATAATTTATTTTCTTTAGTGATTGATGCGGTCATTACTATAATCCACAATGAGTTTTGATAATACTACCTTACCAGCAACACCTCCATGTCGACATATAGCATCATTATCATCACTTTTTTGTATGAGCACAACTGAATGCTTGGCCCCAAAAATAAACTTTCTAACATTTCTACAAAAACCGAAGATGTAAGAGTCGTATTTCACATGAAAATCTTATATTATCACCCTTTATCATTGATCGGCATGTAAATAATCCTAAGTTTAAATTATCATTCAGCAATATTTCTGTATGTATTTCTGCTGCTCCTGCAGCATTTTTTACATTATTGATAGTTACGTTTTTCCTAGCAGGATTATTAAAAGTATCTTTAACATAAATAAATTGATGGATCTTGTATAATCATTGGATTATATAGCTAGGCCTATTATAGTTGTAGCAGCATCAACATCTTTTTTAATCGATTCAATATTTCCTCCATCAATCATATATGTAGTACTATTAAACAAAGCCATAATTCCATTGTTAATAAAACCAACCACGACATCAGCATTATATACTGCATCATCAGTTTTTACAAGCTTACCTTCTACTTCATTAAACGCTGCAGCAGGTAAGAAATATCTACTTGTATCCTATACATGTTTGAACATTTTAATTCCCATGATCTGAATCATGGTTGTCTTGAAATTTTAAAAGGAACATGAAGACTGCTGAATTACTGACCAGTTTCATCCACTTGTCTCGATCAAGTGCCAATGTCTTTGTCTCAACAAAAAGTTTCCTGGTCCATTCTGTGATGCTGTCTGTCCACTTTTTACTCTTGTCTACCTCTAATTCTGCCACCTTGGACACTGCCCTGCAGGACTGTTGTGGATAGACAGTTGGCTCTAGTGACATGGCCATACCGTTTCAGCTTTCTCTTTTTGACGTTGGTGAGGTCTTCATATGGGCCTACTTGTGCCTGATGGTTGTATGCATTTCTTCATTTCTGATGTGGTCCAAGTAAGAGATGCCAAAGATGGTTCTGTAGCATTTCATTTCAAGTGCCTGGATTCTTCATTGTAATTCTGCTATCAGAATCCCAGCCTCACATGAATACAAAAAGATTGAGATGACTAGTGCTCTTAGTAGTCTGATTTTAGTTTTCAGACTGATATTCTTGTCTATATAGATGGGTCTTAGCTTTGATATAGCTGCCATTTGTGTGCTGCTCGTGACAAAATTTCTGCTTTTCATCCCACTTTGGTGATTATGGAACCACATTATTTGAACTGGCTCACTGTTTCCAGTTCCTGTCCTTTGACTTTAATCTTGGCTGATTTTTCATCACCTTTGTCTGCTCAGCACTTAATTCCAAGTCAGTTGGAAGGTGTTTCTTTCAGGTTCTTTTGTAAGGTAGCAATCTAGCCTTCACGGCCTGCCAGCGCATCAGTGTCATCTGCAAAGCAGAGGTTGATGATCTTACGCTCTATAATACTGTAGTATCATTTATTTTCGTTGCGCTCAATTTTCGTGGTTTTGTAAAAAAAAAAAAGGCATTTTCGTGGGGACGTAAATTCGTGGTTTTGCGTCAAATTTTGCATATTATAAGGTAGTTAATTTCATGATTTAACCTCTACACGTACTCCAAATAAAGAATACAAAAGAATAAAACGATGCCGACGCAAACGGCGGTCACATTAATGTTTAAAACAATACTACCACCTTTATGAGTACATATCTAAGACCCGGCAAGTTCAATACTTACGTGTTTTTGACCAAGCGATTAACATCTGTCAAAGCAGATTCAGCCAACAACACTAAAACAATACTTCCACCTATGTGAGCACATATCAAACACCCGTCAGGATTAATCAGTTTCGCCATGTTTTCGTTTGAGTGTTCAAGATCAAAGGAAGCCGCTGCCGCCAACAAAACCAGACCAGTCAGTTATTAAAGTACATTTGAATGATCTCTTACTTAAACCACTGTCCATAAAGTTGCAATATCAGTACTTTATGACTATCATGGCATTAACACAGTGGCTTAAGAGTGGTAAAATTCAACTTAGATCACCCTCGGTTCCTGGACTTCCTAACCCATCAGAAGCTGAGAACCCGGCGCAGGCTCTCACTTACCAAAAAAAAAAAAACGGGTCAGGAATTGGGGGAGGGGGGGATCATCAACCTATGTGGCTCATTTTTCGTTGGGGATTTAAATTCGTGGTTTGTGGCAACCACGAAAACCACGAAAATTGATCCCCCACGAATATTGATGATACTACAGTACCAACCATCCATAAGTGGTTTTCCAGGGCTTCGCTCAAGATGCGCTCTTAGTTGATGCTGAAAAGCATGGGTGACATGAGACTAGCCTTGACATACATGATCTGTTGTCTTAAACCAGTCCCCCAATGCAATCATGGGCAATGACTGCACTGGTAGCCATAGTGTACAGCTGCTTCATGGTATTGGTCAACTTTTGACCCATGTTGTACTTCATTGTGGCCTACAATGCCTCATGCCACACTGTCAAAGACCTTTTTGAAATCCATGAACACATTGCAGATATGCTGTTGATGTTGCGAGTACTTTTCACCCAGAACCCTGAGATTGAATATATGTTCTGTTGTGCTTCTTCCACTCTGGAACCCAGCATGTTCTTCAGTGATTATTTCATCTGCTTGTGGTTTCAGTCTGTTCAAGATCTTTAGCATCGCCTTACTAGCATGGCTAATCCAACTGATAATTCTGTAATTTTGGCACAGCTGGAGATTGCTTTTCTTGGGTAGTATTATAATCAGTGACTAGGTCTGCTGTGCTGCCCATTCACCTGTTTGCCAGATTTTGTTGCAGATTTTTGTTAGGAACTCTATCACTGATCCACCAATTCTTGATAAGTTCAGCTGGGATTTTGTCTACTCCAGCTACCTTCCCATTCTTCACTGCTCTTATTGCTAACTTCACTTCTTCTTTGAAATGGGGAAATCATCATCATTTGAGGAATTTTGAATGTCAAGCACCTCTGGATCTCGTATGGACTGATGGTTATAGAGTTCTTTACAATACTCAGTCCATTGTCCTGCAATGTCACTCTCTTCTTTAAGGTATTTTCAGTTTTCGTCTTGAATGGTACTGACTCTTGGTTGCTTCTGTCTGGTGATGTCTTTCACAATTTGGAATGCAATTTTGCTGTTATCAGACTGCTCTCTATTTATGTGCACTTTTGTCCAATCCAGTCTTCTTTTGCTTTCTTCAAGGTTTTTTTTTTGATATTCTTGTTTATTTCTTGGTATTCCATTGCCCCTGTTGTGTTGTCTGCTGTTTTTGAGGTCTGTTCTGGTATCACACAACTTCAGAATGTCTTTTGTAACCCAGGTTTTTTTCTTTGGGTGATGGAGGCCAGTGATGTCTTTGGCAGCTGCTGTCATGACGTCTTGAAAGTGTATGTCATCACTTTAACATCAACATCCATCACAAGGAGTGTAGGAAGTTTTCCTCCAATTGTGCCTTGCAATGACTTGCAGATGTTAGGGTCCTTCAGTTGTTCAAGGCTGAACTTGAAACTGATGTTCTTTGGCTTGTAAATTTTCTTCAGCTTCGCTCGGAAATTCATAATCACTAGGGCTTGATCACTCCCAACATCACCACCTAGGAACGTCCTGTCTTATTTCTCTGAAATAATATAACCGTGATTGTATTTCATTGAAAGTACCGTTGTTTTTTTTTTAAAATTTGTATATATCATTCGTAATGCCAATTTGCTTGTGGTACTGAATGAGAGAAAATAAACAAAAAAGATTAATTTATTTACAAACTACTACTGCTGTAAAATACAGTATAGATAAATCTAACAGAGTTACGTGTCCTTCAAAGGGTTGTCACTCTTAACAATAATTAAATAGTTTGTGTTTATACTTCTGCATAAACGCCCATTTAGTAATATTTCCTGCGACATATTGTACCGAACACGGGTTAATATCAAAATATCTGCCAGCTGGAAATAGTTTGTGAAAATCTCTGTATTTATTGATTTAACTACCTTGGAAAAATTTGATATTTCCCAGTTCCACCACATGCAGCATTCTGACTGCATGATAATTCGTAAATTGCACAAATCATTATTAAGTTTTTGGCTATCAATATGATAGATTACAAAACATTTTCCAGTTGGTCCAAAGAAACATTCGTACATAAATCGGTGACAAAATTTACATCATTCCCCCTGCATTAAATCTCACATAACCAGTATTATTAACAGTACCGACTGTTTTTTATTTTTAGTAGAAAGTGTCTAATAAAACCATCACGAGACGCTTCGTCATTTTTGATGATATGATGTTTAACACAAAAAAAATCATTTTGCTACATTTGTATTAAAATATTGTTTCTCTAACTCTTTACTTTGAAATGTAGTGTTTTAATAACCTTGATATTGTTATTATTTTGTTATCATAATATCGCTTCAACTCTGTATTTTTCTACCTCTACAATGCTCACACAACTTGGTTTTACCTTGAACTCAAACACCGCACATAAACATGGTTTTGGTCCTAGACTCCCCTCCGTACACTTGATGAATGATATCCACATAATTAGTTTTACGCAGGTTTTGTTACAAGGAGTTGTAGAGACCATTATTAGCCACATAAATGTGTTTTTTGTTTAAATATACAATTATACTCCAATTTAAATACATGTGTACGTTTGCCTTAATTATAACATGGATGAGTTTGAGAGATTACATTCATGCTTTCTACAGCCATATTCAATCTCGACAGAATGCGCCGCCAAGTTAACGATTCTAACAAGTTCAAATCAGCAAGCATGATAACTCTGATACCGAATCAGACTCAAATTAATCGTATCCCTGAAGTCAAGGAAGAGTTTCCCAATGACGGTGCATCTCACATGAGATCAACATTCAGGATCAGCACGACGCCGAAGGTGTTATTGCTGCTACAATGAATGACCAACGAGCTGCAGCGAATTTTAATTATCAGGACGAACTAAGATATTTTAGAGCGTCAATATAATTAAAAGTCGTTGCTGGTAGTTGGGAGTAACATTTATTGTAGTAGTAGATACCGCGGAATACGATATTTGGATTATACTTGACAAATGTGACCCTGTTGTCACAGGATGAAACCGGTTTGGGATTGGATTAGTGAAGACACCGAAAGCAACTGCGTTAATAAGATGTTTATTTATAAACGCAATTTAAATATAAACGATCTAGACACCATTATAAACAAAAGATTAGGAAAATTATAAAGTTCCTTAACATGGAACTATCAACAAGTAACTCAATGAGAAAACTCTCAAAGGATGATTTAATGAAAAGGGATTTAAAACTAACGCGAGTAACGTCTTATCACCCGATCAACAAATACAAGTATATGTATGATTTTACAAATATATCGATCATATAACGAGACTGAGATGTAAATGCCTGTAATTTTGGTTATATCGTTCATATAACGACTTACCAAGGTAAAGGCATGTATATTATGATTTTACAATTCATGTAACGATTTAGCAATGCAAAGCTGAAATAATGAATTTATCGTTCAAATAACGATTTAGCAATATAAAGGTGAAGTTACGAGTTTATTAATTTATCGTTCAAATAACCATGTTAAATCAGACTGGAAATGAAAATTTTTATTTTATAAATGTAATTCTTTCTAAATTCTAATTCGAATATAATGTTTATTAAAAAAAAAATTATCGTGTGCGGATATTGAGTGTATTGCGAAGAAGATCAAGGAACAAATGTACACCACTTCCAACAACCTTCTCTCCACTAGACCTACCAGACCAATTTGCAAATTTTTTCGATGACAAAGTAAAAACCATTAGAGATTCGCTTGACAGCACAATTTCAACTGATTCGTCACCATACGGTTGTGATGCTGAATTTCAGCGACAATCGTTAGGAGCATTTGAACCTGTTTCTATTGATTTAGTACGCACCAACATGTCATGAACATATGCAAGGCTGCATATATTGAATTGAGACGCATCAGTTCCATTCGTAAATCCTTCAGTTGATGCCACTAAACCACTTGTGTGTTCATTAGTAGTTTCAAGACTGGACTATTGTAACTCAATTCTGTCTGGTTCGTCACAATATTTACTCCAGAAACTTCAAAAAGTTCAAAACATAGCTGCACAGATCATCTTTAGAGTACCTCGATCAGAGCACACCTCACCACTGCTCTGTACCCTACATTGGCTATCAATTCGATACAGAATCTGTGCTATGTTTCAATGACAGATTCCAATCCAACATAACTATCCAGCCTCACTCGTGTATACACCAGCTAGATCCTTATGCTATTCTTCTGATAATCGTATACTCATTGTTCCCAAGGTGAAAACAAAGTCATATGGACTACGTTCGTTTGCACACCAGGGCCCGGTGATGTGGAACGAATTGCCCATTAAATTAGACACAAAGACAGTGGTCCCTTTTAAGAGTGCTCTTAAGACTCGCCTGTTTCAACTGCAGGGACAAACTTAGCGACCTAATCATGTTTTGTATCTTATATGTTTTCAGCATGTTTTTATGTTTTTCCAATTTCATTGTTTTTGTCATTTGTTGTTCTGTAGTGTAGTCATATCATTATTGATGGTGTAAAGCGCTTAGAGCTTCGAAAGATTAGGCGCTATACAAAGTCTTCATTATTATTATTATCATTATTATTATTATTATTATTATTATTATTTCCGAGTTTTAATGAAACGACAAATCACGTGGTCCCGTGACGTCATACTAGCCAGTCCTCGTATGTAAACAGAAACATGGCAAGCGAGAAAGGCCATTGAGAACGATTTTCATCGGAAGTAATTTTTCACACACACACACACACACACACACACAAACACCCCACAAATAAATATGCGAGGAAATCATACGTAATTAATTTAAACATTAAGAAGCTTCCTTTCTATGATTCAATTTCAGTGTATTTTACATGCATGCTGCAGTTAGCGTATTGATAAATCTGTAAGTATATACATGCCTCGTTAAAATAGATTAAGTACTGTACTGGTCAGTGCTGAAAGAAATGTTTTAAGCACAGGCCCCAGGCTGATTACTTAAATAAACGTAATCCCTGACTGAAATTCCACAAACCCGAACAGTTCATATCTGTTAACTCTCAAGCCGGGAGAAGAAAGAAAGAAAAATAAATTCCCAATTTTGGAGGTATTTCCTCCCTATCTCCTAATATCTTGATTTTTCGCAGAGAACTCCCGATTATTTCAATGTCAATTTTAATTTCTCAGAAGAAGAAAAACTATATATATATATATATATATATATATATATATATATATATATATATATATATATATATATATATATAAAGAATACAAATCATATGACATATAACAGTCCTTTCAAATGCACTGGATCCAGCAAGGGATCACGTGTGTCAGGGATTGAATAAGATAAATGCAATAAACTGACAAGCAACAGTGCAAAAACTAGTATCACTCTAGCCTGAGCGCTTTCAACTTTCAATGAGTCTTTATCAAAGGCAAATACAGAACATAGACAAGACAGACAATTAAAATACAAAAACCGTGTTTACAGAACTTTACATGCCTGTTTCTACAGGAATTAAGCCTTGAAATTTATTATGTTACAACTAGTCGCGGATGCTGTAAAATGTGAAATCGATGAGCCAAAGCGACACGTATGTTTTGTATGTAAATTTATGTACGTGCAAATTTTTAGTTTTTGCACTGTTGCTTGTCAGTTTATTGCATTTTATATATATATATATATATATATATATATATATATATATATATATATATACACATATATATATATATTTATCAAGTTGCCATCCTCAGATGCCGGCATATTTTATTTTATCACTTGTGAATATTGTAATGAAGAAATAATTATTATCACACGAGTTTTTATCTTCAGTAAATTGTTTAAGATTAAACATTATTCACGTAAATTTCAGATTGTTTAACTATTTCAGAAGTACTTCTTGTAAAAAAAAATTGTCACCAATTAGGTTAAAACCCATGAATGAACACAATGAAGGCTGCGTAATTTTCTCTGCAAACAAAATCTCCATTTCCGCCAAAGAAACTCGGCCAATTAACACCTGACATTCCTCTACCATATATGTAAAGTTTCATTAACATGATTAAATTAAAAGAAGGAATAAAATAAAATATACGACGCAGTATATGTGCCCCTAAAAATCTAATTCAAAATAAATATTTCATTCAGTAAACAGTGTTACATATCTTAACACTTAAACTAAAGGAAATAGGGTGGGATATAAAATGTAGGAAAACAATGGCCACATACATGTACGGTAACGTTTGACTGCAGATTTGAACTCTTAAAATGAAGTTTTTGGCTTCAAAGTTACAACAAAATTGGGCATCGTTTATTTGCCAATGAATTTCTGGTGCTTACATACACATTCTGTAGCATATGATTTCTTTGAATTATGTCAGATGGCCATTCCTTTTCACAAGATAAGCGCAATGATAAGGAATAATTGTTAATTTGTTAAACTGCCATTATGTTTGTGTACTAATTCTAACCTCTAACTATTATTAAGACGAGAACATGAAAAAAGGGTCTTGTCCTGGGGGATAATAAGGCGTATCACATGGGAGAAATGGCGTGTCCCATGGGTGCTTGCACATTGGGGAAAATGGGCGGGGTCAATAGTCGCCTCCCCCAATTTATATTGTCTACTATTTAAACTGCCCAAGGGACAGTTTTATATCAGTTCCAATCATTACAAATTACCGTTTATACATTTTACGTGTAATAGGCATAGACTGAAAGGTTGTGTTTTTTTTTTTTAAACCAGGATTGTTGACTGGTATTCACAAACCGTATTTTGAAAGAGCGTATCCTGTGAACACGGTTGTTTGTCCAATATATCCACTGAATAATAACCAACGCGTTCATGATCTCAAGCCAATTAAAATTTTTGAAAATAAATTGTGTAGCCAACCGAAATACAGAGTACATCACAAATGCGATACGTGAAAATAAACTAAACAGATATACGACATGAAAAAATAAACAACTTGACTGAATCAGTCAAAGATAAAGGAGATACAAATAAAGATGTCTCTAACTTAGAAAAAAAAAACAGTAATATGCCCAATAACAGTAACAACAATATCAGGAAAATATTATACAACCCAACATACTTATCCAAAGGAGCCCCTTTAAATACCGTTGATCATAATACGCCTGTTTGGACATCTGGGTGAAGTTTATTAACGGTGATGTATTTGATTATATTAACCAAAAATAAGTGAAAACGATCGCGTGTTGGTATGGTTATTTCAAAGTTCCGATGATAGAAACTATGATCAATGTGTGCGGCCGAGCTGAGATATTTATCAAACAGAAGAAATGAAAAATCTTCCGTTATAATACACTGATCCTGACGATGTCAGGACTGAACAACTACTAAATAATTGTTTTACCATTCCATCAGTCGCAGCTCATTTTGATATACGAAAACGTCATGGAAGCATACTCTATTTGATTTTCTTGATGATATTATATCGAGCTGTGTCGATTTTGGACACGGTGGATTGTGGAATACTAAATACGATTATAAAAGTATGATATCTCTCAATATGGTTGCGTGTTATCCCGGAAGTTTCTTGGAATGGGAGATTGTTCGGACTATTTAATGAGATTTTGACATCCAGTACACGAGATGACCAGCGTTGCGCTACACGGAATGTTACTTTATTTTGACTTTACTGGATTTGCTTGTGTCGAGTCATTCGAGTTTGCCAAAGGTCTTCATCCAATTTGTTTTGTTTCGTTTGGCAAACATTTTTCAGAAGCAAATGTGTGGAACCAATATTATTTTTACGATATATGCTCTTTTCAAAAATATTATTATCGTTTGTTGTAGGTGAAGCAATTATATCGAATCGTCCGTACAGCAAACTTTGGTTACAGCAATAAAAGTATTCCAATGAAATTCTGAAAAAAAATATGGCAAAAAGATCATGGCAGAAACATAATTGGTCAATTTACCCAAGGAGGATCATATGATCATAAACGACATTGTACAAGATCAATTACAGCTGATGGTGCACTAGATTTTATAATTGCTGATACAACGAAAAGAAATACCTTTAAACTCGAAGTAATGTTGACTTATCAGAAGAAAATAAATTAAGTACATTTGTAAGTTATATTGATGGTGAGTCTCCGCAGTTTCCGCATTTAAGATTTTCAATGGCCGAGTACGTTTCGAAATATTTATTATCGATGGCGAACATATTTACTAAATGTGCCATTAGAGTCGCCCTGAATTAATTTTATATCGAGAATTTTTTTTTTACAGGATTGCTAAAACATCATATCGTCGCTGATGCATCATGCGGCCAATGGACAATTAAACAAGACAAGATACTCGATTATTCTAAATCCGCCAGTACTATTTGAATATGATCCAGTGATCAAACACAAAACTGTTTATCTTAACGGACCAGGAGGTTCTGGTAAACCCACTCGTGTTATTGAATTATTTCGTCAGAGTTCAATTGATATGGCTGTTTTAACACCTATACATAGACTCGCGAGAGAAATGAAAGAACGGGGAGTAAAATCATGCACTTGTCATAGCTTCTTCCGAAGGAAAGGTGATAAATGGACTCCTGATCGAATGGGCGCGAACTAGATTCCAAAGATTACTATTTGGGATGAGCTATAAACAGTGTCGTTAGAAAAATTAAAATATTTCTGGATTGGTTGAAGAATACAGCTGTGGTCATGTGTGTGGATTATGGTCAACCACCACTATTTGTTGGAGAGTCTCCACACGAATGGTTAAATAATTTTGTAGATTATTATGAAGAAATAACTGATGATAATAGATCGCTTGATCCAGAATAAAACCAGTTTAAGAACTTCAACAGTCTACAACCAAAGACAAATTCTGAGTGAAATAATGCGCGAGATAATTTCCAAAACAACTATATATAAATTATGAAATTTATGGAGACCAATGAGCTTAATAGTTGCACGTAGAAAGATAGTTCGTAATAGACTTTAGCAGAAATTATTTCAATTACGTAAAGAAAAGGTTTTCAGAATTGCCTGTACCATTTTGATTTCGACTGGCAGATACGCGACGACAGAATATCGACGTTGATAAGCCAGGATCGTCAAAAGAAATAAAATCGTGTGTTAAATGATATTGCTTTAGTTGATGTCAGTGTTGCTACGAGCGCGTTAACTCCTGACACCGTCAGTGAAAAAACTCGATGAATGATAGGATACACAATGACGATCCATTCATCACAAGGATGAACCATCTCTGATACATTTGTTTGGATCGTTGATGATCGTATCGAATGGTCAAATTTAGATTAGCATGCAGTGTCTCAAGTCAGAAGAATATCTCAGTTGCGGTGTGTTATCATAGATTTTAATGAAAATAGTAATCAAACTGCTGCTGCTAATGGCGATGATATAGTAAGAAAAAGTTTAGTTATAAACAAGATAGTAAAAAAAAAATCTAGCACCTTCAAGTTGTATTACATTTTGACCAATTTGGACTGACGTTTATTTTGTTCAAATATTGAATTCAAATGTGTTTTTTTTCTTCTCTACAAATACAAAAGAACTCTGATAAAAATCTTGGATAAAGACATTTATTGAAATTTATACTGTGCTAGAACCTGGAATAATATTTCCTGAGATTCAACAAGAGACTCCGTAGGTTATAACATACACGTCATGGCTTTCAACTGAACTGAGTTTTATTCAGGACTTTTATTACTAGGAATTTTGTGTATAGTTCTTTGAATATTTTGGGATTTAATTTGCGATACCGAAAGTTCTTTTTCTCACTTTCACTATGTATTGTAGGGAAATTAATTATTTTTTTTAAAAATTTTACGAAGCTTTTGTCTTTAACTACTTTTTAAAATTTATTTTAAGAGTCTTTCGATGGATCGTGTGCCGCACCAACTTTGTTATTTCTCATGACACCTTGTGACGGAAACCATTTTGCTTTTCATTTTAGACAGGTGCCCATCTCTCCTGTTTCGAAAAAAAGGTAAAACGTTTTTATGTGTGGGTCTGTCCCCTCCCCCCCCCCCCCCCCCCGTTATGTAGATATGTGTTTTCTTAATAAATATTTTCTTCCTGTTTTTTTATAACTTTAAATTTCCATTTGTTTAGGTTTTTTTTTTAAAAAATGGTGGTGTATCCCCCCTCCCCTGCCAGTGTTTCTACAGAGTTGGATGTATTATTCACCTAATCTCGAAATCTCTTCCCTTGTTCATTTGGTTGGCCTTGGCTAGAGGTCACATGTATTCCATGTTTGCTTTTAATGTTTGTTGTTGTTGGGTTTAACGCCATTTTCAGCACAAGATAGGCTATACATGGTGGCCAGTATTAATGGTGGAGGAAGAACACGGGAAAACCCCCAGAAAGAACCACAGACAGAGGTGAGATGGCAGTGATACGTAACGGAGAACACTTTAGACCAAATCATCAGAGTTGTCCTATATTCTTTGAACCTTCAAATTGGATCAGTTTGTGTTATCCATTTAGTTTATCATATATTATTTTTTATAATTTGGAATTTAGGCGAAGTACGGTGTACTGATTATTTGAGAGAAAAAATGTAACTCCTAATGTTTGTCTATTTGTATTTATTTTGTGTCGTTCTTCGCATAGCTATTTATTTCAAAAATATGTTCGACTGTGCTTATTTAAAGGTTTCTGCTTATGCAAACTTTGTGTATCTGTTGTAATTTTCAAAAGGAGACTGTGATATCTTCTAATAAGTTGTTAGAAGTTTGATTTATCTTTGGTTTGGGACTAGGAAAATAGTACACTGACCATCAAATTATTTAGAAATTTTGACAAGTAAAGGTTTCTTACAGAATTAGTGGTGTGAGACCATCATGACTTAACATCACTCATTATCAACATAGCTCACTTTGGTAAACGAAAATGAAATTTTTGGAGAACCAGCCAGACCAAAAGGGGGTGAAACTGAGTAACTACTTCAGAACAAAGCTAGAAGGGGAGGGGGGGGGGAACAGGTATTTTTGGCATTCTATCCCCTAGGATGCCAAACTATGGAAAGGCATCAAATTGCCAAAAAGAGGCGGAAATACTGATGGCAGTCCGTGTAATACCAATCAATACGATTGATGGACTCCAAAATCTAGGAAGAAATAAATTCATGTAACCCACAGATCTTGATAACAAATTGCTCAATACGGATGAAATATAAGTCATAGGCGTCAAAGCAAAGTTGTATATGACAGCTCCCTACGTGATCGAGGTAGAGTCATAATTTTACAGACGTATTCGTATCTGGCCTCAATCATGAAGTCGATAATCAGGAGGTAGTTGACAAACTTCAGAGAAAATTAAAAGCAAAATTCAAGGATGACAAGATGGCGTCAGTGTAGGGGTTTAAGGAGGTGAAATCAGGGGTACGGGTGATGACTATACTTAAGGAAGATGCCTAAAAGATTCCAACGTTTTTCTATGAAATGGGTTTTCTGTTGGTACAGGGAGAGCGAATGGGACATCAATTGTAACAGATGCCAGCAAGTGGGACACATCCCAAGGGATTGCAAAACTTCCATGGTATGCAAGCAAACCTTATGCAAGCAAACCTGCTGGCCCCTCATCACCCATAAGGCCAAACTACCAAAAGAAAAGACAATTAGATGTGGAAATAAGCAGTAAGGAGAAACTGGATGTACTAGACATAACATAAATTTTAAAAAATATATAAAAAATAAAATATAAAGACAGGACCCAGTGGAAAGATATAATAAGCCCAAACAGAACATATCTCATGCAAACCCCAATTAGAGAAAATCCTATTACAATCCAAAACAAATTTCAGATGAGACTTTCGAAGAACAAAGGCTGTATCAGGTGACAAAGAGGACTCTACGGAATCATTCGGAATTCGCCTTCTAACTTCAACTCCTTTGCTTGAGAAAACAAAACAGTAAAAAAAAAAGAGAAGACACCACCACTATCGATATCAGCAGACTTACAAGATACAGAAAATAACAATGTCTAATTAGAAACGCCCGAGACAGCCCTTGTCAAGAACTACAAGAAACTGATTACGACTAAGTGAATAGGAGAGGAAGTAAATACGGACGCAACTGAAAGACAAAATACAGAGACGGTGGACATGGAAAAATAAGAGAACGACTCGGAAAGTGAAACTAGAAATGACACGGACAAGGACAATTCAAATAAAAATGAAACGGACAAGAAAAGTAATGAAATATCGAAGGAAAACACCTGAAAAGAGGCAAATGCCTCCGATCTACTTTTGCAAAAACTAAAGTAGGTTTAAATTGGGAACAAATACCAGAAAGGAAGGGCTTTGAAGGGAGAATGACACATTTGATAATAGAAAAAATACATTTTATTAATACATACTTTCCTGTAAATAAATACAAAAAGCAAACAGTCAGAAAACCTATTCAGATATTTAGCAAAATGTTCAATGGAAGAAGTAATTTTTGGGGGTGATTTTAATTGGGATGGGGATGAAATAGAGTAGGTTCTTTAACAACAAATGATAAAAGATTTAAAACAATTATGGAAAACTTTTTCTTAAAACATAAACTAGAGGATCTATATAGAAATTAAACATTGCGTAGGGAATACACATATGATTAGAAACAAAATAAGGGGAGTAGATTAGATAGATTTTATGGTACAGAGAAAAAAATAATTATAAATAAAGCAGAAATGTTAACATTTAAAATTTCTAATCATAAACTGATAGGTATATAAATACAAATAAATTGTAGGAATATATGGGGTAGGGGTAAATGGAAATTCAACAATAAACTACTAAAAGATAAAGTATTTGTAGAAGAAATGAAAACAATTATAGGAAACTTTACTGAACACGGAAATTTTGACATAATAAGAGAATGGAAATCACTAAAACTAACTTTTAAAAAAAGCTATTGGATAGGTTACTTCATACGGAGAAAAAAAAAGCAAATATGAAGAAAAAAGAAATAAAGATTCAATTAGGAAAAAGCATAAACTACGATACAAGAAAAAGACTAGAATACTTACTGAATCAAATACTAGAAGATGAAAATCAGGAAACACAATTTAAGGCAGGAGAGTTTACAACATTATATAAGAAAGCAGAAAGATTATACAAAAGAAAGGGAACAAAAACGACGAGGAAAGATGAATATTAAATACATTAAAAAATAAGAAAGGAAAAGATATACAAGAGAGAATGAAGATTCTGAACTACCGGTATATAAAAGAATACCACGGAGAGCTCTATAGAGCACAAAACAATCCATCCAGATGTAATAAAAGCCTAGCTGGAAGGATAAGACGTATGTGATAAACCCATATCTAGAAATGAGATATTAAGGACTATATAAGCACTAGGGGAATGCCCAGGAAGAGTTGGACCGCAGAATTCTATACAAAAATCGGCGGTGAATTGTTGAAAATTCTAGAATGTCTTTTTAACAATACATTTTTAAGAAATCATGAAATGACAAAAATCAATGAGGGATGGGGTAATACCACTATTATAGAAAGGGAAATGAGATAGTGAAAATTTTAAAAAAATGGAGGCCCATCTCCCTCCTAAATCAAGACTATAAAATTTTAACTAAAATACTAGCTGAAAGACTTAAAAAGGGAATGCCAAAAATAATAAATAATAATGAAACATATGGGGCTAAAGATAGGCATATACAAAACAACATATTAACATCAAAGCAATATATATATATATATATATATATATATATATATATATATATATGAAACAAAAAGGTGCTATGGTACTTTTTGACCAAGATAAAGCCTTTGACAGATTGGAACAAGACTGTGTCCAAAAAAGTATTGGAAACATTTGACCTTGGAGAAAATTTCCAACAATGGATGATAATACTGTACACAAATATAACTGCACAGATACAGGTAAATGGCGCAATTACGGAAAATTTTGATATTTATCAGTGAGACAAGGCTGTCCACTATATATGATATTATATGTAATAGAGCAGCAGAGAGGGTGAATCGGACAACTTTTAAAACAAAAATCACTTTTAACCGTCAAAACAGCAAATGGAGCCTTCATACGAATTTTCATGTTTTAACCAAAAAAAAAAAGAAAGTCTCCATTTGCCAAACAGAGACTAAGTTATTTTTGTCCGAAAAAACGATCTTGCAGGAGGCTTCGAAATGAGTAAAAACTCACCTCTATGATTTCAACCGAATATTTTATCAAGTACGACACGATATCGCGTCCGAGGGTCTGCTAAATTTATCGTCACAAATCCGTGTGGTATTGACTGAGCGTGACTAAAGAAATTTCTAAATTGATTATGATTCATATCACCGCTGCACCAGGTCTGATGAATATTTCGTAGTGTATGAGTATCAACTCTGTTAAATACACACAATAAATTGCAATTATCGCGAATCACTTTTGGAATTTGTGTGTATCGTTGAGTGACATATATCACATCAGTGCTTTTATGCCTGCCTCTGGAAAATATCCTGGCAGGTTTTTTTTGATTATCTAACATGATATCGTCATATACGACTAAATTGTTAATACTTCCATCAATAGCATCAATGCTCGGTGCTTCCTCTATATCGGTTATAAACTCAATAATATCATCATCCCTTAGCACTTCATAGCATCGCTGATCGTCTACACTCGGGGCTATTAATACAATTTGTTCCATTTCATCCATCTCGTTATTAAATTAAGTAGCAGTTGTGTATTCCCGCTTCCAGATGGTCCGATTATAATCATTCTAATTGAATTCGGCAACATTTCATGGTGTTTAATAGGTTCCCGTCTTCGGGTAGCTGAATAATCAATTATATTCATGCTGTTATATATAAATTATGGATCTATATTGTGTGAAGTGTAAAAAACGTACTGGCACAGATGACATGACGACGATTACAACTAAAAATAACCGATCAGCGCTTTCTGGTAAATGCGTACAATGTTGTACAAAGAAATTTAGATTTGTTTCCAAGGAACCTTTAAAAAAAAAACGAGGAGGTGATATCGCAGCTAAGCTAACTAAACTCCCTGGAACCCCATGGGAAAAGTATCCAGGAGAAAAACACCTTCCAGGGTATAATTATTGTGGACCGGGAACAAGACTTGATATCAGACTCAATAATCATAACCAACCCAAACCCGGTGAAGAACCAATAAACGCCATTGATAAGGCGTGTCACGTTCATGATGTTGCTTATAAAAGCAGCAATTTGCAACACAGGCATCTAGCAGATGTGAAATTAATTCATGCGTTAAATGCTATTCCTGATAAATCCTTCAAAGAAAAATTGGCTTCCTTTTTGATAAAATCGGCTATGAAAAGTAAATTGATGTTAGGTGCTGGTAATTAATAACAACATGGAATCTATTTATTATTCTCCGAAAGGATACTGGAGAGGCAAGGCAGCAATCAATAAACTCGCCAACGCTGCAAAAGTGAAAAAACCCACTGCAGCTGATTGGTTATCCAAACAGGCACTATGGCAGATTTATCTACCACCGCCTAAACAAATTAATTACTCGCATTTTGATGTGACTGTCCCTAATGAAGTTCATCAAGCTGATATATTATTTCTGCCACATGTTGGTGGTTACAAATACGCGTTAACTGTAGGTGATGTTGCAAGTCGATACAAAGAAGCAGAACCGCTGAAAATAAAATCATCACCTGAAGTGGCTTCTGCATTTGAAAGGATTTATTGAAGGGGTCCTCTGCACTGGCCAAATCTGTTACAAGTTGATCCTGGCAAGGAATTTCAGGGTGCAGTGTTATCAATAATGAAACATCATAATGTCACCATCAGACGGTGGCATACTGCGCTACATCGTGATCAGGCAATTGTAGAACGGTTTAATCGGACACTTGCTGAACGGTTATTTGGATATCAATACGCAAAAGAATTCATCCAAGAAAAAAGATCCCGTGAATGGGTTAAAAGATTACCAGCTGTGATTACCGCACTGAATAATGAGATTACCAGAACAATCAACATGAAACCTATCAATGCGATTAAAAAGAAGTCTATACCCGTACAACCACAAAAAGATTTCAAAGAACCAATTCTTGGTAGCAATATCACTGTTAGGTATTTATACGAACCAGGAGAGCTTGAAGGTGGCAGAAAAAGGGCTACTGATCCTATTTGGAGTGTTACTGCACACAAGATATCTAGTATAACACGATCTAGCGTTTCTAGACCAGCAATCTATAAACTGGATTCAACTGCCCCTCAACGAGGATTTACTCGACAACAATTACAAGTGATACCCGAGGATACTCAATTACCACCGCGTGGTCTTAATTAGGATTTTCAAAGACAACTCTTCGAAGTTGATTTATTTTTCGCACTCTGGATACTGCAAGATAGACTAAATTTGACCATTCGATGCGATTATCTACTATCCAAACAATTGTATCCGATATAGTCAATCCCTGTGAAGAATGTATCGTTGCTGCGTATCCTAGCGTCCATGGGGATTTATTAGCACGCAATGCATCTTCGACGGCATTGATATCAACCAGCACAATATCATTTAATACGAGAATTTGTTTTCTTGACTCTGTCAAGCCTGGAATATCAACTTCGATATTTTGTTTTCGTGTATCCGATGGCCTATAACATAACGGTACTGGAAGCGTTGCAAATTTTTTTTATGCGTTTCAAATAACTTCATCTGAAGTGTGTCTCTGACTATTTTTCTACTTGCAATTATCAAATCATTTGGTCTCCATGTTTCCCTGAAATCATTCATTGGAGTTTCTGAAATTATTTCACGGGCTATTTCACACTGGATTCTATCCGGTTGTAATCTGATTAGCGCTTTGAATTCTCGTAATTGTTCATCAAGTGATCTATAATCAGTACTAATTTCTTCATAATAGTCTACAAAACCCTTTAGCCATTCATGTGGGGATGCACCGACAAATGGTGGGGGTTGGCCGTGATCACCGCACATGACGACTTTTGTAGTTTTCAATAACAACCACTCAAGAAATATTTGTAATACATCTAATGACACTGTGCATATTTCATCCCAAATGATGATTTCAGGAATAAATTTTTCGCCCATATGCTCAGGAGTCCACTTATCTCCTTTCCATTGAAAGAAACTGTGATAAGTACAGGTATTTACCCCTCGCTGTATCATCTCTCTTGCAAGTCTGTGAGTTGGTGTTAGAACAATCATGTTTGGATTGGAAACGCGGAATAATTCAATTGCCCGGATTGTTTTTCCTGACCTACCACAGCCTTTTAAATAAACTGTTTTATATCGACATATTGCATCAGAAATCGGTGGTGCATTAGAAAATTCTGATTGAATCTTAAAGGGATTCCGATAATTATTTTCAATCGTAACATCTGCTGATTGAATATAATCATGAAGCATTTCCCGCTTAATTCTCCATGACCCCCAATTCTCGTTGCCAGTAGCCTTGCTACTCCTTATGAATTCAGCCACATCTCTGTTTATGTAAAATGAATCAGTGGCGACTCTAACTGCGGTGTTAGAAAATTTATTTATCATTGAAAATAAATTGATAGAAGCATTACCGAGCATAGAAGCTCTCAAATGTGTATACTGCGGATTGTACCCATCGTTGTAAGTAACAACTGTACCCAATTTGGTTCCATCGGACAGAAATGCGTCTTTACGATTGACATATAGGCCTTTATTCGTTAGATCCGCGATTACAAAATCGTATTCAGCTTTGTCTATAATCAATCGTGAAGAATATCTTGTATTGTCATATTTGCCACCCTGAGTAAATTTACCGATTATTCTTCGTCCAAGATCTTTTGCTTTGTTGTTTCTAATTTCAAATAGCTGTTTAGACCAATCCATGATTTGTTGTTCATTAAAATCAGGAAACAGTTTTCGCTGTTCGCTAATTATTTTTTCTAGATCAGGTTGTGGTAACCAGACTGATTTCTGTGCTCGATAGGATATAATCGCTTCACTGACAATTAATGATTTTAACATCCCACAATCAATCATATACCGTAACAACACTATTGGCATTGAGTGTTTTTCAGACATGTGTTTACCAATAAAAACATAACTACACGGATGAAGTCCTTCAGCCAATTCAAATGATACTACACAAGCGAATCCGGTTAAATCAAAATCAGGCAGTGACCCATTAATTGCAACACGAGTCATTTCGTGTGTGGGGTGTCCAAATCGTTTAAAATATCTAGCACACTCTCCATACCCGAGAAAACTCCCTGGATAACACGCAATCATATCAACTGAAATAACGGTTTCAGTGTCATATTTTGTATTCCATAACCCTCCATGGCTGTATTCAAGACAGGACAATCTGACATCTGATAAAAACTCACTTCGGGTTGGTTTCCACGCGTTTTTCTTTCTAGCAAAATGTGCTGCAACTGATGGAAGTGTAAAACAGTTTGTTAATAATTGATCTTCAATACTCTCTGGAGAAAACTCACTAGCTAGTTTTTTCATTTGATTATGCAGCTCTTCAGTATGGTACAAGTCTCCGTTGGGTCTTACAAACTGATCAAATCTACATTCATCGTCTGCAGCACTGTGAAAAAGCCACATCGACACAGGATCGTTTTTACTCAAATTGTAAATAGCATCAAATAATTTCTGCTCAGAAAAAAACTCTTCAGGTCCCAACCCTGTTGGGGGGATATATTTTACAGTTCTATCCCGTGGGAATATTGTTACTGCAGATGACCACGCGTGTTCGTTATGATCAATAATTTGTATTGGAGTTCCTTTTGATTTATATTTTGATTCGTATAATACTTCACCGGTTATTGTCGTTACTGATATTGGAAATCTTAATGATTTTTCTAATTTGATTATATCCTGAATTGTTGCCCCATGCTGTTTCACCGTTAATTCCCATTCGGTTATTTTTTTTCGTCTTAGATTAGTTAATTTATTTCCCCGGGATGCATTTGTGAAGTGTTCTATTATTCGTGTTGCTACACAATTGAGCCTTGACGAAGAATATTTCATGGGTGCTAGTTTTGCAATATCTGGTTTGTCATTTAACGGATATATCCCGTAAACAACTGCTGTTACAGGATAAGATCTCTCGTAGCATGGTTTGTCAATTACAGTCAAAATTCCTGGTTTGGAATCTTGATTCACAGTGACAGTTTTTTTGTCCTTGAGAATGGGTTCGTATTTATCCCTAATGATCCAATTTCCAGTATCATCACGGATAAGGAATTTTATTCCAAAAAAATGCCTTTTCCGCGAAAGATGTGAGATTATCACTTCTGCTTTTTCATCATTCATGGTAGCGTCAACACGGCCATCAATTCGAAATGTTGACCAACAGTGAGATGCCCCATCACGCTTGAATTCATTAAAACAATCTCTGATTTTACTAATCATGGTTCTATCAGGAATTGTACTCTTGGGTGTATCAGAAACTCTATCGAGATTGAATTTAACACTTTTCCAGGGCTTATATTTCGATAATCTCTTGAACTCCTTCATACTATAATAAAAACAAGCATTTAAATGAAAGATTTATGTATAATGAATCATTGCAAAAGGCTAATGATTGGATCAGTGACTCCTTGTAACAAATCATGTAGAAATGAATTCTGTGGGTATCATATGCAAAGTTTTCGACGTGGAAGCCTTGGTCCGTTACCCTGTATTCGTTGTGGGGTTGGGGTCAGGAGAAAATCACAATTGTGTATCGGTTGTGGTGGAAAGCGATACAGGGAGTTGAAGCGTTATTATGACAATAGAGTTAAAAATGGAAAATCATATGAATTTTCAATCAAAAATTCTGACCCTGACAAAATCAGTGACCCTGACAAAATCAGAGTCCCTGACAAAGTCAGCAATAAAATCATAAGAACCCCTCAAGACTACATCGAAAGATTCATTATTAAACCAAACAATGAATTAAACAAACAATAGTATAGTATATAAATGAACCAAGAATTCAGACCACACCCCCTGATTACAAATTATGAAGCATCCAGTGATGGTACTGTCAGACACTGTAGACTGAAGAAACCAGTTGGTGTTGTGAATAATCATGGATATTTGAGGTTTGGCGCTGGAAAGAAGAAATATCTCAATCATCGTTTCGTGTATGAATGTTTCCGTGGATTGATCGAGGATGATTTTGTTATTGATCATATCGATTCTAATCCAAAGAACAATTCTTTAGATAATTGACGAGCTGTTACACAGAGTGAGAATAATTCATCTGGAAGGACTGGAAAATGCTCGAAAAAAGCGAAACCAGTAAAATCTTTTAATACGGCAACTAACGAGGAAAAAATATTTTCATCTATGAAAAGCGCCGGTAGGCATTTCAATATTTTTCCACCCTCTGTACAAAAGGTTGCAGAGGGGATTTATTGATCGGCGATTTCAAAAAAGAGCGGACAAAAAATTCAATTTATTTATGTCTAATGCGTCATATTTTTCATTTAGAAATATAAAATTGTTATAGAATATGAATTCTGAAAATATGAATAGCATTATAGCTGAAATTTTAAAATTGAAAAGTCAGGATATTATACTGTCAGATGGGTTAAATCCTGATTAAATCATGTCAGATTTTCAGGATATAGAATACGGAGTTAACAACAACAAGTATATGCTGCCAAAGAAATATGCGCTCATCAAAAGAATTCAGAATTCTATTCGGGACTCTCTTGCATTTTCCAGTGAAGTAAGTGTGTTTGTCCCGTTATATACTATCGTGGAAGGAATACGAAAAGAATTGGGTAACGAATACGAATTGAAAAAAGAGGTTAATTCTAAAATTAGAAACCTACGAGCGTTAATTCAAGAAAATGAACGATTTTGACCGAAATTGTCTACTTCTCAAAGAGATTTTGTCATTTTTTGATTGAAATTGTCTACTTGACCGACCCTCAAAGAGATTTTCATTTTTTTAGCGCTTTTTGATTGAAATTGTCAAAATCAGTGAAAATATTTCACACTGAATAGAAATGAAAATATTTCACACTGAATAGAAATATTTCACACATTGAATAAAACCTAATAGCTTTTCTCTACGGAAAATCTAATGCAAAATCGACTACTTTACCCTACGGAGTCTTTTTTTTTATCAAAAATCGATGAAAAATGACCAAAAATCGATGAAAACAGACAAAAATTTATGGAAAATGGCTAAAAGTCATCAAAAATGAATCCTAACAGCTTTTCCCTATGGAAAATCCTATGCAAAATCGACTACTTGACCGTAAAATCTCAAGGAGATTTTCAACTGAAAACCACCAAAATGGCACAAAATCAATGAAAAAACCACCAAAACTGTCAAAAAATCAGTGAAAAACAGGCAAAATCAGTGAATAAAAAAAATATTTCACACTGAATAAAAAATAAAAACATTTCACACTGAATAAAAAAAAATATTTCACACTGAATAAAAAATAAAAATATTTCACACTGAATAAAAATATTTCACACACTGAATGAATCCTAATAGCTTTTCTCTACGGAAAATCACATGCAAAATCGACTACTTGACCCTACTGTTTTTTTTTTTTTGTTTTTTTTTTATCAAAAATCGATGAAAACTGGCTAAAAATCGATAAAAACAGGCAAAAATTGATGAAAAATGGCTAAAAATCATCAAAAATGAGTTCTAACAGCTTTTCTCTACGGAAAATCACATGCAAAATCGACCGTTTGACCCGACTGAAAACCATCAAAATGACACAAAAATGATACAAAAATGGCACAAAAATGACACAAAATGGCACTGAATAAAAATATTTCACACTGAATAAAAAATAAAAATATTAAACACTGAATAAAAAATAAAAATATTAAACACTGAATAAAAAATAAAAATATTTCACAGCAATAAAAAATATTTCACACTGAATAAAAAATAAAAATATTTCACAGCAATAAAAAATATTTCACACACTGAATAAAAAATTGATAATTTCACACTGAATAAATATTTCACACTGAATAAAAAATATTTCACAGCAATAAAAAATATTTCACACACTGAATAAAAAAATAAAAATATTTCACAGCAATAAAAGATATTTCACATTTCATAGTGAATAAAAAATATTTCTCACAGCGAATGAAAACTATTTCACATGGAATAAAAAATCGATAATTTCACACACTGAATAAAAAATAAAAATATTTCACACTGAATAAAAAATATTTCACACACTGAATAAAGAATCGATAATTTCACACATAGCGAGTGAAAACTATTTCACACACACTGGATAAAAACTATTTCACAGCGAATAAAAAATCGATAATTTCACACACACTGGATAAAAACTATTTCACAGCGAATAAAAAATCGATAATTTCACACATAGCGAGTGAAAACTATTTCACACATAGCGAGTGAAAACTATTTCACACACACTGAAAATATTTCACACTGAATAAAAAATAAAAATATTTCACAGCATTAAAAATATTTCACACTGAATAAAAATATTTCACATTGAATAAAAAATAATATTTCACAGCAATAAAAATATTTCACATTTCATAGTGAATAAAAAATATTTCACACAGCGAATGAAAACTATTTCACACGGAATAAAAAATCGATAATTTCACACTGAATTAAAAATAAAAATATTTCGCACTGAATAAAAATAAAAATATTTCACACTGAATAAAAAATATTTCACACACTGAATAAAAAATCGATAATTTCACACATAGCGAGTGAAAACTATTTCACACACACTGGATAAAAACTATTTCACAGCGAATAAAAAATCGATAATTTCACACACACTGGATAAAAACTATTTCACAGCGAATAAAAAATCGATAATTTCACACATAGTGAGTGAAAACTATTTCACACATAGCGAGTGAAAACTATTTCACACACTGAATAAAAAATATTTCACACTGAATAAAAAATAAAAATATTTCACAGCATTAAAAATATTTCACACTGAATAAAAAAATATTTCACACTGAATAAAAAATAAAAATATTTCACAGTAATAAAAAATAAAAATATTACACACTGAATAAAATTTTTTTCACACTGAATAAAAAATTGAACCGTTAATGGATGGTTCCGATTAGTTAATCATCGATGGGGAAAATTGTTTTACAATTGAAAAATTGTTTTACAATTGAAATCTATGATTTTTAATAACGGTCAATGAAGCATTAACGACCCGATTGGCTCGTGAACGACTAGATGCAATTAAGAGATTATACCAATTCGCGACTCTGTAAGGAATAAACTGCAACAACGACAGAGTCTTCAGACTGACTTTTCTACTGATACACAAGTTATTTAAACCGATAATTAGCGCAACTGAGGATGTAACATCAGCAATTTCTAAACAAGAAGAGTCTTTTCTCCCTGTGTTAGAAAAAATAGCAAAAAGAACTAAACAAACAAAAAAATCATTAAAAACACTTCCTCAGGATATATCAAGTGGACTACCTAAATCAAAGAAATTAGCGGATCTATTTACCGATAAAGCTAAACAACTTATTCTCAATGAGAAGGAGGGCAATTTAAGTGAATTTGCTGCTAACAGCTATGATTCACAAAAGAAGTTTTTCACGGACAATTATACGGATTATAGAATGTCACATAATGAATGGGCTGATATAGTGTATGAAATAAATACCGGAAGTATAGATAGAAGGAAGACGAAATATCAAGAATTCAAGAGAAATTTTGATTATCATTTACAACAAGAAAGAAAACGCCAAACAAAACAAGAAGAACTTGATGATGATGATAAACTGGATGAAGCAACTGGTTATAGCGGGAAGGGATAAAGAGATTCCAGTGGAATTGGAAACGCTAGCGTTTCATGTCCTGATAGTGTTATCAATGATATATCACGATTAGATGTTCTAATCGGAGGGTTCCGAGCTGGAAATAACTCACCGGAAATAATTAATGAAGCAGCTGATATCTGTAGACGGTTATTTCAAGGTGGTATCATGGATATCAAAACATATCGTGGTTTCATTAGCGATTTAGTGGAAAATGGGTATCATAGTGACTGAAATCATTAGTGATTTACAATTGAAAAATTGTTTAACAACTGAAAAATTGTTTACAATTTCAAATAATGATCATACACTACAATCATGATAAACCAGCCAGTGTCTATGTAGTTAATTCACGGTTTCCGGTTTATAGAGCATATTACAGAGATGGTTTCGGTGATACCATTTTAGGATTATTTTCAAGAATGGCCCCAAAAGTGATGCCGTTAGCTAAACAATTAGGAATGAAAGCCATTGATGTTATTCGTGATAAGGGTATTAGTACTGTTGAAGATCTTGCCGGGAAGGCGTTTTCAGCCGTGAAGAATAAAATAACATCATTACTTTGACGGAGAAAGAAACAGGTACCGTTGCCATCTACAGCGGAAATGCCTGCAAGTGTTAGTAAAATAATAAATAACGCAGTAGATGAAAAATTAGCATCGCTGGTGACTCCGAGTGACCAAAATAACATGATAGCAAGCATGATAGCGGGAAGTGGCTTTAAAAAAAACACAACGATGAAAAATCTTTTACGATGAAAATCCTACGGATTTCACGATTTAGACTCTGATAAATAGAATAAAATGTTCAAAAGGTCACCTGATCCAGCATTTGATATGGATGCCCCAGTGCTCAAGAATGATTCTGTACGCGATTTTCAATTTTATTCTTATCAAGCAGTACAACCAGATCTCCGATCGCGAATTGAACTTCAAGTTCATGATACCAGTAAATATTTTCTACCGTGTGAGGCATTTATTGAAGTACAAGGAGAACCTGTAACAAATGTTCCTGCTAATACACCATATGACAATAACCCAACTATCAAAGTTGGTTTTGTTAATAACGGTATCATGGCGTTATTTGAAAGTGCAAGATATCTCATTGATGGAACAGAAATTGAATCCATTGACCGTGAAGTTGATGTGGCTACAACAATCATAGGGTTAGCGAGATATTCTGATGATTATACAAGATCAGCTGGTCCATCTATGATGTTTTCTAAGGATATTACTGATCACCCTGAACACGTCCAGTATTCTAGAGTAAAGGCAACACTTGCCACTGCAGTTGATCCAACACGAGCCGGATATACAAGACCAGCTGGTACTTTTGATGTCATAAATAATATTACTAACTACAACCTAGGGTTTGCAACACGCGTAGCAACGTTGCATGGACAGCGTTGACAATTTTCATGTGCGATTCCACTGCATCATATTTTTGGATTCTGTAGAAACGTCCGAAAAGTTATTTATGGAGCGAAGCATACAGTAGCGCTTGTGCGAAAGGGTACTGATAATGATGCAATCTGGCGTGATGCTGGTGTTCCCGAGGGTAAAGTCATTTTAACAAAACTATCATTGTGGATGCCAGTGTTAACTCCATCAATCACAACTGAAGAAAAATTGTTATCATTTATGGATCAAGGAGGAAAGTCGTTGTTGAGTTGGTTATCAGTGACCACTGATATTAAACAGGATAATGTTGATGATACATTCACATGGCATCTGGCATCAAAACAAGGTGTTTCAGCTCCACGTCATATATTTATTGTGTTACAGAATACTGCGCGAGTTGGTAATCAAGAACGAAGTCTTATGATATTTGATCAGTTAGGTGTTAGAGAAGTCTCGCTGAGAATAAACGGACAGCAGGAACCATCCGAGGATATACAACTTGATTATAATCACAACCATATTGCACGTGTATATCATAACCTGTTGTCATATATGGCACGTGATCAAAATGTTGATACTGGTTTGCAAATATCGCAACTTGACTTTAAAAGCCTCTATCCGATTTATTACTTTTCACTTGAACATCTTGATTTAACAAGACAATCTGTCGTTGATATACACTTCAGAGCCCGTGTAACCCGTCCTGGTGCTATTGCTAATTATAGAGCGGTTGCTGTCATTCTCAGTGATAAATCAATGCTACTTGAAGGTGTTGGTGGAAGAATGAGAATAATTGATGCGCCAGTGGAAAATAAGTAATTGAAAATCCTTCAGATTTTTCCATTGAATCGTTTTACGATTTAGAATCAATCTATTATGTATAATGTCGTATAGTGTTATTAGTGTTGCGTTAACTCCTGGTCAAATCAAGAAATTGCAATCAGAGTCGGCTAAAAAATGTGGAACCACTATCACGCTGAAACCCAATCAAATGACTGGCGGGGCGAATAAATTATCGCTGACAACTCGTCAAGTAAAACACTTTAATGATGCACTTGTAGCAAAAAAAGGTGTTCAGATTACTCTTTCTGCGGCTGCTATCAAAAATATGATTAAAACAGGCGGTATATTCCCGTTGTTAGCTGCACCAGCATTGATTGCAGCAGCAGCCCCAGCGGTGGCTAAAGCAGCGGCGTTAGGAGCCGTTGGTACTGCAGCAGGAATGGCACTAAAGAAGGCATCTGAAAAGGGATATAAAAAAGGGAAAGGGTCTAAGACTACCAGGAACCCCGTATTCATGGTACAGCGGAAAAGGCCTGAGAATCCCAGGAACAGTTTACTAGTTGGAGAGGAACCGATGGTTCCAATGTCCAATTTTGGTTTTAATTGATGCCGCTAAAAAATTGGCGATTAAAAACTTCAGATGTGTCTTTATGAAAGATCAATTGCCGGCACAACCCAATGATGTTGAAACCGGTATTATTAATTTAGATAACAGCACAGGACCTGGAACTCACTGGGTTGCATACGCTATTGATCCACGTGCAATCGTCTATTTTGATTCATATGGATTAGCCCCGCCAAAAGAGTTTATGCGTTATATAAACCGCTCAAACACCCCTCGTTGGTATTCTACGCTACCAACACAACAAATGAATGACCCACCAATATGTGGCAATGAAGTATTAAATGTCCTTGATGCTATTTCATCATCTGGAAAACCACCTCATGTTGTCGTAAATGAATACACTAGTAGTCGCTGGAAATCGAAACGATTTTAGAGAGAGATGTATAAAATAACATGATTGATATTTGGGGGAGATCTTTATCAGCGCGAAGAAACCCGAACCCGATGGCACTGCAACCCTTGATTCTATCAAGGATATAAAAAAATAATCGAAGATGAAATAGCTGAGACGTTGAATCTAGCAGGTGTTGATCCTAATGAAATAGTTGTATTTCAAGATCGTCAGGGTAAATTGAAAACTAGTAATGTGTCGTTGGATGATATTTTGGTTAAAGAACGAAACGCAATTGAGGATACTATCGCGTTATTTTCCGATCAGGGTAAACTCAAACCGGGTGTACTTTTTTCGACGATTACAGATAGATTAAAAACTCTCAACGATGAGTTAAAAAATTCTGTGTTGGACCTAGCAACACTTCAATCTAAAACTGAAGAACACGGAAAACAGTTTTCAAATTTTCGTAGAAACATCGTGGATAAATTTATTGGAACCCCGTTAGATAAAACTGAAATAAAACTCCCTGATATCAAAAAATCCATCGATGAGACGAAAAACTTCATCGAAGCAATCAAAAATGATTTTTCGAGGATGATAACAATCATTGAAAAAACAAAAATTCCTCATGAGAAAACCAACAACATAGTATACACGATCCAACACGGATCATTTGCTTGGACACCTACAAACAACAAATTAGATATCACGGCAACCGTCAAAGGCATTTATCGATTAACACTAGTGACAACGACTCAATTTAATATTTCATCGTCGAGTTCATCAGGGGTCAACAATACGACTTCAACGATCATCGACAAGGATACAACTGAAAAGTTCACGATAACATCTACTGATAAAAATTTGGTTAGGGTTTCAACAACATGGTATGTGGAATTCGTAGCGGATTTAAGTAAATAACGATTTCAATTGAAATCGTAAACTGATTTAAAAATAAAATGATGTCATCATCGCAATATCGCTATGATCAGGTCAGAGAATTTCAAAATAGACTCAAAACCCTCACTGAGGAGTATCAAATAAAAATAAAAAAATACCAACGAAGAATTACCGCTATTGATGTTACTGTGTACGCTGTGAGTGGTGTAATCACCGGAGCTGGTATTATACTATCCTCGCTAACAATGATGGCCCCGATAGCTGTTCCAATTTGCATTTGCGGCAACAACAATCGCGGGAATAATTTCAATTATAACAAAAAAATATCATCATGCAGCCAACGCAAACTACAAGACTACATAATTCAATTTCATGTATCCACTGCATACTCGCAATTATCCTCGATGATATCGTCATCGCTCGATGATACAATTATATCAGAAAGTGAGGTCTCAGCGATGGTCAGTATTTATGATTCTGCGGTGTCAAAATTAGAGCGACAACAACAGTATAATAACGATGACAATACCGCAGGAATTGTTTCAACGAATAGTGGAGAACACAAACCCAGTACAAACAAGTATGATCTGAATAACCTCAACGAATCCAGAATTCAGTGTTAATTTCCCTACCCCAGTCTCCGTGAAGGAAATCGCGTTAGCAAAATTACGAGTGTATCACAGTTGGCCTAATATCAGATCAAAATCATTTGGTGGTCAACAACCGAATAATTCACTGGTGTTCTCGTATAAGAATAAAGACGACGATAAGAATAAAAACGACGATAAGAATAAAGACGACGATAAGAATAAAAACGACGATAAGAATAAAGACGACGGTACCCCAGACTGGAACGTTGTTTCGATACCAACCGGATCATACCAAATTGAACAAATCAATGCTGAATTGCAACGTAGAATAAAATCGATTACTGGAGCAGAATCAAAAATCGCTATAACGGTTCATGAGCCAACACTATCATCTGCCATTGAAATAAGCACAGAAGGATACGTCGTAGATATCTATCAGAGTTCAATAAGAACCGTACTAGGATGGCCTGAATTACCACCCGGGGGAGAAACCGTTAATTTACCAGAACCAAAAAAAGCTGATTATATCACAGACAGGATAAAATCTGATAATCCAGTAAAAAGCTATAGAGATTACATCAGATGCAATTTTTTGGATAGCCGATTCCATATCAACAGGGAGAGAGATAGGGTGACAGGAGGGGAGTATTATTTTATTAACGAACCTAAATCATTGAAAATTTCACAGCAATGAATAATGATTTTTCACTGTTGTTAATATCTCTTAAATCCGGCTCTCTCATCCGAGATGAATTTATCAGCATCGTAGAAACATGCAATAAAATTATCGACGATATGGAAACATTTCATTCACAAATTATTCAGGATATATTAAATGATAATGAACACATATAGATAACAAGATTTGCATTAGTCTATAAAATCCGCGTTGAAGATATTCCAGCATTCAAACTACCAGGATATAACGTACCAGAACTAAAAAAACTTCTCAGTGACACCATCGATATTAGTTTTAGAATAATTAATGATGCGTGGAAAAAAACAACAAAACCAAAAAAACTATCCTGACACATAATAATGACCAAGAAGGCGGCGGCAGGCATATTGCCCCTCAAAATGTGAATATTTCATCGGTGATTGCATTGAATTTAGTATGTGATGTTATCGAAGGAAGCTATCAGATAAATCTCGAACGATCAAATCAAGCTCAGCAAGGATATATTTTGTATTCATTTGCACCAACAGCTCCTCCAGGATTTCTAATTATTGAGTCTCCGGTTAATCCAGTCTATATGCGGTGTCATAATGATTCATTAACCAGAATCAATTTTAAACTCACTGACCAGTCCAATAATCTGATTGATTTACAAGGTGAGGTTTTACAAATTAGTCTGTTTGTGAAATCCTAAAGGGATTTTCGTCCTAAGACCCTCGGACGCTTTTTTTTTTTTTATGGTTTAACGCCATTTTTCAGCACAATATAGGCTATACATGGCGGCCAGTATTAATGGTGGAGGAAAAAACCGGACAAACTCCGGAAAGAACCACCGACCCACGAGAAGCTACTGGCAAGCTTTCTCACATAACTACATTTGCCGAATCTTAGACTCGAACACACGCAGACAGAGGTGAGATGGCAGTGGTCCGTAACGGACAGCGCTTTAGACCACTCGGCCACTCGGGGCCCCACCCTCGGACGCGATATCGTGTCGGACTTGATAAAATATTCGGTTGAAATCACAGAGGTGAGTTTTTACTCATTTCGAAGCCTTCTGCAAGATCGTGTTTTCAGACAAAAATGACTAAGTCTCTGTTTGGCAAATGGAGACTTTCTTTTTTTTTTTTGGTTAAAACATGAAAATTCGTATGAAGGCTCTATTTGCTGTTTTGACGGTTAAAAGTGATTTTTGTTTGAAAAGTTGTCCGATTCACCCTCTCTGCTGCTAATAGTAATTGAAATCTTTAGTATAAGAATCAGACTAAAGAAAGATATATTAGGAATCAAAATCCCTAAAATAAGAAAAGAAATATAAATGCTCCACCATGCAGTACAAACTTTATAAGAGACCCGAATTCTTTCAAACATCTAGATAAAGAATTTAAACATTTGGAAAAGCATCAAGGTCCAAGATCAATCACGAGAAAACAGAAATATTAAAGTTAGGAAACTTGAGCGGAAACCACCAAGGGTTACCGTTTCAGCTAATAAAGGGAACATTCAAAGCTTTAGGAATTTACTATGGAATAGGAGAATAAAAAGAAAATCACAAAATAATGAAAATGAACATAGAAAGAAATCCGAATATCTGGCCACTGACACCGCTAAGTCTAATGGAGCGGGCCCAATTATCAAACATATATATCTACTCAAACATCATATTTATAATAAAATCGATAGACTTTAAAACGACATTACAAAATTAGATCATGAAATATTAGATTATATATCGGCACAAAAAAACATACTACTTAAAGAAAGAAACTTTATATAGGGCAAGGGAAAGAGTACCACAAAACTGGAAAAATACAACAAATATATTAAGTAGAATTTTACAATGAGAAATATGGTCGTGGTCTATAGGAATAATAAGTTAACTAAAACATTAGAAATACATCGGAAACATAGAGATAAAAGATATAATAGTTAAATATAGAGACAGAGACGGACTATCGGGAAAAAGACAGAAGAGACATACGAATGGATAAGAGAAGACACAACCATAATATTTAAAAAGCAAAAATTGAACAAGAAAACTTGACAGGAGAGGTATCAGTTAGACGGCATATGATCAGAGTATTGCCAAAATGTCCATTGTGCAAAACAGCAACTTTCTCAAAAATACATTGCAAATCACTAGAAAAAGAAATGAATGAAGTAATAAATGAAATTAAGAAGCAACAGAAATTTAAACAATATTTTATTTTTGGATGGGGAAGTCATTTTGCGGGGCCACAGGATACGGATTTTTTAAATTATATTATTTTCAAATTGTAAAATTGCCGAAGCTTACCTGAGCACTTCTGTTGTCATATCTGAATTTTCAGGTCTTGCTGGACAGTTGTTTTGGCAAATTTTTGTCCGACAATGACCTATAGCAGAAAAATTATAATACTATTACATTAAAGACACGAATAAAAATGAACTAAGGATTTTTGTTGAAATGATGCTTGTAAGATTCTGACTGAGTAATTAAAGTTAATTCCTCATGCAACTTAGTGGCTTTTATACTGAATCAACACTGCCACCAACCCTTTTTTTACATTCATTTTTTACAGAAAAGGGGTATTTTTAATATTTTCCTGTTACGAAACGAGCTAAAAGAATCAGTATGTGCCTTATACATGAATAAAGTTCACTAGTACTGTAACAAATTAACATACTTTTCATCACCCTTCAACCATCTAGATTTTTAGATATTTACCTCTGTAGCAGACACATGTAAATACGCAAGCCAAGTCATTTGAAGCCCAAGTTACGCATTTGATCAACAGTCTAGTCTAACTGTGACAGGTAGTTCCCAACAAGTCAACCAGTTTCCAAGCCTAACTCAAAGTAAATCTAACCCACATTACAGATTTAGCTTATGTGTGAACTGAAAAATGCTAGGATGGTGATAATTAGGCCCATGCCTTCTACCTTTCTGGTATAACGGTACCAATTGCGCAAGTCCTCTGAAGAACAAGACAAGCTTTGATTGGTGGATTATGTAAGAGTTGTACTTTCTGTTAGGCTTAAAAAAAAGGTTAGCCTCTTGGCAACATGTGAATTTATGCTAATTCCTAAATAGATCAAATTTTGTATTTTTTATGATTTTTTGAAAATGTAATACACATGACTGAAAATAGGTATGTTGTGACTAGATAACTCATACCCCTGTCTAGTTCCAGCAGAGTTATATCTCTTAAATGCAATGGAGTACCTGGTTTTGTCATTGTCAAATTGACAATCTAACATTGTTCTCTATAACAGTGTGTGAGATGCATGCTAAATTAAGATAGAAAATATAGTTATCTCTCCAAATATTAGCATTGAGGTCTATGGAAAAACAATTGGTACCGTGATACCTTCTACCAAGAAACCAGACTAGCAAGTTTAAAGCTCTTCAATTTCGGAGGTAAATAAATCTTCCTTGTAGCCCGTAATGCCTAAAATAGAAGTGAAACTTGTATGCAGCAGCTGTCCTTGCAAGTGCGAGGTGTACCAAATAATACAATTTTAAATAAATAAAAAATAAGAAAAGCCTGGCCGAAATTAAATTTCTGTGAATCGAAATGTCACTAGCAGAAAAACCGTCTAATCCGAACAATCCCATTGTCTTTTTTGATATTTCTATCGGACAAGTTGTAAGTAATTTTTTTTTTCTTCAGCGACATCAATTAAAAATGTGCTTTTGGGAACGTGTTACTCCTAGTTTTCGATATACACCTGTATTTTCGAGTGTTCATCCGATGTTCATTTCATTTACACCATGACAATGTGCATAACTATGTGTGGTAAATTGTATGGCAAGCATTTAATGAAATATATGAAATATACTCGTACAAAAATAGATTGTGTTACTGTTGGTTATGTACTGTTTCGTTTGTAAAGTACTAGTATAATTAAAGTCACACGTGTCCTATATGCGCATTTTCACATTGTATATTAAATATAACTTATACTTTTAAAATGTAACATAGATTGTATTTAACCAAAGTGTCGACGCGAGCTTGATGTGAAGTAAAAAAAAAAAAAAAAAAAAAAAAAAAAAAAAGCAACCAGTAATCTAAAGGATCAAAACCATACAGAGTGAAACAAAATACATTAGTTTGCCCCCATGACCCATTCAGACATAGGACCCTCTCTTTGGAAAATGTACATAACAATCACAAAGATCAGTTTCCAACATATTCAAGCTGACAAAGCTACCTATGTATATGCCCCTTCAGAAAGAATCACAGAAACAATATTCATACAGTAATAGTTAACAGATTATTGCTTATATGATTAGATGTGACATATGTCAAAGATATTTATTTCACTAGAGCTATAAGAAAGTGGAGCAGGAAGAAAGATAAATATAAAGTTTAGATAAATATTGACATATGATCATTTCTTCCTACAATTCATTTTTCTTTGATAAACTGAGGGTCTCCCATTTCATAAAAATCCTGCCATCATCTCTCTTTAAATTGTACGTGGGGCACATATTTGGAACTTCTTTTTTTTAAGCAGATGTATTTAACACATCTAAAGCTAATTTTTTACACTACATAAATTGTAGCTCGAAATATCAGTGTTCATTCTTAAATATTTTGTGCAAAATGAGATGTGAGACCCCTTGTAGATTTAAAAAGTACATGTATGGTAAATTGTTAGCAATGATAGTAGCCCATCTGACAGTTCAATGATTTTAAATTCAGAAATTTGCAAATATTGCTGATAACTATTTTTTAATTTAAAGTTATCCTTAACAAATAAATCAAATTTAATTTTACTACTGTCTTTGTCAGAAGTCATGCTAACCATTCCTTTTTCCTTGACTGTAAAATAGAAATTGCCATCAGAGCTAGCCATGAAAGGAATCAAACTGGATCATATAGGTCACATATATATGATTCGCTTCAATTCCATTCTTTCATTATTCTATATACATATCCTTCCTGGCATCATGCACATATATACCCATAACATACCAAAGTGCCATTTCATTACATTATCAAAGAATATGAAAAACTCTTGGCTATTCCAGGTGTGTAAAACCCTAAGTATTATGTTTACATTTTACTCTATTTACACAAAATTATTTTCTTTTTAGTTTGCTATTATAATTGGCTAATAATGCAATCCTGATATGACTAAAATAATGAACACATGCTTTTCATTTCTTTCTAGTCACGGGCTCTCAGAGACAGGCTGGGGACTCCTGAGTTTCAGGAGTCAAGTGTCCATGACTCCTCAACTTGAATTTCTTTAGGGTTGCTGCTTGATATATCAATATGAAGGCTTAATTTTATTGTATTTATATTTTGTTTTAAAAGGATGAGTATTCAACAAGATTGGTTTTGTATCCTTGATATAGACTTAACCTGTTTAGGGTTTAAAATTATTGAATCAATCATTGTCCTATGAAAATGTATAACTTGTACTTGTCTTTACAGGAAGTTGGAAGAATAAAGTTTGAGTTATTTGCTGATGTAGTGCCAAAAACAGCTGAAAATTTTAGGTATGTTTTCAAATTATGATACATTTTATTCTAAAGACAACAAATTGCAGTAAAACATATTTAGCCACGATATGCATGTCGTTGTGATTAATCATCTTCGTTTTAACTTTCAGCAGGCATTGGGATATATATATATATATATATATATATATATATATATATATATATATGCAGTGGAACCCCGCTTTAAAACGATAATTGGGGTCCAAAAAATTGGATCACGTTTGTAGCTGGGTCACGTTCATGTGAGCTTTTTCCGTATTTTAATTTTTTCCCCGCAAACATGGCATTGGCTTATACCTATACTCATGTTTAATGTAAAAAATTGGATTATTTTCAGACGAATATTAAATGGAATGCAGTAATAAGACTTATTCAAAATAATGGATGGATAATACATTTATAGGTTATTACTTTGCGTTAAATAGTTTTACAAAAAAAATTCTTCGGAAAATACACATTGATCGATAATTCTGCCATCTATTAAATAACTGGAATATGGTGCAAAAATTTCACTGGCAAGAATACAAACCTTTAAAAACAAGTTTTCTAGAAAATCTGCTAATAACTAATCAAACCATGATCTGTCCATCAGCAGTCCATTTATATTATTTGAGCAGTGACAGATGCTCTATCTGCTCAGGAAATGGACTAACCTGCCCATACATGAGTCTCCTGCTGCCTTGCAGTTTGGCTTTGGTTAGCCAAAGGTTAAAAAAAAATCCAGAGTGGAGACCCTAAGGCAGTTGGACGATGTACTACATCCCCTTCTCCCAAGTCCTCGGTCTGGAGAAAGATTTGCTCCACCATACCTTTTGCCCAAGACACACTGATAATGCTGGACAAATCTGAAGTTATCATACCAGATCAGTCATCGCCCTTGTCAACAAGGACCGCGCCTGCCGTTGTCCACCAGGACAAAGGTGACAAGTGTGCTACTGGTACGCTGCATAAAATCAGATCGAGAGACAGTGTTGCCATCGCCACCTGGAACATTAGAACTCTGGTGCAAACTGTAAGACTCCAAGAGTTGACACATGAGATGAAACACTACACATGGCACATTCTGAGACTCTGTGAAGTCAGATGGAAAGCGCTAGGAGAACACCAAACTGAAGATGAGCATATATTATACTATAGTGGAGAGTTGGACAAGTCCATAGATGGAGTAGGCTTCCTTGTAAACAAAGCCATCAAGGGATCGAATGTCATCCCATATGTAGCAGAATCATCTCCATTCATCTAACAGCATCTCCCTTTAATATCACAATTATCCAAGCCTATGCTCCAACTACCTATCTTTTTACTTTTACTCCTATTGTAATGTAATATTTAAAGGAGAAAGCAAATGTAATAAATTGTTTCTCTGAAAATATTTACCCAATTACAATACTTCAAAAATCCTCCCAACCACACCACCATGCATGCATCTATGTCTCACTCCATTAAAAATGGTGAGATAATGTTATCAAGAGGAGGTAATGGGCAAGAGTTACTGCCCTTTGTCTATCTAAAAATAGACACGAATAGACTAGTTTCATATTTTAGTAGGTTGGATTCATGAGCTAGCAGACTGATGTTCCTAATGAAATGGGATTGGGTAAGTATTCACAGAGAAATATAATTTACTTTAAAAATTTGCGTTCTTCAATGAAGTTTCTGTGAAATTTCATTGAATTCTCAACCACAACCTATCAATAATATTCTGAGACATTTTGGCAAAATCTCAGCAAAGTTTCAATTGGCAGCTAGGTGGGAACAATTTTTTACCTCATCTTTAAAATGGTTCAGCCAATTTTCATTAGACTTAATATGAATGTTCATTGGCGTATTCCTTTCCAGAATTATGTTTGGAGTGGCTCCTATGCAATATCAGAATCTAATTATATTGTGCCGTTCATAACCACCAGGTGGCAAAGATACCAATGTAGTGTATGGAACACCACACATTTATCTGACAATGCCAATCAACATCTAATTTAAAAGAAGTTACTCAAAGTAAAAACAGTTAAACAGCATGCCACATCCACCAATTTCAAATAAATACTTGGAAATTATCCTTACAAGGGTGCAATCTGCTTTTTCAACCAATGATTGAAAACATGCCTGCTTGCTTTTTTTTTATTCTGGCCTGTTATTCAACTCTCACTGAAAGGTGTCCCAAGTGGCCGAGTGGTCTAAAGTGCTGTTTGTTATGGATCACGGCCATCTCACCTCTGTCTGCATGGGTTCAAGTCACGGATTCGGCCAATGTGGGTATGTGAGAAAGCTTGCCAGTAGCTTCTCATGGGTCGGTGGTTCTTTCTGGGGTTTTCCGGGTTCTTCCTCCACCATTAATACTGGCTGCCATGTATAGCCTATCATGTGCTGAATAATGGCATTAAACCATTAAAAACAAAACTCATTGAAACCATGGTTCAAATTTTAGAATAAAATTTTATTGAATATGTACATATTAGATACATTTGTTTTGAATTTTTTGTAATGCCTCTTAATATTCAAACTCATAATAGCAGCATCAACTATTCCTTAAATAGGACTACCAAGCTAATAAATTAAAAAATAATTTGAAAGGGATGAGCTTTTTAGTCAAGGATGTTCCAAACATAAGAATATAATTATAAACAAAGCTTGATTTTCTTAAATTAAGATATAACACTACTACTTCTTTAAAAACATCCCCTTTCAGGCAGTTCTGTACAGGTGAATATAAGAAGGATGGTGTGCCAATAGGATACAAAGGGACATCATTTCACAGGTAAGATGGTGTGCCTGCACAAAAGGATATTATTTCACAGGTAGAATGGTGTCCCTAAACAAAGGGACATCATTTCACAGGTAGGATGGTGTGCCTGCACAAAGGGACATCATTTCACAGGTAGTATATTAACATTCCAAAGAATGATATATAAAATTACATGGCTATGAATTTGTATGTTCAGTATACCTGACATCATTTATAATAAACAAGCTCAGAACAAGACATAATTTGAAAGCCTGTCATACAGAACAAATTGCAGAGATAAGGTGGTATTTGACTGCTTGCATACAGGATATATACCATGTATAGTGCCTCCTGTGAAAGTGAATCTCATCAGAATGCATACCCTGACAATTTCGGCTGACAGTAGGATGCGTTCATGTTGAGTTTTTTTTACCTCCTGTAAGACAAAATCATTTTTCATGTCAAATTTAAAACTTTAAATCTTGTCAATTTTTTATTTTTAATTTTTAAAACGTGGTTTAGGTATCAGATTTTGATCTAATATTTTAAGCATTTTATATTTTTCTTTTGCCTTTTAACATAATTTTATATCCCATTTAAAGAATTGTATATCATATTTAAAGGATTTTGTATCCCATTTAAAGAATTTTATATCCGATTGAAAGTTTTTTTTATATCGTTATTTTATCCCATTTAAAGGATTTTATAAACCATTTAAAATGTTCTCTATGCCATTTAAAGAATATATATCTAATTTTAAGTAATTTTATATCCCATTTAAAATTTTTATATCCCATTTAAAGAATTGTATATCACATTTAAAGTATTTTATATCCAAAAGTTATTTATATCCCATTTAAATATTTTATATTCCATTTAAAGTAATTTTATATCCCATTTTAAGTCATTTTATATTCCATTTAAAGTATTGTAACACACAGGTTATTTTGAATGACAACATACTGTGTTTTTTTCAGATAAATTTATCTTTGTAGAATGTTTTGTTTTTACCATTACATTTATAGAAGTTAACTTTTAGATAGTACTGTATAGAAGGAATTATGCTAAAATGCCAATAAATTCTCTACATTACCTACATACATGCACTTATATGAACAAAAAAGGAAAGATCCAATACTTCAGATTATGTTTGTATTACATAAACTTTTAGTTAAACATCTTGAGTTCTGTTACTAGTGGCTATAACAAAGAGTTTTTAATTGAAAAGGAAATTTGTCTTTTGTTGTTGAGGTATTTTCACACGAAGGCATCAGATACATTTGGTATCTATTGTACATCCAGTCTGCATCTTCTGTAGTAACAGAGACCGGTTGATTGGTTAGAACATCCACTTCGGATGCAGGGGTTCATGTGTTTGATCCCAGGCTGAGTCATATCATTATCAGTATCATCATCATCATCATCATCATCATCATCATCATCATCATCTTGACCTAATGTGGTCATAAATCACTGTGCTTCTGAACATCTGACCAGTTCCCTCCACTTGTTTCGATCATGTTCCAATGCCTGTGTCTCCGCAAAACCTTTCCTGGTCTATTCTGTGATTTTGTCAGTCCACTTTTTTTCTCTGTCTACCTCTCCTTCTGCCACTCTGGAAACTGCCCAGCTGTACTGTGGTGGATAGACTGTTGGCTCTAGTGACATAGCCATATCATTTCAGCTTTCTCTTTTTTAACAGTGGTGAGGTCTTCATAATTGTCTACTTAAATTACTACTTTGTGCCTGATGGTGTTATGCACTTCCTCATTTGTGTTGTAGTCCATGTAAGAGACGCCAAGGATGGTATTGTAGCATCTCATTTTAAGTGCCTGGATTTTCGTTCTAATTCTGCTCTAAGGGTCCAAGCCTAACCTGAATACAAGCAGATTGAGATTACTAGTGCTCTCAATAGTCTGATTTTAATTTTCAGACACATATTCTTGTCTCTCATACCAAAGACTTATAAAAATGGTACTAACAGCTGCCTCGCTTTGGTGTTCAGCCATAAGAGGTTAGTGTTTGCACTAGTTGACCTGGATTAAGGTTAATGTGACTGTGTGGGAAATCATGCTACAAGTCTGCGGCATATGCCTTAGTGCTATACATCACTATTAACTGCCACATTGCATACATTGTAGTGATATGACTGAAAAATTGTTAAAAGCTATGTTAAAAATCCAAATCGCATATCTATAGCAACAAAAGTTGCATTTTTGTTGTCCATATATATATGCATTTCATTTTAGCTGGACATTGTCATGAAATGTTACATAATTTCATCATGGGCATAGGTAGGTGACATGGTTCCATTTTCAGATTATTACAGCAATATTACTCAATTTAAAAAAAAATTATAAACTATTTTTTAAGATAAGATAAAGTGTATGTACAAATTTGGGGAAATTATGTGAGATAGAGAAATGAAATGTATATACATGTGTATATATCACAATGTTGTAACAATTTCTCAGTATTATGGGACTCAATACTTTATTCATTCGCAATTCATGCATACATATTTGGGAATACCAATTTGGACACTAAAGTTGCTGACACCAAACATTTCAATCAGTAGTCAGCTTGTTTTATTCCAATGCAGGTGCACTACTTAACTTGTGTTATCATAGTGCATAGGTATGTAATCATGCTGAACTATTGAAAATTTAAAATTGAACTATGGGAAATTTGAATATTTTTATACTCACATTATGTCTGTTTGTTACAAATGTAGTGACTACTTGAGTTTTATCCCAGTGACAGAATATGCAAAAATTCAGGGGATATAGTGAGAGTGAAGTCTTTCTATCCATCCATAGGCTGTATGACTGACTATTTTTTTAACACACCTAATCTTGCAGATTTTAATGTCACCATGAAACTTTGGAAACCTTATGATCATCATCTGTTAAGTCTGCATATCGACAAATCACTATGCTCCTGAATTTTTTATATAGTTAATTACTTTTTCTACAATGAGCCTGATGTTGCCCTTGACAGAAATTTGTCATAAACAAATGACTCTCACAAATTTTGTAGAGTTATTTCCCTTTGTCTTTCAGCTGAATGCTGTGTAAGACAGAATATTGTGAAATCAAATTGTCTTGCAGATTATCATCCTAGACTAGAAATGTTTATGAAGACATTTCTCTGGCATCTGTTAGCACAAGTTTTCTATCACCAAATGTTTTGTGAGGATTACCAGAGAGCATACAAATACATTAATCCCAAGGTCTAGTTGGCCCTAAGTGAAAACGGTGCTCCTCAGCTATCCAGTATTGTAACCATGGCAACAATCTTAAAGATCATATTTCTGTTGGTCATGTAGAAGTTGAGTTTCAACTAAATGACTATTTATAATGTCTAGTTAGTTTGAATGGTAAAATGCCAGAGAATATCAAACAGACTGAAGAATAGCTGGAGATAGATTGTACCAAACAGACTGGAGATATAATGTGCCAGACAGTCTAGATATATACTGTACCAGACAGACTAGATATATACTGTACCAGACAGACTAGATATATACTGTACCAGACAGACTAGATATACACTGTACCAGACAGACTAGAGATATACTGTACCAGACAGACTAGAGATATAATGTGTCAGACAGACTAGATATATACTGTACCAGACAGACTGGAGATATACTGTACCAGACAGATTGGAGATATAATGTGCCAAACAGTCTAGATATATACTGTACCAGACAGACTAGATATATACTGTACCAGACAGACTAGATATATACTGTACCAGACAGACTAGATATACACTGTACCAGACAGACTAGAGATATACTGTACCAGACAGACTAGAGATATAATGTGTCAGACAGACTAGATATATACTGTACCAGACAGACTGGAGATATACTGTACCAGACAGATTGGAGATATAATGTGCCAAACAGACTAGATATATACTGTACCAGACATACTAGAGATATACTATACCAGACAGATTGGAGATATAGTGTGCCAGACAGAGTAGAGAATAGCAAACTCAAGGATAACAAAGAATACCAAATAAGCGAACTCTAGAAAAATGCAGAAATGGAAGAATGCCAAATGAGCTAAAGGGAAACAAACAGACTAAAGAATACAAAACAGATTTTAAATGGGCAGCTACTGTACATTTCATGTATTGGAAGACATGAATGGAACCCACAGGTGCTTGATGCAAGCCTAATGTTTATAAAAAGCAATAACCTGAAAGAAAAGAAAATCATATCAAGTGACAAAATTTCCTTAGATTACCCAGATAACCATTTTGACAAAGGACCCTGTCTATCATGCTATAAAAGAGACAAGATATGGAACTTCCAAAAAGTTCATGGCACACCTGAGATGTTTTACTATTCATGAAGCTTTCATTGATTTTTATGCATTGCACCAAACTAAATTTACAGGCTTCAACAGTTATGATATGTGCAAACTTTGCACATGATCTGTTTACTGCGAGATATTGTGTTTGAGATGGTACAATACATTCCTTCATAAACGTGAGAAATGTTAGATGTAAACAAAAGTTGCTGCATACAATTACCTCGACTTTATGAATCCTGTTCCATAGAAGAGTTATACATATGTCATCTTAAGTCCACATAGATCAATAGACATTACACTTATTTCAAACTTCCTGACTGTGTGGCATACACGTCGATAGGTTTCAAAGGGTAATACTTCAGTATCACCCATGTTGGCTCATGATGTTACCTTATGAGCCAATCACATTTTTAGAGTCACAATTCAGAAAAGTCTGCGATAGTTTGATGAATAGAAAAATATCTCAGAAGTAACATTTTTAAGTTGATGTTGAGCACTTGGATGTAACCTGGAACCATATAGATGCAAAGTGAATATATTAACACTGCACTACATAACCCACGTTAAATAATACTGGCGGACTGGCAGTGATTTAGCATATGAAATGTGTCGCTGTAACGTTCATTCTTTTTAATGTCTTTTGACAGCTGCCCTCATTTTGTTTTTAAAAAATGTAAATGCTTTTAAGTGGATAGTGAATGGCTGTAAGACCAAATGAGCTATTTTGGACTGCCCTGTGTCTGTCAGGTGTCCTTTGTCATCTGTCCATTATCAATCGTTCTGGTGACCTAGTGGTCATTGTGTTGGGAGCGGGAGGTCGTGGGTTTGAGATCTGGCAGAGTCATACCTAAGACTTAGAAAAATGGTACTAACAGCTGCCTCGCTTGGCGCTCAGCATTAAGGTGTGCTAGGACTGGTCGGCCTGGTGTCAGGATAATGTGACTGGGTGGGACATAATGCTGCACGTCTACGGCATGATGTCCCAGTGCTAGACATCACTATAAACTGCCTCATTGCAGACATCGTAGCGATATGACTGAAAACTTGTTAAAGCTATGTTAAAAATCCTAATGAAACAAACAAAAGTGACTTCTTAACATTTTGGAGTTCATATCTGTGATCTGTTTTCAATACAAGTTACAGTATAGTTTTTTTTTTAATCCAAATCTTGATGGGTTTGGATGATAGGGTGTCTTGCATCAGATTGGTTAACCATGATAACATTAGAAGCCATATTTTTTATATGATCTAGATAAAACTTGGAATGTATACTTATATCATCAGGATTGCTAACATTTTAAGCCATATGTTTGATCTGATCTAGATAAAACTTGGAATATATGCTTATATCATTAAGATTGCTAACATTTTAAGCCATATTCTTTATCTGATTCAGATAAAACTTGGAATGTATACTTATATCATTAAGATTGCTAACATTTGAAGCCATATTTTTTATTTGATCTAGATAGAACTTGGAATATATACTATATCATAAATATTTCAGAGAATATTGATAATGAGCAAGATGCATTTTATTAATTAGGTGATGTTGTTATCCTTCTAGAGGTCATATTTCTGATCTGATTTTGATTAAACTCGGAATTAAAACTTTATCATTTAAATCTTACACAAGTTCAGTAATGATTGAAATCCACAGATATGGGGGTAATCATGCATTTGGTCACCTGAGTTGTTACCCCTTTCAAAAACTGATCTGATTTTGATCCCATTTAAAGTATGGGTTTTTATTACTATGATGTTGGATATATTTGATTAAAAAGAGCGATCCGTCTTATAATAAGGTGATCTTGTTTCTGATTGGGTGACCTTTTGTGTATTCCAGAGATGCTAATTATGTTCAGTCTTGAAATATATGCATATATTGTTATGATGTTGGATGAATTTCTTTGTATCTGATTGGCTGACTTTTTGTGTGTTCTGGTGGTGCTATTTTTTTCAGTCTTGAAATATATGCCCATATTATCATGATCTTGGACAATATTAAAAGTAACAGGACCAATGTATATTACTGAGTTGAATTATTATCTGATTGACAGCAGTTGTCACATTTGAAGCCATATTTGTGATATGATGACTGCACTTTTATCCTCACAGGATGTAGAAAATATAATTCTGTTTGAAGGGGGGGTCCCCGAGTGGTCTAAAGCACTCAATGTTATGGATCACTGCTATCTCACCACTGTCTGAGTGGGTTCAGGTCATGGATTTGGCCTATGTGGGTATGTAAGAAAGCTTGCAAGTAGCTTCTTATCTGTCATTGTTTTTTTCTGGTCTTTTTCCAGGGTGTTTCCACCACCATTTATACTGGCCGCCATGTATAGCCTATCTTGTGCTGAAAATGGCATTAAAACCTACAACAACAATATCTAGTTTGATAAAATTTAGTCAGTCAGTTTATATTATGAAGAGCTTAGATGATTTGTATTATGACAAGAGACTGTGCATGATATCAGTGTCTTTAGAATAATTTTATATAAAGTGTTGGTGATGGGTTTCTTTTTGTACTACTACATGAGCCAGTTTAGTAAAATGGTCAACTGTTAAATCTTAGGTGAGTGATGTCGGGCCTACTTGTGCATTTTGTTCATTTGTATAATAACAGCATTACTTTGAGATGCAAAATAATTGAAAACTTTGATTTTGCAGGGTCATCAAAGATTTCATGGTTCAAGGAGGAGATTTTGTGAATGTAAGTAGCTTGCCCTTTAAAGGTTGAAAGACTGGATGCAATTAGGCCTAACACATCCTTCTAATAATGCTGTGGCTATAACCAGCTAAGGTTGTTGGTTCAAATGTCTCAGTTGGTAAAGAAGCTAGGTAGGTTTAGTGGTCCAGAGTTGAGTCCCTGGCTAGTCAGTGATTACATATAGTTCTGTTATTCAAACTAGACTCTCCATAGCTAAATGTTTGTAATAATAGCATAACAATGGAGATTTTACACTGGATGAAAAGTTTTGGTTTTCCCTGGCTGAAACCCCTTGTAAATTCCCCATAACTTGTTTTCGATCGAGAATGTTTGCACACATGTGTATCTTTGATTGTAGTCCATGTGTCAGAGTAGAAGACATTGCCATGAGTTGAGAGTCTCGATGCTGTTAGCTCAGATTGATTTAAGCAAACAACTGCATGCTTGAATTTTACTCAGTGTAAATCAGTTACCTGTTTTGGGTCACTAGTATCCTAGTTCAATATCTCTGTGCAGAGTTAGTGCAGTTTTCAATCTCAGCACCACTTTGAACCTGCCATGGAAATAATTTTACACGTATCTTCGATCTACGCTGAGTACAGCTTGGCATTTGTGTTGAGATGACTTTGGGCAACCAATAGATTTTTCTAATAGACTTATATTCATGAATGTAACCATAATGAAATTTTTTTTTCTTTCTGATACCAGTTACTATCCAAACAGCTCTGACTGTTCCAGTTGGTGTAACTGTGATATTTGCCATAGTTTTTCCAGCCACACCAAGGACACTGGTTGTTGCTGAACCGAGTGCACAATAGCTGCCATGACAAAACACATTTATTCTTTGCAAGCAAACCAGCTGTTCTACTTCAATTATATTTTCATTTCAGTAGCTTGGAGGATCCATTATGGTTTTTGTTTATATTGTCATCAGGAACTATGCTCAACAGTCTGGCCTTGTTTGGGTGCAACACACACAAATACTTCTAACCAATTACCTTTCTTCACTAGTACAACTGCATTCAGTCATATAAATATCTCTGTCTCTGGTAGTTGTATATTTCATGGCTTGCCACTATGTTTGCTTAAAACTAATTGAATCAAATTTCTGCTTTCTGTCCTTAAGAATAAGTATTCCAAATGGACTTACGGTTTGTATTAACACCATGGTGTTTCCAAAGATCATTTTCTGTTTGACCATTTGCAAGATTATATTTGAGTGTATTTGAAAGTCTTGTAACCCTTTTTTCATGCAGATATTGGTCAACAAGTTTCAGTTGATCGAACAACTCTTCTCTAAGTATCATCATGACATGTCTGTTCAGAATCCGTCATCTATGTGTAATAGTAAGTCGTGCATAAAAAATGCCAGAGATGGTTCATTACCCGCTCAAGTCTTTTAAACCAAATTCATCAGGCCAGCAGTGAATGGTAACAATACAAGGAATAAAAATATATAAAACTCATCTGCCATTGCTCCATCTCTGAATATGATAACTTTAATTTTATAGAGGGATTTTTTTTAGTTTGCTTCCTTCAACTCATTAAGTTGTCTTGACATTAGACATCAACATATTAATATGTTAGTTAACCTCATTAAGTTGTCTTGACATTAGCCATAAAGGTATTACTAAGGTTAGTTAACCTTATTAAGATGTCTTGACATCCCTTGTTAAGATGTCTTGACATTAGACATAAAGGTATTAAATTGGTTAGTTAACCTTGTTAAGATGTCTTGACATTAGACATAAAGGTATTAATATGGTTACCGGTAGTTAACCTCGTTAAGGTGTCTTGACATTAGACATAAAGGTATTAAAATTAATATTTAACCTCATTAAGATGTCTTGACATTAGACATAAAGGTATTAATATGAATAGTTAACCTTGTTAAGATGTCTTGACAATAGACATGAAGGTATTACTAAGGTTAGTTAACCTTGTTAAGATATCTTGTCATTAGACATAAAGGTATTAATATGATTAATTAACCTTGTTGGAAAAATGCTCATTGTGAGCCCTGTTGTCTTTTTTTTTTTTTTACAAGCATTTATTGCTACAACCAACCTAAATTCATGATACAGGGTTCCCATGTTATCAGGAAAAAGTCGGGAGAAATGATAAATGTTTCCCTGACAGTGAAAATTCCTTAACTTTTGTAAATATTAACAATTGTCTGGGGAAAAAACACAGGAATTTTTTGTCACTTCTTGATGCCCAAAACAATTTCTGTTTGGAGTTGTAATTGAACTGATTATGAGTTAAATTAATTGAGTTCTAACAAGAATTTTAAGAGGTTGCAGTATGAATCATTTGGGTGCTTGCCATAAAGATATTTTTTGAGACAATCCAAATGCTTAGTGTATTGGATTTGTCTAGCAGACTTTTTGTTTCACAGACTGCTCTATATCTGTACCAATTTTGATATGGAAGGTATAAAAGCCAGTCTAGTACCACAAAATGCCAACATGGTGGCATTAGAGCATAGCCACTTAGCAGAGGGGCTGGCAAACTTAAATATTGTTAATTAGAGTTATACCTGTATGAAATCAATATTAAACTTATTTATTTTCTTAGAAGTTTCATCAATTGAAATCATTATGTCTTTAATCTGATGAAAGATGATATAACTAATGTATTGATGAAATTTAAGCTGGTACTTGCGATTTCAATTGCTATTTGCATGAGCACTGAGACTCTCACAGTCATCTCACAAAAAATATTAAATGAAAGTCATATACTGCTTGTAACAAAAATACAGAAATGAAGGAGCACAAAATTCTCTATATTTATTCTGTGACCAACTTACAGAGTTTTGTTTTATCACGTGACTATGACATTGACATGTGGTCTCTCACACAGGCATACGATCCAGGGAACCAGACTATCTTGCTTGATAAATCAGACAGGCCAAGTTTCTTGTATTTGTGCTCGAAATAAATATGTTGAGAATTATATTTTCTTTCTGGTTTTTACATAAGGTTTCATTAGACTTTCATTTAATATAATTGAAGTCTTGTACAACGACATTAAAAAGGAGTTTGTTGTTGATATCATATGACTATTGGACTTACGATGTCACTGTTTGAGATTTGTGACTATTAACGCAAATTTGGGTACCAGGTCAGGTTTCATCTATGCAGAGTATTATCGAGTTTGTGGATTAAAGACATAATGATTATAATACTTGCTATATTTTAGAAAATAATTTTCCTATCGATTTCATGCAGGTAAAGGTTGATATAACATTGCTTAAATTTGCTAGGCCTGCTGATAAGTTATCTTACAGTGTCAGCAGATTCCATTTTTGTTTTTATATGTGCCAACTTTCGATCCTAAATGTCCAAATGTGAAAAATGGGGTTGGAATAATTTGAGGAAACCCAGGTTAGAATAATTTTGAATCTCTTAAGCTGAACCTTGGTGCAAAACAATTACACAGTGATATGTAGCTTGAAGCATTGGTTTCAGATACTTAAAAAAATGCTTGAGAAACAGGAAATTGTCATCCCTTTTATTATATAATAAGAAACGATGATAAGAGCCCATGTTTCATTACAGGTTTGTGGACTTGTTTATTGAACTAAAAGAAGACAAGTTGATTTTACAGAATATCCAGTTCTTGTTTACAACAATATATAATTTTGAAGGTCTTTTGTCAACATTTAAATCAACCCTTTTGTAAATGTCTTGAAATGATGGAATTTTTAACCAAACTGTCTTAAGGGGTTTAGATTGGTAGAAATATCATTTCAGAGTATATTGGCGCACATAAATTCAGGTTTAAAATTTTTTCATTACAGGATAAATTTCTAATACTTTGCATTTATTGGTACATGATCTTCTTTTCTGTTGAAAGTTTTGGGGAGTCTTGAAAGAGAAACATCTTCAGAATTGGAAAATGCATGTTTTATAATGAAAATGCTCTTTAATTCTATTCAGTAATGGTCATATGTTAACCTTGTAAATCTAATTTCATCCTGGAAAAGGCCTGGAAATTTATATTTAGAAAAGTAGAGGAACCATGATAATAAGACATTATTTATATTATTGTGTTATTCAATTGCAAGATAAGTTTTCCACCGATGAATCAATGACACTAATTTTGCCATGCAACAACAGAATCTTATCATAGCAATACATCTGTACTGTAGGTTACTGGCATTTCCTCCTGCATGTGCTTCAAATTATTTGTCCACTGCAAACTACTAAATCAAGTCTAGATTTAAATAGTAATAAGTAACAGTTGAATCTGCAAGCCTGTGTCAACATTGTGGTCTTTTTCCATGTATTTCAGTAATACACATGCACAAGTTGATTGTTATCAGAGTTAAACAAAGTGTTTTTTGTTGATTCTTGGTGACCAGTTAACATAAACAAGACCTTAGTCAATGCCATTATTGCAAGTATTGTTGGAAGTTCTTGTCGGTTGTTTAATTTTTTTAAATATTTGAAATGACACAAACATGTGATGCACTATCCTGATAATTTGTTGGGTATATAATTGCTTTAAAACTTCTCTTTGGATTCTGCTTTGGTGTGAGACTGTGGTCATAACAACACAGGTGCAGTTTATATCCCACATGGGATTGGGCACATCTTTGAATCGAGACATGGTTTACACATCATCACAGTTTCATTTAATACCTCTTATAAGACAACTATAATCCATTCCAGATTTGCAGTCATTGAATCTGTCTATATTCATTTATGTAATGTGGTTTTGATACTTCTTCATTGATAATTTTACTGACCTGACCATTTTGATGGAAGTTTGTAACTATCATTGGTCGTCAAGTCGGTGTAGGTGAGTGGACCACCTGCACTTCCAAATTTTTCAGTCAATTCACAGCAGTGCTTTCTATTCTATCAACATTTCATTTTGCAACTTCTTTAGCAATTAGTTCAAAGCATGAGGCCATTCCTGCAGGATCTTTTAGGGTTCTCATGAACAATTTCCTGACAATGTCATTGTATTAAATGTCACGTTGATCTTTAATGTACTTTTGAATCATGAGAATCTCCCTGATAAGGTTCTGGACAGCAAGGAGATTAGAAAGTTACATACATTGGTGCTGTTGGAGTAATGTATCATGATGTCCCACTCAATCATATTATCCTGACACTAGGCCGACCTATCCTAACACTAACCAGTTAATGCTGAATGCCAAGCAAGGCAGCTGTTAGTACCATTTTTTGTAAGTCTTTGTTATGACTCATCCAGGGATCGAACCCAGGACTTTCTGCATCCATGGCAAAAGCTCTAACCACCATAGGTCAAAATTGTTGTTCTTTTTTATATATATATATACACACAGATTTATAATGGATCAAACCTTTCTGTTTTAATTTTATGTCCAGCTCCTGAGTTTTCACATTTACAAAATAATGATGAAAACATGTTTTGAGATAAAGGAAGCACATTTTTTCTTCACAATTTACAGTGAGAAATTTATATATTAATTTTTTAATTGATGTATGCATCTTATTAAGATTCAGATTTTTTGGATTGTTTATTTAAAATTTTTGTGCAAAAATATAATGTCAAACTTGCTTCTTTGTAGATGTCATGGGGCTTTGCCCCCCCCCCCAACCTACATCATTGATTTGCCCTGGACCCACAAAGTGGCCTAAGCTGCCACCTTGACCCCAGACCATTCAGTATGGTTTGTATTTGCAACTTACACCCATTTATATATGATTGGATTTTAATAATTAACAAAGCCCAGAGAAGAACCTATAAACTGCATAGATGCTGTGTCTTACTGAAATGATTTCACTGTATAACAGGTTTTTTTTTGTTCCCGGGCAAATAAGTGTAATTTCCTAATTGCTTATGCCTACAAAGTATAGAAAATGGCTATTATTCCCCACAAACTTTTGTGACCAGGACAGTGATATTCGGAAATCTACATATTTTCCAGAACATTCAGATATATTCAGTGCTTAGTAAACTTCTAAAATTTTCTAGAACTTTCCATAATGTAAATAGTAGTATAATTACAGTGGCCTTGAGCCCACCAGTTCAGTTTAGTTTCAGCTGCCTAAGTGAATACATATCTGCAATTTTCTGTGATGGCATCAAGAAGGTGCTATGTATGTGGCCAATTTATCAAGATGAGCGAATAAGTACTCTGAGGAAGCATCTGCTAAGATGTATGAGGCCTACAAGGCTTATTTTGGCATTACTGTCATGGATCAAGACAAAACCCTGGCACCTCATTTCTCCTGTGAGCACTGCAAAAGAGACCTCTGGAAGGTAATATGGACAATTGCTGATTGGAATTTTATGTATTAAGTTTGTTAAAACTTTTAAAAAAATTTAAAAGTGTTTAATTTTACAATTTTCAGTGTTATTGTAAAGATATGCAAAATGTTGTCAGAATCTCTTACACATTAGTCATGAGTGAAATAAATGTATTCAGTGTATCCCCTTGGGTGAAAGACTGAGAGTCAAAATTCTCCTTGATATCAAAACTGGTGGTCAGACTTAGTAAAAAAAGAAACAACTTTAGTATCAAAACTGGGGGTCAAATTAAAAATTTGTGGGTCTCTGAAGCGCAAATGAGGGTAAAGGGAAACACTGGTATTTTTATATGATGGTACAGAGGGAGAAATAAGAGCCATGAAGTTTCCTATAAAAAGAATATGGTGGGAAGCCACTGACCACTCTAGCAACTAATACTTCTGCATGGTGGATCCATCCAAACGTTGGACTCGCAAGAATGCACCTGCTATCACTATATTCAGATCTTTCTTCTGTCACCCACATGCCACGCTGCTCTGAGCTTGCCATACTCACTCCTCTGGAGAGAAACCAGCCGTTTTCAGAAGAGAGTGGCACGTCACTGATGAGGAAGACAGAACCAGAAGACAATAACAGAGGTGGAGTTGAGAGAAACCCATACTACCCCAACGATAAAGACTTCAGTGACTTGATCAGAGATCTTGGTCTCACCAAGTACAAAGCTTTGCTTTTGACATCTAGATTCAAGCAGTGGAAATTGCTGGATGAAAATGTGCAATTTGCAGATCAGAGGAAATGTCATCAAGCTTATTTCCGCTTCTTTGCCCATCAAGATAGGCTCTGTTTCTGCCACAATGGGACCAGTCTGTTCAAGGCAATCAGAATTGCCTGCAACCAGAATAAGTGATGCCTTTTCATTGGACAGGAGTCTCAAAGCCATGCTGCTCCATAATGTCACTTAGTGCACCTCAAAGAAGATTACAATAGCATCAAGACCTTGCTGGATGCCTTAAAATATGATGATTATGGCTGGGAGGTCATCAGAGACATCTAAATGGTGGCATTCCTCATGGATCTCGAAGGTGATTTTACCTATGCTATCTTTTCCTTGGGACAGCAGGGACACCAAGGTGTACTACCACAGGCAGGACTGGCCACATTGGATGAGTTCTCTGTGGGGAGGAACAGTGTCAAGTGGGAGCCACTGGTGGACCCCAGAAAAGTGCTGATGTCACCACTGCACATCAAATTAGTCCTTATGAAATGATTTGTCAGAGCTCTAGATAAGGAGATGGCAGCCTTCAAGACTTCAGACCACAGATAAAAAATATCCTGGAGTGCAATGAATTCCCCAAGGACCTCACTGGTAAGAAAAACCTGGCTTGGAATAGCTTTGTTGCACTGGTTTGGGGCTTCCTGTGCAATCACAAGGTCGAAAAGTATGTGGAGCTGGTTTATTCTCAGGTGAAGAACTACAACACAATAGGCTGCAGGATGTCCCTCATAGTCCATATCCTTAATTCTCATCTTGATAAATCCAAGGAAAACATGGGAGCATACTCAGAGGAGCAAGGCAAGTGCTTCCATCAGGATATACTGGACTTTGAAAGCCACTACCAAGGACATTATAACTAGAACATGACAAGAGACTTCATTTGAGGGCTGATTTGTGAAATTGATTTACAGTATATGTAATCATAAATCTTAAAAAACTACTCACTTCTAAATCTTTTGTGGTAATTGTTTTAATTACTTTAATATAAATACACGTTCATTTTTAATTTTTTTCTGACTTTCTTTGAACTAAAAGAACTAAATTCGCCCATTTTTCCATTGAAAATAGGTAAATTTCAAAATATCACTGTCCTGGTCACAAAAGCAAATTTGGTGGGGAATAATAGCCATTAGGCATGATAAGCAATTATGAAATAACACTTACTACCCAGGAAGAAGAATTGTGTTGCATAGTGTTTCAAATATCAAGTAATATCTATGCTTATTTATGCATTGACAAAATTGATTTCAATGTGATTGCACAACCAGCCATTAGTGAAAGAATTGTCAGATGGTGTGTTAACAGAGTCATTAAGATTAAGAGTGGACTTTGGAGGCAAAATACATAGATATGATAAACATGGTTGAAAAACTGGTAACCATATACCACAGTCCTTGTGGTTATTGGAAGGGCACAGCAGCTGTTGAAAAGTTAGTGCAACACATGTTATCTACAGCATCAACTCAAAATTCTGATTTGCTAAACAGTGTTGTGACAGATTCATCTTCCTACAACAAAGACAAATTTGTATGGTTGGACCTTCTTTATTGCTTTAAAAACACTGTCCAATTCTAAACCACAAATATGCTATTTATTAACAATAACGGTCCAATTCTAAACCACAAATATAATGTGGAACTGTGATGGTCAGATTGGCTGAAATCATTTGGTTTCTTTCAAATAAACATTAATAACCTATTCAAAACAAAAATTGTCATTGTTTTTCAAATTTACTACTACTTACTCATAGATAAGATCATCCATTCAAAACTCCAGTTGTCATTATTTTTCACATTTATCACTACCAATAATGTAATACACTTTGGTGTTGGAATATAGCTTGACATCCAAAAAGACATTAATTTCTGAGAAATATGAAGATAAATTTGCATGCAAATGGGGCTAGTCCATCCTGAGCTTGCATTGTTGTATTTTTCCAGCTTTTCAAGAATTTTTGCAAATGGTTTTTCAATTTCATCATTAATATTCTCACCATCATCACAGTTCAAGATTATAAATGAAAAACATCAAAACCTGCTGTTAATGAAATTGTGTCATGTTTGGATGCAGCTCCTCTGCAGGTGGTTTTAATATCAGAACTACATCTACCTTTTGCGGTACCTGTCAATATCCTTATTCCATGGTACCTGTCAATATCCTTAGGGGTTGACCATAAAAGACCTCCACAGATAATACCTGTTTTTCTACCCCCATCCCCCCTTGTACACTTTTGTCTGCATGTGGCTTACCCCCTCCCCAGGCTGTGGGCATCCACATCTAGCATTATACACTGCTCTATGGTCTGGCACTGTAATAGCTGGTGCTTTCAAAATTCAAAGCTGACAGATCTCATCACAACATGTAGCTCGGAACAAAGAAACAAATTAAACAGAAAGTTCTTTTTTTAAAAAGTCTTTATTTAGAATTTACAAATAGAGTTGTTATATCACAGAAACCTAAATTTGATAGACTGCCAACTCATTCATATATACCCACCGTGACTTCCAATTCTGCACATTGGGTAATTCTGTGCAACGATACATCATAGCTGTAAACATTGGATTATGTATTATTTTGGTTCAAAAATCCATTTTGTATCAAGAAAGAATGATCATACTTTAATCAAGGACAGTTATATAGTAATAGTTATAATAATGAAGACTTTGTATAGCACTTAATCTTCTTTTTGAAGTTTTAAGCGCTTTACAACATATATAATGACATGAATACAAAAAACAAAAACAAAACAAACACCATGAAATTAGAAAACATTGAAAACATTTTGAAAAGATTTAAGGTAGGAAACATTAGGTCTCTAAGTTTGTTCTTGCAGTTGAAAAAGGTGAGTTTTAAGAGCACTCTTGAAAGGAATGTCTTTGTGTCTAATTTTCAATGGTCAATTCATTCCTCATTGCTGGGCTCTGGTATTCGTAAAGCATACAAAAATATCCCACATTTAGACTCTAAATGCATGTGAAAATGCGAATTCTAAATGGCAACATGTAGATCCATTCCATGACCTCAAACCTGTAACCCAAAAATCTGATTTACTATGCATCTTTTCCGAATCATACAAATAAATACATTCTTTAAAATATGAAAATGTAAACCTTAAAAATTCTTCATCTTAATCTAAGTTTTCCCATTTTGCAAGAAGTTGTCCCTCACATACAAAATCATCTGCTACCCAACGTATCAACTTGCTGTTAGAACGAAATTCCAGGGCACATAGTCTCCTTCTAAATTCTTTATTAAGTTTCCCCCATAAACAAGACGTTGTAAACACATTACATCCTATTCATTATTGTTTCTCTTCCACATATTTGCTTATTTTTTAAAAATAAAATGTTGAAATTTATTTTAAAATTTACATGTTGGGTTTTGTTTGCTTTATAAGTCTTGTCATTTAGTGGCATTTTTATGTTGAATTTTGTAAAACTATCAATAAACCTAATCTAATTACTCAAATGAGGTGCCAGAAGAAACAGTCAGAAGTAATATATTTCATTTCTACAGTCAGATAGATAAACAATACATCATGTCAAAGCTTTGCGCAGAATAGGCCGACCTTTCGTGAGTTATGAAAACACGGGGTGGTATCTGGTGTGTCCAAAATTAATATTAGTATGAACAGAGTATTCAGGCAACAATGGCCTCATTTCAAATGGTCAGCAATGCAATAATATTTTTTCATCAATCAGTCGAATTCGGTATGCATTTTGCTTCAGTATTTGAGATGCAAACCTTAAGTGCACAGAAATGCCCAACATCATTCTATTCCTTGGCACGAATTGTACAAATTGAAATTAACAAATAATTTATACCTAATGATCACCCATTATGTACATTCACAAAACATACTGTAATACACGCAGTAGGCCTAAAGCAGCTGTTCAACACAGGGTATCATAACATAAAATATTAGCTTGCAGCCATCCGCAAGGTCCTTTACACCCCCTCCCCCTTGTTCACATTTGAACAAGCTCCCTCCCCCCTTCTTTGCTGACGTCCTTTATGGACAACCCCTTATTACATGTTCTCATACAAAATGTTTGACTTGATTTTTCAACTCGGTGCTGACACTCATGATAAGTCAGCAGCAGAATTACATAGTTGGCAAAGCTGATTATACAACTTGACAATGACGTGTTTGATACAAAGTTCCCATTTCCCATTACATGTATCTTTACATTGATTGCATTCCAGTGTCATTGAAGTGTCTAAGTTATAATTGTTATCAGATAGGACCATCTAACTTTTTTCTGCATTGCTGTGGATTGTTTTGTATTTCTTCTCAAGATAGGTGAGTATAGATGTCATCTACATATTAATGCTAAGTGCAGTGATTTTAGCTGTCTTAACTGGTTTCAATATCTTTGATGTTGCAATTGAACATTTCACAGTATATGCTTACATTTTGCTGTCTTCTCATCTTTGATTTAGTTAACGATGTGATTGAAAGTTTTCTTATACAAGATTATACAATGACTTCTGGTATTTTATGATATTCAACATCAATTGTTTGGCATTGTTACATTCGGGTTCAAAGGACACACAAACACCAAGTAAGGGTCCTATCACTTTATATAGCATAAAGCAAAAATCTTTACAAAAGCTAGAAAGAAATAACCAGTGTTCTTTACAGTACAAAGCCCTGAGTTTAACTACTTGTTCATGCACTCTACTCTTGTTTTAGAAAGGGCTACAGATAATGGATTATAATTAATTTAACATGTGTGCCTTATCAGAAGTCAAGAAGGCCAAGCTCAGATAGCCCTGGGAAGATAAACAACAGATGCTGAAGGTGTTGACAGCCTCTGGTATCAACTATCCAGAATGCTGCCATTAATATTCTGGCCAAATGTCTCTACTAACAGGCTGAAATCTGATACAGCACCAAGGGTCACATCATACTTATAACACCTCCCTTCTTAAGAGGAAACTTTATGTTTTCGATACAATACAATTTTATACATCAGAAAAATGATAAAACTTGCATAATGCTTACATTATTACTAACAAGCATAAAGCTTAGAGTCACTACAATTAACTTCTGTAAAAGAGTTTTGAATTCCATCAGGAACCATCCAGAATAGGGGAAATCCAACAAATTGGTTACCGTCTATATCTGCATAAATTCATTCTGATTATAAAATAAAAACAGAACACTTAAGTTTGAAAAATCCTAGAGTCCTGAACTATCCCAGTAGGTTTCTAAGCACTTTTGAAGTGTACTATGCACACCAGTATCTTTTGTCGTTTAATTCCTACACACTTCAGTTACATGTGTGATAATCCATCTGCATTCCCATGTTGTTTGCCGCTCCTGTGCTTTATAATGAAGTTGTAAGGTTGGAGTGCCAAACACCATCTAAGTAGACGCTGATTCTTGCTTTGCATTTGATTCAACCATGTCAATGGGTTGTGGTCAGTCACAATTTCAAATGTCGTCCCTGACAGGTAATACCGTAACGAATCAATCGCCCACACAATCGCAAGACATTCCTTCTCAATAGTTGCATATTTCTGCTCTCGCGGAAGAAGTTTCCGGCTTAGATAGGCCACCGCATGTTCGTCACCGTCCATTGTCTGGCTTAGCACAGCACCAATTGCCGTGTCACTAGCATCGGTCTGCACGATGAATTTCCTACCGAAATCCGGTGCAATAAGGACTGGGGTCTTAGTAATAGCATCTTTCAACATTTTAAAGGATTGGACAGCATCTTCAGTCCATACAAGTATATTTGGTCTTCCTTTCTGTGTCATGGAGGTTAATGGTACTGCTACTTCAGCAAAGTTCTTAATGAATTTTCTGTAGTATCCAACCATTCCAAGAAATGAGCGTATTCCCTTTTTCGTTGTGGGTAATGGAAACTCACGCATTGCTTTAATTTTATCTTTGTCTGTCTTAATTTTTCCTCCTCCAATGATATGCCCAAGGCATTCAATCTCAGCTGCTCCAAACTCGCACTTTGACGGCTTTATTGTAAGTCCATCTTCCCGTATACGTTGCAGCAATGCACGCAAATTTTCTATGTGTTCTGACCAAGTCTTGCTTGACACAATGATGTTGTCAAAATATGCTGTGACATTATGTAGTCCGGACACTAGTAAGTCGATGAGTCGGGCAAAACTGGCAGGTGCCGTTTTCATACCGAAGGGCATAACATTAAACTCATAGAGCCCAAACGGAGTCACAAATGCAGACTTTTGCCTAGATTCTTCAGCTAGAGGGACTTGCCAGTAACCCTTAGTTAGATCTATCTGACTCAAGTAACTTCCATACCCAATCTTCTCAAATAGATCGTCCATTCGTGGGACTGTATAGGCGTCGAATAACGTGATATTATTAAGCTTGCGGTAATCTACACACAGCCGAAGAGTTCCATCTTTCTTGTCAACTAATACACAAGACGAACTCCATGGACTGATTGAGGGCCGAATGAGGCCTTGCTCCAGCATTTCATCCAATATTGCTTTCACCTCTTTCTGCTGCGCGAAAGGTATTCTATATGGCCGTTGTTTAATTGGTGTCTCCGACGTTGTCTTGATGCTGTGAGTTAAGATGTTTGTTTGACCAGGCCTTGTTGTTAGAACATCCTGAAATTCTTTGCACAGAGTTCTAATATCCTCTCGTTGCTCCTTCGACAAGTTGACTCCCAGCTTAACACCAGCATCACCTTCACCTGCTCTTGGAGGAAAATCAATATCCACACCATCGTTCTCATCTGTCTGCATTGCCAGCAGCACAGCACGTTTGTATCTACGCAGTAAATTTATATGATAGGTTACCATACCTCGCCTATCGGGTACCGATATCTGGTAGTTAACATCGTTTACCTTCCGGACCACACGATAAGGTCCCTGCCATTGTGCCTTCATCTTGGATGAACTTGATGGCAAGAGAATAAGTACTTCATCTCCTGGACTAAATTCTCGTGTTTTCGTGTGACGATCATAAAGTGCCTTGATTTTCTTTTGGCGACCCAACAGGTTATCTTTGACATGAGCCCTGATGTCAGCCAACTTCTCAAGCATTTTCACAACATGCTCCACAGTTGACTTCCTTACATCCTCCTCTCCCGTAAACAAACCTTGTAAAATCTGCATTGGCCCCCTAACTGGCCAACCATACAACATCTCAAAAGGTGCAAATCCAGTTTCCTCATGTGGGACCTCACGATATGCAAACAACAAATATGGTAATATCTCATCCCATTCATTCTTGTTGTCTGTACAGAACTTCCGCAACATTGACTTCAATGTCCCGTTAAAACGTTCTACCTTTCCATTCGCTTGTGGGTGATAAGGTGTGGTTGTAACTCCACGGATACCCACTAGTTCATACAACTGTTTCAATAAGGTGCTAGTGAAGTTGGTCCCTTTGTCTGTTAATATGACCCTTGGAAAACCAACACGGCTAAACAGTTCAATTAGTGCTCTAGCTACACTCGTTGCCTCCATATCCTTTAGAGGAAAAGCTTCAGGATATCTGGTTGCATCATCAATCACTGTCAGAATATATTTGTGTCCAGACTTCGTTCTAGATAACGGTCCTACAATATCCATTGCAATTTTCAAAAATGGTTCTGTTATTACCGGTGGACAAACCATTGGGGCTTTCTCACCTGCAGTACGTTTTGCTGTTATCTGACGTTCATGACATGATGTACAATATCTTTTTACATCAGAAAACACTCCCGGCCAAAAGAATGATTGGAGAATCCTCTCTTTTGTTTTCTCCAAACCCAAGTGACCTGCAAGGGGCCGATCGTGTGCCAGCTCCATTACCATTTTTCTTAATCCTGCTGGTACAACAATCTGCTCCCCTCCACGCGAACCATCACCAAATTGCCATTTCCGCCGCAAAATAGCATTCTCCCAGAAGAATGCCATTGGCTCCTCCTCAGCCTCTTCCCGCGTAGCAAAGGACTTATCTCTAATAATTTTCAGTGAAATATCTGCAATCTGTAGATTTGACAATATGTCCGCATTCATTGTTGAAAGTGTGCCAAATTCAATGTCATCATGCTGATCAGTATCTGCTTGCTCGATGCTGTCGTTGACAACTTCATTTTTACTCTCATCCTCACATTGGTGAGTATTTTCTACCGTCCTCTCATCATCGAGTCCTTTTGCCATCGACCTCGTAACAACAAATGACCCTATCTTACTAAGTATATCCATCCCTAATAGGGCTTCAGCGGCTAAATTTGGAACAAGACCCACTTGTGCTGGTCCCTTATAATACGTTGTGTTGATATTTACCACTGCCAACTGTGCGGTAAATGGCTGACCCACTGCTGTATATAACATAACTTGGTGCCCCTCCAGCTTGCAACTCTCGTCAACGAGATCTTCTCTTATTAAGGTCATATCGGAGCCAGTGTCCTTCACAAACATGATCTCATGCCCATTTACACATCCTGTTTCCGAAATAAGCCTTTCACCAATTGTTGGCCTAACAAAACAAGTTGCTGGGTTACCACGATGTTTCATGTCATCTGTTGGACACTTACTTGCAATATGTCCCCACTGCCTGCATCGATAGCACTGCATATTCTTACATGTGGACAGGTAATTCGTTGATGTTACTTTCGCTTGCTGCTGTAAGTTCTGAATACACCTGTTACTATTCCCATTTATGTTCGGACGAAACATATTTTTCTGCCATTGTTGTTGTATATTGGTGGGGATATAATCTTCCGCAGCCTCAACAACTGGACTAGAGCCCTTGTTCCTCCTAATCCACTGTGCTTGATCTTGTGGCAAGGCTTTCAGGAAAAATTCCTCACGGAGACAAATAACTGGGTCACGATCATCCAAAAAACGCTTTATGTGCTGATCAATTCTGGCCATCAGACCACGATACGTCTCTGTACTCCCCTTCTTCATGCTCACCAACGCAGTGAAATGTTCATGCGGTCTCCTTCCAAAACGATCAATCAGTCCTTTCCTGAGTTCCAGATAATCACCACAAGCTTGAGTTGCAACGTATCTAGCCTCACCTGTCAAAAGAGTTCTTAGCTGTAGTACTTTCAGCTCGTCAGACCACTTAGCATGTTTTGCAACTGTTTCAAATTCTGCTAGGAAAGTGACAATATCTTCTCCTCGTTCATGGTCATATGCCTGTAACTTTACTTTAAATAGCATTGAAGATACTTTTTCCGTCACGTTTTCTTGACGTTTTACTCTTTCTAACTCAATTTCCAAACGCTTCATTTCTAATCTTAATTTTTCTCTTTCCATTTCCCATTCAAACTCTTTCTGTCTTAACTCCAATTCTCTTTCATTCTTCTTTGCACTAGGTTTGCGCTTTGTTTCCTTGGGTGGTTGCATGTGCTCAAGGTTAATTTCCTCTTCATACTCCGGAATCTCACTATCTGTAAACTCCATCAAATTATGTGTTGCCGCTTTTCTTCTTGGTCGTCCTGAAGCAATCATTGCTCCCTCAACTTCTACATTATCAGCAACCGACATAATGACAAACTATACGTACTGTAAGTTCTGTCACTGTATTCACAGCCGCTGGACTACTTTTTCTTTTCTAAGAATTTCTGGGCTTATACGTGTACACTCGTTACAGTGATACACACTTTGCATTTAGCAATTAACAACCATAGGTTATACACACAGTACCACCAGACACTGCTAATTCCAACGTATTGAATAATTCCAAATAATTCACACAGAAGTATTGGAATCCCATCGCTGCCACCAAAATGTTACATTCGGGTTCAAAGGACACACAAACACCAAGTAAGGGTCCTATCACTTTATATAGCATAAAGCAAAAATCTTTACAAAAGCTAGAAAGAAATAACCAGTGTTCTTTACAGTACAGAGCCCTGAGTTTAACTACTTGTTCATGCACTCTACTCTTGTTTTAGAAAGGGCTACAGATAATGGATTATAATTAATTTAACATGTGTGCCTTATCAGAAGTCAAGAAGTCCAAGCTCAGATAGCCCTGGGAAGATAAACAACAGATGCTGAAGGTGTTGACAGCCTCTGGTATCAACTATCCAGAATGCTGCCATTAATATTCTGGCCAAATGTCTCTACTAACAGGCTGAAATCTGATACAGCACCAAGGGTCACATCATACTTATAACAGGCATGTTTATTCCAACTCATATGGGTTACAATCACAGATACACACACGTGCGAAAGATTCCCAGTGGAGAAAGAATTTTTTTTTGCATCTTTAAGGGGTTTCAGTCTGTGAAAATTGAAAATGGTTACATGATCACATTTCTGTTTTTAAGTTAGCTTGATATAAATCAAATCTAATAACATGATAGAAATAAAATTGTTGCATCAAGTGACTTAATAGTTAAACTTTCTATTTTACAGTATTTGTGAAAGCATGGTACTTGAAAGTAGAGTATGTTCTGCATTAAAGGCAAGGCAAAGGTTATTCATGTCTAGAGTGTACGTGATTTTCAAGTCATGACTAAATTTAAAAAAAAAATATTTTCAAAATGTAAAATATTTACAGTGACAACAAAAAAACTCAAGAAAAAAATAATAAAATAATATAGTCATTTTTTACAGACAAGCTAACTTCCAATGGTTGCATTTCCAAGATTGGTTGCATAACTTGAAATCAAATAACTAAAATGTTTTGTTTAGCTCCCTTTAATTTTCATTGAAAAGCAAATAATTCAATTAATTTAACAAAAAAATTAAAAAAGAAAACTTGATGGAACTGTGTTGATGCTACATTTGCACAAGTTGGCTGATACATGTATTAACAAAACAAGAATAGCAAATGAATACATCAGTATTTCCCTTCAATTGTTAAGAGCTAATAACTTAGTTTTTTACGCTGCAAGCACATTACAGAAGCTTGATACATATTTGTAAAATAATGTTGAATAAAAGGATATTAGTTTTAATGAACACTGTTTATATTGATTGATGGTGCTTTGCACAAACAGTAAGATGGCAGCATTTATGCCTATTTTAGTTTACTCTATGTCAGTGTTATAAAGTATGTAAACAAATTCGCATGTGCTGTATTCTTTTGGTAATAAACGCATGTGTTCATGTTGTAAATCCAGTTAAATTATCATTATCATGTATAAGATTTCTGGCAGTACAAACAATAATGTGATAATCATATGAATGTTTTACCAAAATTTTCAGATTAATTCAGTAAAGATATATCTTAATAATTAATCCTGTTATAACAAGATGTAAATTATATCAAGCAAATGAAATCATATAAGTTGAGCAAAGTATGGAAATATATTACATATAAATCACTGCCAGCTGTAAACCTATGTTGAGTTTCAAATTGGTTCAATTAAAAGCATCAATTTACTTATTGTACAAGTTAAGAAGTTTTGGTAAATGTTGCAGCCTTAACAGTTCTGTAGGAGGTGTCAGATAAATAGAGGTCAGCATTTTTGCATTTTGTTTGTGATTATGTTCTGTTTAGTACCATATCTTGGGTATTTCAAAACATATCTATCCCTGAACTATGAAGAAATACTTGTGCTTCTTTTATCAGCATGATGGTACTGGATTGATGAGTACATATGGAAGTCCATTTGCTGACGAAAATTTCAAGCTAAAGCATTCCCTGCCTGGGATGTTGTCAATGGTAAGAGCAGATAGAAGATACATTGTCATCACTGATTCAAGATCAGTCCTGTTATTGATTCAGATGTGGATGTAACTGGTGGAAAAATCCCTGACCATCACCCTGTGATGTATTGCAAATGTTTTGAAAATATCATTGTTATATCATATATGAAGGAAAAATCTAGATTTTAATATAGATCCAAAATAAATTTAAAGTCTTGGTATGTAGATTGTTTAAATTAATGTTTTTCCAACCTTTGGTAAAAATAAAAGAGAGTATGACAAAAAGAGAAGAGTGTAGGAAAGCAACTTTGTAGTGTCAGTAAGTATATTTTTTTCAAGTTGTAAAGCATATTCCAAAATTATATGTTTCCAATATGGGTCACAAAAGAAATGTAAGTAGGTCAATATTCCAGTTGTACCATATATTTGTTATTAGTAATTATGTTAGTACTTTTCTTTGTTTGCTTGTAATGAATTACAATTATTTTCTTTCATCAAATTATTTTCTTTCAGGCAAACAGTGGAAAGGACACCAATGGTTGTCAGTTTTTCATCACCTGTGCAAAATGTGATTTCCTGGATGGCAAACATGTTGTTTTTGGTATGAAGTAATTTTTGTAGGATTTAACGCAGGCTGTACATTTTGGTATGAAACTTTCAAGACAGAATACATGTAGTTTGAAAGTCTATTTTTCCCATAACCCCCTATTTATCTTTCAGATAGGTTTCCCAGTCACATTCATTTTGGATTTATTGTCTAGATTTATGAATCCACTGCAAGTTGTTTGCATTATTTTACAATTTCTGTCAATTTTTGAGTGATTTTATCACCTTTGGGGACTTGTTTTTTAATCCTTAAAGTGCTAGTCATAAGTCGTTTTGTAGGTAACCAACAATATACATATCCTATTACTTCAACTAGCTTTGGCTGCTGGTAAAACTATATTTGATTGGTTAATAAAGGCTCGGAACAAGTATTCAGTTGTACTTTGCTATGCATTTAGCGAATATTTTTTCAAATACTCGTTTTTGAGCATGTGATATCTGGAAAAAATTAAAATGGCTGATACTAATAACAATGGTGACGTCTTGCAACAAATACTGGCTTCTGATAGTGATGATGATGATGATAATGACTTTGAAGAATTTTAATGAGGATGAAATTATTGCAAAGTGTTGATGGAATGATTTTTAGTCAGAATTTGACATTGAACTGGAGTCTGATGTAAATGCTCGCTTGACGTGAAAAGATGGCATGCCTGTCTACACCCCCCCCCCCCTTTCACTGGTAATTAAAAATTAAATGTCAAGATGGTGAATACTAAACCTATGGACTATTGTGGACTTTTTTTAAGATGAGTTATTGCATCCATTAGTAAATCAAACAAATCATTATGCAGATCTCTTTGTTCATGGGGCAGACTTGAAGGAGTACAGTCGCATGAAGAAATGGCAGCCTGTCACACCTTAGTATCTAAAACTGTTGCATTGATTATAGCAATGGGTTTGGTACATAAATCTATCTTGATTCGAAATGGGCTACTGATGATATGATATCAAACCCATACTTCATAAATTTTGCAACTTGACAATACCAGTTTCTGAAAGTGCAAATAATGAATTACCAAATATTTAAAATCTAAAAAAGAGTTATCAGCTCTTTCTTATACAGTCTACCTCTGAAGTTCAGGAAATGAAAATTACCAAGTGGTACTAGCGCTTATTTGAAAGGTGCAAATCTGGAGTAAGACCAAGCTGTATACTATATAACCCAAATTACACCCATCAATCAGACATCAAAATAAAGGGAATTAAAAGTTCTTTGAATTGTACCTTAGATATACAAGGTCATTTTTAAATAGCCAGTATAATGAGTGAGGACACCCAGGTAAATTCTTTTTCTTTAAAATTCTAACCACATGCAAAATATGAAACTGAACTGCAGTAACATGACTTAGAGAATGATAAGAAAGTACATGTATGTAAGTTTTAAAGCAGCGGTTCTCAACCTGTGGGTCGCGACCCTGTCAAGGGTCGAACAACAATTTGCCAGGGGTCGCTTACGACCATCGGAAATATACATTTTTACAGTTATGAACGAAAATAATTTTACGGTTGGGTCGCCACAACATTTGGAATTGCATTAAAAGGGTCGCGGCTCTAGAAAGGTTGAGAACCGCTGTTTTAGAGGTAAGAGATGTATAATAGGAGTTACCTCCCATTGTCTTTAGTGCAGGTCCACACACATTAAATAATATATATAAATGGATGTGATGAGTCCAGCATGAATTTAAACTGGTATTTTCTATATCTTCAAGTGTGCATATCACGTGCCTTTTTCACAATACTTGCAGCTTGTAAACTATGCGTGGTCGTGACATTAGCATAGTCTGATTGCTTTGCAAATTATAATGCATAAATTTACTGTTTACAAACTTAATATTATTCTTGAGCAATTTGAGTGGTTTACAATGAATATTTACCATTTACATATTTCATATTGTTCTTTGCACTTTATGATAGAAGAATGACATTATGGAACAGTGATAAAATGCAAAGGAAAGCAGATCTGGTAAAATTGCATCTATCGGGATTTCTGTTGATGTTTACTGGTAAGTTATCATTGTATTAAAGTAACAGGGATTTTAACTACAGTAACATTAACATAATTTCCTCTATAAAAAGTTTGTTATTTTTTATTAGTAACCTTTTTGGAGATGTAATATAATGATTCATTTTCTTTAATTTATTTTTAGGTAAAGTGATTGATGGTCTCTTGGTTCTTAGAAAGATTGAAAACTGCCCAACTGGTCCAAACAACAAGCCAAAAATTCCTGTGGTGATCAGTCAATGTGGAGAGATGTGACATACTTTAGGAATATATCTTGGTCACTGTGAATATTTAGTACAACACATCAGCGAGGAAAATAAGACTAAACTTGGGAAGAAAATTTACGGAAATGAATTAAAGTTGGACAGAAGATAGCATGGCCTTTATGTTTAAGTTTAAATATTGAGCTCTCTCATGGTAGTTTTGAATGAAAATAATTTTTTTAAAAAAATACTAATTATTTGTAGTCAACCATAGTATAATTTCAATAACCAACTAATAATATCTAATGGTTACATTTACACAATGTTAGTTAGAGAACATATAAGGCCTAATAATGTTTCCTTGAAAAAAAATGAACCTTTTGTTAAACAGATTTTTATAGAAAACACTTTTGTAATATTCTCACCATAATGCCACATTAACAAAGCTCATATCATACTTTTACCTAACACCAGACAACCTCATATAGCAAAGTGAAATGGTAATGCACACATTTTTGTGGATTTTAATACCTATTTTTATGGAATTTTAAAGTTTTGTTAAATTTATTAATAAATGCTTTAGAGCTTCTGGTGTATAATACTATCCAACATGTTGCATAATTTTCATGAACACTCATATAAGATGCTGCTATGAAATTGCATTGAACTGAATCCAGTGATATTTGTCATCCTCAGAGTACATAATGTGCAAGAGTTGCTAGATAGTGGAAAGGACTAGTTGAATAATCCAGCCTGTTGTAAGGAACAGATTATTGCAGTTAAATTAGTAATTTACATAAGGATTAACAGCTTTTCATGCTGCCTTACATGGTCTGTATATACTAAATTAAAACCAATTATATTCCTTAAGAATACTGTTCAATAGACCATTTCACAATATCTGAAAATAACACTCTGGGTTTTCTTGCTATTCCAAAATGTGATGCTTACTGCTGGGAGAATTACAAAATGTCAGAATGTTAGAAGCATACTGATTATAGCCTAAAAGATTTACAATTTTTAACCATCAAATAATTAAAATAAACTTTATCTGATTAGTGTCTGTAGACAAATGGCTGTGCTAGTGTTGCATATCTATGCCCTAAATTGTAGGAAAAAGTACACCTTGCAGTTTTCAGAGGTTGTAACTAACATGTATATTAGTCAAAGACTAGTAGATTTCACTCAAATTAGTATTAGTCTTATGTTCGTCTAAATTCTAAAACAAACATTTATTACAATTTCTATGAGATAATATTCATTTGCTTGAATGTTTATAATATTTTATTTATAAACGTATTAGGGAATAAATAGAATGGTTGACCAAACATAGGGAGAACTTCCTCCCCCCACGATTTTTGCTTGAAACATGTTTTGGCCTATAATCTTAAACTTAATAGCTGACCACTACATGTTCCAACCAACTCCTGAAAAAAATTATGGAGGAATAGGTTGTTAATTTTTGTTATTATCATTATTCTTATAGATCGACTGATTCTGAATGCTCATATATATTATCAACACTATAGGTATATGTACATTATGTTATTATATTAATGAGACTTTTGAACACTAATTGCCACTTCCAAGAACATTCACTCAGCAATAATAGTGTCTTTTGATTTTTAGCTATTGATATCAGGAACAGCAACTTGTCCAAGACACATACTGTGAGAGCTGTCCATTACCACAATAATTTTATACCATTGCTACATGTCATTGTTTCATTTTTTTTATTCATATGATTTAACACCATAATATACTCCATGCAGAACAATTTGCTTTTCACATATTGATCTCATTCTTAATACAGACGAACATAAATATTAAATCAATTTAAACATGGCAAATATGAGATCAGTGATTATATGTTTCCATTTTAATGCAGAATTCCGTTTTTCTCCTTTTTAGAATCTGCTTTTCCACAATATGATGCTTTTTTGTTATAGAATCTCCAATAGGTTTTTAAATAATGTGTAGCCCTGTTCGACATAAATTTAACTGTATAAATATGGTCATTTTACTATAGTATTCATGTTATTTAACAGATAATTATTGTAAAGAACATTCTGATTTGTCAAATGTTTCCACTTGTCCAATGATTCTTCACATAATAGAAACTGATGGATAGGGCTGTCAAAAATCACGAAAAACCAACCCGGGTACCCGTTGCGAAATTTAACGGGTACCCATTAGAACATGAATGACATGTACAACCGTAGAGCAACTAATTGTTATCCCCATTTCTTTAATATTTTGTCTGGCGATAGAGGCTAACCGTGTAATGCACTACTCGGTTTGATGCGTCCGCACCGATGAAGCTGCGAATGATCTGACCACACATTATTAATTAATAAATTTATTTAGAATGACCTTTGTACACCGATGGTAGGTATAATCCAACTTTTAATGATCACTGTGATCAGTCGCGTTAAATCCTTTAGAACACTCGCCATTTTTAAAGTATAAGTCTTTGTTAGAACAGACCACGTTTATTCATCGGCTTTTGACCGCAGATTTGAATTACCCATGCATGCCTGTAAAGCAGCTTTACCACATGTCAAGAGTAATGCGTTAAAACCGTCTGTGTGTGTGTGTGTGTGTGTGTGTGTGAGTGAGAGAGTGAGAGAGAGAAGACCATAAACTGTATTTACTACACAATAGTAATAATTCAAACTAGATAATATAATGTTTGTAAATGTTTTTAGTTTTATGAGAAAAACTCAGAAAGAATTTAGCAAATCTCAATAATGCCAGTCTGTCATAGTCAACAAGTACATGATCATTTGTTCGCCACACATTTTCCAGTTTCTGTTAAAAAAAAAAACTAACATATCGACCGTATCTGGTGACGGCGATGCACGTTTCCTGTTTATTACGTGTCCAAAATTAGCAGAGCTAGTCGACTAGGAAAACAACGAGCTGCTCAAAGATTACTTTGAGGCATTACAAAGATTTCAAGGTGTCTAGGTGATAATTGTTCATAATATAAATTGTGGGATTTTTTTGACGTGTGTTCGGAAATCAAAGGTATCCATCTGGATTTCATTAAAAGAGCACGCAATGTACCGATCATTTAGCACCCACAATCAATAGTTATCGTCTACAAAGAGGTTTATTACCTGTAGAACAATGCTATGTTTTAACCTTGGTATATAATGCCTCGGGTATAACGGTTCGTCCTGTTGCACAATGCCAATGAATTTTATTAATCCAAACAGACTCTCGGATGTATTGTTTATTTATATTAAGCAGGGATCTGGTTTCTAATTTAAAGTCATAGCTGTCACACCTGTTTGAAGTGGTTTCGTGTGTAACGATTTAGTAGTGGGCCGCTGATGCATAACGGGCGGTCCTACTCCTAAATATATCCTGGAGCTGTAACTGAGACAAGCGTACTGCTGACGATATATGAGTTTTTTTTATAGTGTTGGCGAGTGTGGCGATTTTTTTTACGGGTACCCGCGTTTACGTTTCAATACCCGGGTTTTTCAATACGGTCGGGTACCCGAGTACCCGTTGACAGCCCTACTGATGGAAATGTTTACCAAACAGAAAGCTTGAATAAAGGTTTGAGAAATGTGTGAACTAGGAATCGCTTGAATGCAAAGTCATTGGAAATGTAGTTTGTTAATCAGAATTGCATCTGCACACCAGATGACATCTTTTTTTTAATCTTTGCCAACTCTTCAGTATCATCCAACATGTTTTAAATGAGAATGAGTTGGACCAATTTGTTTTGGAAGTTAGAAGATTCCAAACTAATTCGCTACCAGAATTTAATGAGTTACAATGTATAGAAGTGGGCAAAGGAGGTTATTGTTGCCAGATAACCTTATCGATCAGAGTAGGTAGTTTCTTTCTGAATTCTTTTTATCGCTCACAAGTAGAGGGTCCATCATTATCATAATATTTATTTCAAATCAGGGAGGATAATACAAACTTGCAGCTCATTACAGACTATAAAATTAGGTCTGAAAACATCAGTAAAAGTGAGATAGAGTATTTTAAGAAAGAATTTTTCCATGATAGCACAGATGCATTGCTGGGTTACAATATGTGAACTGCATAAAATAGACATAAAATTAAAAGGAAAAAAGAAAACCTTGTTGGGAATTTAAACAATAAACTGAACATTGAGCTTACCTGTTACAAAGGTTTCAGAAAGGAACATGTTACAAAGGTTTCAAAAAGGAACATTTTATAAAGGTTTCAGAAAGGAACATGTTACAATGGTCTCAAAAAGGAACGTCATACAGGTTTCAGAAAGGAACATATTACAATTGTTTAAAAAAGGAACATGTTACGAAGGTTTCAAACAGGAACGTGTTACAAAGGTTTAAATAAGTAACATGTTACAAATGTTTCAAAAAGGAACATGTTACAGAGGTTTCAAATAGGAACATGTTACAAAGGTTTAAGTAAGGAATATGTTACAAAGGTTTCAAAAAGGAACATGTTACGAAGTTTTCAAACAGGAACGTGTTACAAAGGTTTCAAAAAGTAACATGTTACAAATGTTTCCAAAAGGAACATGTTACAGAGGTTTCAAATAGGAACATGTTACAAAGGTTTAAGTAAGGAATATGTTACAAAGGTTTCAAAAAGGAACATGTTACGAAGGTTTCAAACAGGAACGTGTTACAAAGGTTTCAAAAAGTAACATGTTACAAATGTTTCAAAAAGGAACATGTTACAGAGGTTTCAAATAGGAACATGTTACAAAGGTTTTAGTAAGGAATATGTTACAAAGGTTTCAAAAAGGAACATGTTACAGAGGTTTCAAATAGGAACATGTTACAAAGGTTTCAGTAAGAAACATGTTACAAAGGTTTCAAAAAGGAACATGTTATAAAGGTTTCAAAAAGGAACATGTTACAAAGGTTTAAAAAAGGAACATGTTATAAAGGTTTAAAAAGAGAACATAAAGGTTTCATAAAGTAACATGTTACAAAGGTTTAAAAAAGTAACATGTTACAAAGGTTTCAAATAGGAACATGTTACAAAGGTTTCAGTAAGAAACATGTTACGAAGGTTTCAAACAGGAACGTGTTACAAAGGTTTCAAAAAGTAACATGTTACAAATGTTTCAAAAAGGAACATGTTACAGAGGTTTCAAATAGGAACATGTTACAAAGGTTTTAGTAAGGAATATGTTACAAAGGTTTCAAAAAGGAACATGTTACAGAGGTTTCAAATAGGAACATGTTACAAAGGTTTCAGTAAGAAACATGTTACAAAGGTTTCAAAAAGGAACATGTTATAAAGGTTTCAAAAAGGAACATGTTACAAAGGTTTAAAAAAGGAACATGTTATAAAGGTTTAAAAAGAGAACATAAAGGTTTCATAAAGTAACATGTTACAAAGGTTTAAAAAAGTAACATGTTACAAAGGTTTCAAAAAGGAACATGTTATAAAGGTTTTAGAAAAAGAACATTATAAAGGTTTTAAAAAGGAATCTGTTACAAAGGTTTCAAAAAGTAACATGTTACAACGGTTTTAAAAAGAGACATGTTACAAAGGTTTAAAAAAGTAGCATGTTATAAAGATTTAAAGAAGAAACATTTTACAGATGTTTCAATAAGGAACATGTTGCAACTGTTTCAAAAAGGAACACGTTACAGAGGTTTCAAAAAGGAACATGTTACAAAGGTTTAAGGAATATGTTACAAAGGTTTCAAAAAGGAACATGTTACAGAGGTTTCAAATAGGAACATGTTACATAGGTTTTAGTAAGGAATATGTTACAAAGGTTCAAAAAGGAACATGTTGCAGAGGTTTCAAATAGGAACATGTTACAAAGGTTTCAGTAAGAAACATGTTACAAAGCTTTCAAAAAGGAACATGTTATAAAGGTTTCAAAAAGGAACATGTTACAAAGGTTTAAAAAAAGAACATTATAAAGGTTTCAAAAAGGAACATGTTATAAAGGTTTAAAAAGAGAACATAAAGGTTTCATAAAGGAACATGTTACAAAGGTTTAAAAAAGTAACATGTTACAAAGGTTTCAAAAAGGAACATGTTATAAAGGTTTTAGAAAAAGAACATTATAAAGGTTTCAAAAAGGAACCTGTTACAAAGGTTTCAAAAAGTAACATGTTACAACGGTTTTAAAAAGGGACATGTTACAAAGGTTTAAAAAAGTAGCATGTTATAAAGATTTAACCCTTTGAACCCTAATCTCCCCCCATATTTCAGCACCCTAACCCGAGCCTCCCCGGCAAATTTTGACAATTTTATAGGGAATCTAGCAAATAACATAACACAGACCGGTATACCGGCCTGTCGGGTTATGACGGTAGATAGCGAGGCCGGTATACCGGCCTTTCGGGTATATACACCGTTACAACAGGCCGGTAAACCGACCTGTCGGGTTCAAAGGGTTAAAGAAGAAACATGTTACAGATGTTTCAATAAGGAACATGTTGCAACTGTTTCAAAAAGTAACACGTTACAGAGGTTTCAAATAGGAACATGTTACAAAGGTTTCAGTAAGAAACATGTTACAAAGGTTTCAAAAAGGAACATGTTATAAAGGTTTCAAAAAGTAACATGTTACAGAGTTTTCAAAAAGGAACATGTTACAAAGGTTTTAAAAAGGAACATGTTACAAAGGTTTGAAAAAAGAACATTATAAAGGTTTCAAAAAGGAACATGTTACAAAGGTTTTAAAAAGGAACATGTTACAAAGGTTTAAAAAAGTAGCATGTTATAAAGATTTCAAGAAGGAACATGTTGCAATTGTTTCAAAAAGGAACATGTTACAGTGGTTTCAATAAAGAACATGTTATAAAGGTTTCAATAAATAACATGTTACAGAGGTTTCAATAAGGAACATGTTAGAAAAGTTTCAATAAAGAACATAGAACATGTTACAAAGGTTTCAGAAAGGAACATATTAGAAAGGTTTCAATAAAGAAAATGTTACAAAGGTTTCAGAAAGGAACATGTTAGAAAGGTTTCAATAAAGAACATGTTATAAAGGTTTCAATAAATAACATGTTACAGAGGTTTCAATAAGGAACATGTTAGAAAAGTTTCAAAAAGGAACATGTTACAAAGGTTTCAAAAAGGAAAGCAAACCAAATATCTGCCAAGGCTGTAAAAAAGAAGCAAGACTAGCAAATCAGTATCAATAAATTGTATCCAGTTGATGAAAAGGCCAGTGGATTTTTTTCTTCATATACTGTAGGTATAAGCCGACCCCCAAACTGAACAGATTTAAACACTAAAAAGTGCATGATCCACTTATAAGCCAACTGACACTTGTGAGACAACTTATGATACTAGAGGTAACTTCTAAATGCACTTATTTATGCAAACTTGTATTAGAAAAAGTTGTATGTATACTTATCTCTAGGTTGGCATGCATGATTATTAAAAAGAAATGGTATAAACTCATTTGAAAAGTATTTTCTTAATTAAAATTAAATTTTCTGTTTTCTTATTGTTTCTGCATAAGGTAGATTTGTGTATAATTTGATTGAATGATGACAAGAATTCAGCAATCGTGAGTTTTGGTAACACTACCTCTCCCTTTTGACTTGATTATTGTTTGTTTATGCATTATTGCATATGACATTCTATATCAGTACACCACTAATTATTATTGTACTTTGCCTTGAAATTGTAAATACCTAACTCATTATAATGTAATCTCAGTATGACAAGATGGTTCAATTCAGTGCTTGCAATTAGGCGACTGAACGTATTTACACTATGTCCAACCATATGTACATTGAAGGCTTGATTACATGCTGAATTATGTACATCCTTTGGAGTCAAATCATGGGCTCCATGGCTCAAAACTTAATGATATCTCCAAAATACTACAATGATGTTTCAAAAATAATGTTAAAAAAATTATGCTAATACCGAAAAAGCTGAGTTGTATTTTGCTTTGATATAAGTGACCTTACACCATACCTGTTAATGTTCACGCTAGGATAAAAAATACAATCACGATTTTTGGGGTTGCTCTATGCCTACCTCCAGATTTTATAATATCTTCCAAATTTTGCATAGATCTTACGATCATTACAGTATCTTCAATTTTCATTTCTTCTAAAGAAAAGTCCTACTTGTTGAATCATCTTTGAATTATTGCTGTGACAAAAAAATAATTACTTTATACTAGAAAGAATTCGCTTCATCACTAAATAGAATAAGTTTAAAAATTATTCAAGTAAATTGATAATTTTTTACCTCTACAACAATACAAAAAGTTAAAAAAATAAACCAGGTCAACAAAAAAAACAACCCATAACAATAAACAATTCATTTCAAAGAATGATCACTACGAATGCATTGTGTGCAAATTTATGATGTTTGTTCAGTTAAATCACAAAACTAAAATTGATCGATGTTGATCTTAGTAGGTCTATCTGAGAATTTTAGCCTTTATTATTACCACTCTTTGTGAACATGTTAATTATGCTGGTTATGCTCCTTATATTTGGCCACAGCTGGGGGAAAATAAGGCATGTTACAGGGAGAAATGGTGTCTTTCTGTGAATTTCATGCATATTGGACCAGGAAGATTGATTAATATTAAGAGAAAACAAGGCTTTAAAAATGCCATGAAAAACCTCCCAATTTTAGGTCTCAAACTCAGTTTTATTCAGTTTCACTTGGCTTTTGAAAGGTTCATAGATATGCCTTACATCCTATTTTACAAAACTACATTAATTGTGTTAATATTATGGAATAAAATGCAATTACAGATCACTTTACTGGTGTAGTTAGTATAATAATAATATTTTAAATATTTTCAGCATTTTGTTAAATGTTTTCTAATTTCATGGTGTTTTTTTTTTGTAGTCGTATCATTTTATATATTGTAAAGTGCTTAGAACTTCTAAGGATTAGGTGCTGCACAAAGTCATCATCATCATCATTATTATTATTATTATTATTATTATTATTATTATTATATAATTAAACATGCATTATTTTTAAGAAATATTTCCTCGATTTGTAGGATCATTTATGTCATTGAAAATCAGTAACACATGGGTACGTGATTCAGTGTAAATGAAATAGCTATTAAGGACTAGCTGAAATAATATAAGGAAGAATGCAATTTGGTTTAAACAATGAATAAAGCAAAATCTGCATCGAATATATTTGGGAATAAATAAGGATTTAAGTGATGCTATGCACTTTTTTGCACTGTGTAAGTACTGTACAGTGTAGTCTCCGGAGTGAACTCAACCAGCTCACGAATTATGAAATCTATATTTACCTTATTTAATTTAGTGTTGAAGAAATCAGAGAATATACACATGCAAAATAATAACAAAATCAATCATATTACTTTATTACAGGTTAATAATTGTTGGGTTACAGAAGTTTATTTTTATCTTAGGATACAGAACAAAATTTTTTTTGTGTCCCAAGACTTTAACCATTACAGTACTGGTAGTCAACAAAAAGATCTAAAAACTATAAAGTTCAGACATTTGCCCACTGAAAAGACACCCCATTGTGTAAAATGTTGGAGGTTATGGAAATATGAGGTACTTAATTTGTCCTAAGAATCATGGTATATGTTAGCTCTAATGGTGTAATGCATATCGATGTGTTGTGCTTCAAGATGATTTAAAAATCTTTAAGCTACTCCAGGTTTACTTTACTGATCATAGACGAGAAGAATCTTGTGGAAAGAACTGTTGTCTGTAATGAGAACAAGTTTTTTTTACTACTCCTCAACTACTTGGATGGCCTGGAAATTTTGCACAAATGTTCATCCAAAGGTTTAGTTTGGTCCTTATGCAAATATTTCTGACCTGCCACAATCACCAGCTTGAAAATCTTGATACTTCAGCTCCTCAGCACATTACCATGGAGTTTTCAGGAAAAATACTTATTATGTCAGTGAAAATGATCATCCAAAAAGACAACTATGATTGCCATCTTGAAAATCTTTTTATTACTCCTTCATCAAAAGAATGGTCATATTGACATGGGATTTTCACCAAAAGATTTATATCTATTGGGTCATCAATATAAATGGTGCTGAGCATGCATCCAGTGTGGCCACCATGAAGTCAATCTTTAAAATCTTGAACGGTTAGTCATGTTGACAGGAGTTTTCACAAAAATATCAAGCGTCTAGTTGCTACTGAATAAAAATGGTTCTGATCTTAATACAACATGACCATCATGGCAGTGTCTTTAAAATCATGATAAAAGTTCTAGCATATAAAAATATCGTTCAACAGTAAGCAGTTAAAAAATTAATTAGTTCCTGTAAATTCTTTTCAGCCAATAGTGTCGGGACATTTTAGGTACTCTTATCTTATTTTGTAAATAATTTTTTTAATTATATTTATTTGTTTTGATTTCTAACCTACTTTAAGCCCATATCAGCTGCCACTATGGCTTTACATCCATCAACCTTAAGACTTTTCAACAAAATCTTTGTTTATTTTCCTCAACAGTAGGTTTACAAGTTTAATTGAGTTAGGATTTTTATACTTAGCATGTGAAGACTGGATTTGGCAGCCTGCGTAGAGGAACCACCAGCCGGTCAACAGGCAGAAAGGCAATTCTCAGCAAAGCGTCATGGATTGCTAAGAGCACGACAAGACACGTAGATCATCCTGGTCATCCACTGCACCCAAACTCTGTCTCCTGTCGTCTCAATGTTGTCGTGCTGATGCACCAAGATGGTTTTGGGTGAGAGAGTGATGTTGACATACTGCACAACTCTTTCTCACTTTTAAACAAATTCACAGCGCAAGTCATTCTTGTCATCCACCCATCCCATTTCATCACCCACTAGAGACCTATGGCAACAGGCAAGTGATGAAGGGACAGGTGTGGGTACACTGGCAGCCATAGCTGCAAACCTACACACAGGTGGCTCAGGCTATTAGGGTCATTCACCACTGACATAGAGCAGCAGTGGAGGTTGGCAGCTCCCTAAGCGACTGAGCAACCCTCTTCAGGAATGCACTGTTCACCTCCCTGGCATGAGGAAGGGGCTAGAAAAAGTGCCCTAAACATTGCCTGCTCTAAACTTCCCTAGCCAGAATAGTTGAAGCATCAGCATCCAAACCAAACTAAAAGTCTACAGGACAGTTCAGCTCCCGACACTACTATATGCACGCGATACGTGGATGGTGTGAACTTTCACACCACAAGTCTCAAGAAAATCCTCAACATCAAATGACTGGACAAGGTTCCAGACACTGAAGTACTTGTCCAAGCAGGTCTCCCCAGTATCCGCCATCCTTATTCAGTGCCGGCTACGCGGAGCTTTACATACTGTATGCATGCCAGACCACCGGCTACCTAAGAGACTCTTCTATAGCAAGCTATAGCAAGGACAGCGATCCCACGGAGGTCAGAAGAAACGCTTAAATAACAATCTGAAAGCTGCATTGAATGCATTCAACATAAACCCTGGTTCCTGTGAGCAAACAGCAAGCGATCGAGTCACTTGGAGTTCATTAGTACTTTCAAGAATTGACTATTGTAACTCAATTCTGTCTGGTTCGTCACAATATTTACTCCAGAAACTTCAAAAATTTCAAAACACAGCTGCACGGGTCATCTTTAGAGTACCTCGAGCAGAGCAAACCTCACCACTATTATAGACATAATTGAGTTACAATAGTCCAGTCTTGAAAGTACTAATGAACACAAAAGTGTTTTAGTGGCACCAACTGAAAGATATTTACGAATGGAACTGATGCGTCTCAATTCAAGATATGCAGCCTTGCATATGTTCATGACATGTTGGTGCAGTGTGAGAGTACTGACTAGAGTAACGTCTAGATTCCGTACTGACTGAGAATTTAATGTTGGTGTTGCTGATATTTATTGTCTGAGGTAAAGGATGTGAATGAGACAGTCTTTGTGTTGTGATCAGAATAGCCTCAGTTTTATCATCATTCATCTGCAACTTCTTACATGTGTGGAACACCACAACATACGTCAACTGGGCTGGAGTGTATCCCATTTGCAGATATAATTTGTGTCCTGTTGACAAAGTAGGACTTGAACCACTGTAAGGCTATATTCTGAATGTCAAATACATGCTGGAGACGGTGAAGTAATATATCATGGTCTATTGTGTCAAAAGCTGCAGATAAATCCAGGAGAGTGAAGACTGTAATCTTGCCACTATCCAAAGAAGAGAAAATATCACTAAATACTTTCAGAACAACCTTTTCTAAGATTTTTTATTTGAATGGGAGATTAGAAACTGGGTGGTAGTTTTTTAAATCGTTATGGTCCAATGTTGGTTTCTTCAGCAGTGGCTTTACGATGGCAGTTTTGAAAAACTGATGGGAATACCCCTGATGAGAGAGAGATATTAATAACATCTGTTAGTGAAGGCAATATTGGGTCAATGCACTCAAGCAGCAGTGATGTCGGAATTGGATCAAGTTCATAAGACTTTGGTGCACTTTTCATCACGATTGTCCGTACTAAATCAATAGAAACAGGTTAAAATGCTCCTAACGGTTGTTGAACCCAACGATAAGACAAACAGGGTGTGGTGGTTCACATAGCAAGAACAAGAACAGCATTTAGCGTCCTGTTTTACCAAACACCTGGCAGAAACAAATATAAAATTGACACATAAACTTGGCTATGCATGTCAAAACGATCACCGCAGTAAAATTCAAAACAATACATGTCTGATGCTGAATCAAGAAGAAAAACTGGACAAGAATCTGGTAAAAGCTTGGAGTCTGATCTCGGAAGGACCAGTGTTTCATCGGTGGTATCAAGACTTTCTTCACCTCCATTTATGGCTCTAGAGATCAATCATATCGAAGCTCTCTTGGCTGAGAGGGCTGAGACGAAGGAAGAAACAGTTACAGGGATCGCGCTGGGCTTCGCCAATGTCGCAAATTGCGATTTTTTTCCCTTATTGGCGACAAAAATATCCCATCTGGCGATTTTTTTGGCGACAGACTTTTTGGTTATTTAATTTGTACATACAATCATGGATTTGGACTGAATAAATTAAATGGGAGAACGAAAGGAAGCCACAAACTTGACTAAGCAATGCATTGGAATTAATTTGTTACACAAACGATCCTTTGTTCGTATTGATCATCCCATCTTTACAGTGCATTGTTACATCATAATCTGCTTATGCCGACATCTGGGCTGAGTACTGTATGCTGTGATACAGTCAATCATGCTACTGTACTATACCTACAACTGACTGACTTCTGAAGACGCGAATAGAACAGAAAGAATTTAATTGAATGGCTAATCCTTCTGTTTTTTTTTTACATATACCAATACAATAGTTTTTCTGAACCTTCATAGAAAACTGATAACCTTTGAAGTACTGACTACGGTGTATAAATAGAAAGCAAATGGAAAAAAATCTAAATTATAATTATATCTGTCGCCAGTGCAACATTATCATGAGCAAACGCAAGTTAGACGTTGCGATTTCATTATCTCATCCTAAGTTACAAAAATTAACAGCGTTTGGATTTAGTGCAAATTCATCAGACAAAACAATCACTGAACTCGATGATAAACCTTGCAGTCCAACATCATCTACATGTAGCGCTTCAAGTGCAACACCACATTACGATGAACGGGGCAACAAGTCCCGAAAATTTCAAGACAGTTGGAAACTTGGGCGTCCGTGGCTCAGATATGATCCAAAGTTAAAACAGATGTTCTGTGATGTATGTATCAAGGCAAAGTTTGTAAATTCATTTACAACTGGCTGTGATATTTTGAAGAAGGAGTGCGTCACCAAACATGAATCCAGGCGGTGTAAGTAATATTTTTGCATTTTACTCATTGATCTTTTCCTTTTGCCATCAATCCCACAGAGACTTAAACTCCACAACAAGAAATAGCAACAAAAAAAATCAAGTTTGCATAATTAAAAATAATTATTTATTTCTCAAAATACAGGAGTGAAAGAATCCATAAATTGGGTGTGAATTTATGCTTATATATACGGTCCAATATTGCCAGTTATTAACTCGTGTAAGTTTCATTCGTGGGAATGGAGATCCTATTTTGCTTGTTGAGAAAATTTATACAGCATTCAGTGATCATTCTTGGGATTTAGGAAGCAATTCACTACAAGCTCTGGGAAGCTAGCCATAAAGAACGGGGAGGGGGGTGCATTTAATTATGGAATGCATGCAATCGACGGCCGCATTATACGTCAATTATCTTATATTGCAATGTACGATCATAGGGTTTTATTGTTATTAAAATGTCAACTAAAGTTGATAATGCATTTTTTTCTTCTTCAGGTAACAACAGTCATACATGTGCACAAACGGTGATGCGGGATGCCAGCACCATGGAAGCAGCGAAGATCACTGCCATTAGCAAAATCAAAATTACTATTATTAGTGCTATGCGGAACACTTTCTTTGCGGCTTACTACAACCTGGCTAATACAATTGTCCCAAAGCTGCACCAGTTGTGTATCACACAGGTATTGAGAATATTATATTATAGCTTGTTAACAGTAATATTCTATGTATTTAAATGACAGTAACATAAGGAAAAAACACGTGTATAACCTTAATATATTCAATGTGATATTACTGTAGTACACCGTGATTGTTGTATAAATGCCACTTTTTGTTAATCATATATATATATATATATATATATATATATATATATATATATATATATATATATATACACACACACACACACACACGGTCAGAACATGTATAATAATAAATGAAATATTTATGGCATACAAAATTAATGATTATTTCTATTTCAGGGCGCCACCCAACTCTCAGACCTCAAAGTAGATAAGCACACATCGTATGACGGTCACGGAAGCACCAGTGAGTTTCAGCAGTCGTTGGCTGATGTAATAGTTGATGAGATGGCTACCGAGGTCAAGGAATCTCGTGTTTACAGCGTCATGGTTGACGAGAGCACAGATGTTTCAGTACATCAGAATTTGATTGTTTATGTTAGGTACCTAACTAATTTGGCTGGCAGTGTTCAACCAGTGACTCAATTTCTAGGTATTCGTCAGCTTCAAACCGCAAATGCAGAATCTATATATTCAGAGTTGTTAGGTTTAATTCAGTCATTTGGTTTTAGTCTGGACAATCTGATTGGTGTATCAACGGATGGTGCTGCAGTCATGTTGGGTTGCAAGAGTGGTGTTGTTACCAGGTTGAAGGAGGCTACTAAAGGTTTGCTTGCAACTCACTGCATTGCACATCGGTTAGCTCTGGATACAGGCGCTGCAGCTGACGAGGTTAGATACTTGGTTAAGTTTCAAGATATACTGAATAATATGTACAAGTATTTTGCCTATTCCCCTCGTAATATGTGTAGACTTGAGGCAATTCAGTCAGTGTTAGAGTCTTCTCACACTCGCTTGCATCAGGTATTCCACACAAGGTGGCTGAGTTTTAAAGGTAGTGTACAGGCAGTTGTTGATAATTTTCAAGCTCTAGTTAGTGTCTTCTCGGAAGACAACTCTGCAAAGGCTCTTGCAATGTATAAGCCCATTGCTTGTTTCAAATTTGTTTATACAGCACACTATATGGCTGACATTCTCAGGCCTTTGGCAGTTCTGTGTCAAGCTTATCAGAGATCTGATATTGACTTTACCGAGGTTAATCCCCTTCTCCACTCCACTGTTGAGCTTCTTGAAAATCTGAGGTTAGAGTCTGGTAGTAACGTTTCTAGGTTTCTTTCTGAGATTCCAGCAGAACCAAGTTTAGATTCATCAGGTTTATGTACTTTTGAGTACAAAGGCCATACAATTAGTGATAATGCTAAGCAAAGGTCAGAGGCTGCATTGTCTTGTGCCAAATTTATAGATATTGTTATAGATAATCTAAAAGCAAGGTTCACGGAGGAGGATGATTCGATTCGATTGCTTAAACTTGAGCAATTACTGCACTGCTAGCCTTGGCGTATAGCTGCTTGATTGTATTGGTCAACGTTTGGCCCATGTTGTACTTCTTCATTGTGGCCTACAATGCCTCATGCCATATTCCAACTGTGCTTCAGATAGGAAGAAAAAAATCTCAATGCTGTGTGCAATAAACTAAGACAGAAAACACTGATCCATTCACATAGACTATAGACCTATCCACTTCATAGCCTCCCAAGTCTTTTAACAACTACAGAAAACGCAGTAACAGCCAGACACATGTTCTGTCAAACATGCTTTATTCTAATTTTTGTTAAACATCTCCACTGCAGCACAGTTGAATCAAAAACATACCTGCACTATGCATTGACAAATAATGAATGCACCAGCCAGAACGAGTTATTTTGCCGTCAACATACTAAAACATAAGCAAATTCGTTTGTAGCACTTGCCCTATTTCCAAGACCATTTGAGGTCATTACTTGGATTCTGTATGGTACCGATGTACATGTTCTTGAACGGAATCCGCGAGCGACATAATTTGGGGAAGGGGTCATTTGCCCCGCCCCTTCCGAAACTGCATCTGTTTTAAACTTGGTGTAGCCTATATACGTTGCCTCCCTACCCAATCATGTTTTGTCCACCACCACCCACATCACGATTTGTCTCCCCTTCTCTCGAAAGAAAAGTTGAAATGTTGTCACTGGAATACGCACTTGAAAACTATTTGTGGATTACTGTCTACTTAACTTCATTTTCTGATCAAAGTTAGCAAAATACATAAACTTTAATTTCTCGCTTAATTACGCATTGGAGATGCATATGAATGGTAACTATTGATGAAACACAATAATAATGTATGGTACATTTCGTAATTTGCTTCGAAAAAGTATCTGCAATCTTTGTTTTGCCTTTTAAAGTTGAATTGTGTTGTACACTTGTGGAACAAAATACAGAATATTTAGTCTTGTGCTTATTATTTAAAAGCCATTTCCCCCCATAAAATAAATCTCGCTCTGTCCCCAACAACCCACCTCGGCAACAAAAGTTTTAAAATGGTCAGCACCATCTTCATATATAAAAATACATATTCCGTTTTATTAGACTCTAGGAAAGCCTTGCTATTTTCTTTTCATCACGACCAGATGAGTTTCATTTAAGTACGGTCATTTTGTTTATTTGTTCAAGTCGGTCTGTGTTTACTGCAGTCTGATGAAAATAAGATCTCCACAGTCGTACGTGGGATAGCGGATATCTGATTTTACACCCGTAACGTGCCAGATATTGGTCTTCCCATTGATCTCTTGTCACTTACGAATCAAAACGTTTTCAGAAATCTTAGTGTACCAAGGACCGAACAAGCTAAGATGTTACGCAATTACCTTTGTTCCACATGTTTGTCTGAGTCGTGGATTTTTTAAGTCGGACATTGGAAAATCTACTAATACAAGACAAATTCATCTTGCGTTAACTTGTAGGTTTTATATATAATTTTGACGAAAAGTGCGATCCGGACTCATCATTGCTTTTTAAGAATGCATGCAACTTTTCACATCAAAACTTGAATTACGTAAACTGGTTATATATATATATATATATATATATATATATATATATATATATATATAGTAGACCAGCTGAGGTCCGGTACCAGTCAGATCACACGTGCTACCTTTGAGGTTACTCTAAAATTATTATATAAAAAAGAATTTAAAAAGTCTTTTGATGAAATGCGTAAAAGGGTCACGTATTCCTAACTGGGTTACCCATATACATTGTAATTATGAGTTGTTTTCTCAAATTGCAGAATTCGCATGCAGTCAGACATAAATCAGTGGAAAAGTACAAGCGGATTTAATTTCATATATTCATGTTTCATATCAAAGTCAGCACATACATTTATCTTCAAACGTAAAAGTACAAAATCTACATTTAGAAAATACAATCACCGAAAGAGCTGTGAAATACAATGAATTTGTTGGCAAAAGTATTATTTCTTTCCTCACAACCAGCCATATAAGCAAGGGACCCATCTGTGTCTCAGATTACTTCCATAGCTTTGTAGTTTTGGCTATGAAAAAAGTAAGAACTATTTCTGGGCAATATGGTTCAATGGAACTCGATGAAACGATTCCTATTAAACTGCGTTAAAATGTGCTTAGAAGGTTATGCATTTGACTTTGTGCGCTTTTCGTTTGTACAAAGTATTAGTAAAACCAATTATTGATGCCTGCATACAGTCAAGTTTCGCTAAAACATGTGGAGTGTTTTCCTCCCAACAAAATCGTTTAGTAGGTTGTATTGTAGTGCAGATGAATGATGATAACACTGAGGTCATTCTGATCACGAGACAAAAACTTTCTCATTCACGAACATTACTTCAAACAATAAATATTAGCAACACCAACATTAAATTCACACAGTCAGTACCAAACCTAGGTGATACTCTGGACAGTACTCTCACGATGCACCAACATGTCATGGACATATGCAAAGGCTGCATATCTGGAGCTGAGACGCATAAGCTCCATTCGCAAATATGTTTCAGTTGATGCTACTTAACACTTGTGTTCCTTAGTACTTTCAAGACTGGACAATTGTAACCCAAAACGCAAGAAACTTCAAAAAGTTCAAAACATGGCTGCTCGGATCATCCTTAGAGTACTAAGATCAGAGTACACCTCGCGCTGCTTTGTACCCTACAATGGCTAGCCATTCGATCCAGAATCAAAGACAAAATGTATTCCATATGCTACGTTTCAATGACGGTTTCCAGTCCAACATACCTATCTGACCTCAACGTTGTGTATAAACCAACGGAAGGATTCTAACATCTGCAAGTCATTCCAAACCACAATTGGAGGAAACTTTGCTGCACTTCTTGTGATGGATGTTGATGTTAAAGTGATGACAGACACTTTCGACACAGCCAGGAAAACAGCTGCCAAGGACATCATTGGCCTCCAATGCCCAAAGAAAAAACCTGGGTTACAGACGAGATTCTGAATCTGTGTGATGCCCGAAGAGACTTCAAAAACACCAGACACTCAGCAGGGACAGATGAGTACCGAGAAATAAACAAGACTATTAGATAAACCTTGAAGAAAGCACAAGAAGATGGGATTGGACAAAAGTGCACAGAAATAGAGAGCAGTCTCATAAAGAATAACAACAAAAAGGCATTCTAAATTGTGAAATATTTCACCAGACAGAAGCAACCAAGAGTCAGTACTATTCAAGACGAATATGGAAAATGCCTCACAGAAGCAAGTGACGTTGCAGAAAGATGGACTGATTATTGTAAAGAACTCTACAACCATCCGTCCACAGGAGATCCGGAGGTGCTTGAAGTTCCAAACTCCACAAATGATGACTTCTTCATTCTCAAAGAAGAGATTGAGTCAGCAGTAAGAGCACCGAAGAATGGGAAGGCAGCTGGAGTAGACAATATCCCAGCTGAACTTATCAAGAATGGTGGGGAATCAGTGAAAGAGCTACTAACAAAAATCTGCAACAAGATCTGGCAGAGAGGCGAATGACCAACACAGTGGACCCAGTCACTGATTATAACACGCCCCAAAGAAGGCTATCTCCAGCTATGCCAAAATTATAGAAATGTCAGTTTGATTAGCCATGCTAGTAAGTTGATGCGGAAGGTCATCTTGAACAAACTGAGCCCACAAGCAGAAGAAATAATTACTGAAGAACAAGCAGGGTTCCGGAGTGGAAGAAGTACAACAGAACAAATATTCAATCTTAGGGTTTTGTGTGAAAAGTACTCACAACATCAACAATATCATGAATTCATAGATTTCAAAAATGGTTTTGACCGAGTGTGGCATGAGGCTTTGTGGGCCACAATGAAGAGGTTCAACATGGTTCAAAATGTGACCAATACCATCAAGCAGCTGTACGCCAAGGCTACCAGTGCAGTAACTACTCAAGGTTCTGTAGTTGACTGGTTCAAGACAACAGTTGGAGTGCGTCAAGGCTGTCTCCTGGCACCCACGCTTTTCAATATCTATTTAGAGCGCATCATAAGCGAAGCCCTGGAAAATCATTGTGACCGTCAGCATTTGAGGGCGTAACATCACCAACCTACGTTTTGCAGACGACATTGATTATCTGGCAGGCAGAGAAGATGAGCTTGCCACCTTTAATAGTGAAGAACCTGGATGAAACATAGTGGCAAACAAATCTCAACCAAGATTAAAGTCAGAGGACAGGAACTTGAAACAGTGGGCCAGTTTAAATATCTTGGTTTAATAATCACCGAAGAGGGATCAAGAGCAGAAAATTTGTCACGAACAGCACAAACGAAGGCAGTTATGTAAAAGCTAAGACCAATCTGGAGAGACAAGAATATCTGTCTGAAATCTAAAATCAGACTATTGAGAGCACTAGTCATCTCAATCTGTCTGTATTCATGTGAGGCTTGGACCCTGACAGCAGAATTATAACGAAGACTCCAGGCACATGAAATTAGATGCTACAGAACCATCCTTGGCATCTCTTACATGGACCACATCAACAATGAAGAAGTGCGAAACACCATCAGGCACATAGTTGGCCATTATGAAGACCTCCTCACTACTGTCAGAAAGAGAAAGCTGAAATGGTATGGCCATGACACTAGAGCCAACAGTCTACCTTCAACAGTACTGAAGGGCAGCGTTCAAGGTGGTAGAAGGAGAGGTAGACTGAGAAAAAAGTGGAGTGACAACAACATAGAATGGACATGGAAAAGTGTTACGGAGACACAGGCTTTGTTACATGATCGAGACAAATGGAGGGAACTGGACAGATGTTCAGGAACACAGAGCCTCAACAACCACACAAGGTCAAGAGAGCAATGATGATGATTGATATACATATATTGATATGTATGTGTGTGTGTGTACACACGTGTGTGTGTGTGTGTGTGTGTTGTAAAGCGCTTGGAGCTTCTGCAGAATCCTCATTATTATTATTATTATTATTATTATTATTATTATTATTATTATTATTATTATTATTGTTGTTGTTGTTGTTGTTGTTATATTTAAGGATGAATTTGATTGTCGCTAGTCGATATCACGTTTACAAATTTGAGAGGTTTGCTTTAGTTTATTTGCTCTAAACCGACTATTACTTTTGTTTTAAAGGAAGTTGTTTAAATATTTTTCTTTTTTAGTAATCACATCAATATCGTCTTCTGATTTACAAACTTCTTAACACAATATCTCCCTCGACATTGGTCGACGGCTTTTCCAAACGTTACGGATGTTTTATTAAATGTTGTGGAAGTTGTAAGATCTTTATGTCCGTTCGAATAATATAAATAACACTTTAATGATATTAATATCAAAAGCATTCTGTCAAATTGGATCTAAATTGGTCGAGCGGTTTTATAATACGATGAAAAAACCAAATGTTGACGGATTGATGATGCACGACTAAAACGTACCAAGATTTACGTCGTTTAAGTTCACATAAACACTGTGCCGGATTAAGCTAGTGCGAGACATGTTGCATACTTGTATGTTATAAAGTAGACTTTCATTAACTTTTTAACATGCATAGTAAAAGTAATTGTATATTTTCATTTGCTATATAACCATATAATATGACAATTATGTATGACAGTTCTGCAGTTGAAGGCAGTAATACTATAGCAGGTGCAGAATCAATAAACCGGAATTAATAGCAGGACAACAATTAGCGCGGCGCCCTTGAAAGTGAGGCCTTTGCTACTTGGATAATCCGGTACTGCATAAACATGTAGATAAATTTATCAAATACTATCTAGTCTTTCACATAGTTTAGGAGACGAGTCGTCTAGATATTCCTTCAAACATGATAGTTTTCTTGAGTAGTTGAAAGAGACTAGAATAATATATGACCTACAGTAGTGTTTTTGTGTATTTTGGTATTTTTGTGCTGCTTTTATCCTCTTCATGAAAGGCGCTTGCAGAGAAGATGGTGAGAAATAGGAAAAATGAATGTAAAACTCTGCATGCAGGAAAATATATTCAACCAATAATACAGATTGTAATGCTGTCCAAAATCCATCATACTCAAAATGTTCTGTATATTGTGAGGCAACAATTATGTCAATTATACAGCTATTAAAGATGGCAAAGGGGGTAAAAATGATGACGAATAACCATAAAAAGTTACGATTGTTACAAACGAGAATAGAACCATATGCTTCCCATACCCCCACCCACCCACCCCCTCTCTCTCTCTCTCTCTCTCTCTCTCTCTCTCTCTCTCTCTCTCTCTCTCTCTCTCTCTCTCTGATACACACGCATGTAAAAGACATTAAGCATAGGAAGTATAATACCTAAAACCCTATCTTTATGTTAATTATCAAAGAGGATAACCTCAAAATGCAGATTTTAGCTTCACCAATTTTGCATTCTTGATGACTAAAATGTTTGGATTTGTTATTGGAAGCCAATACGACTTTGGTCTTATTTAAGATCCACTTAAAAATATGCTCACATACTTTGATCCATAGCTGTTGTGGTATTAGAGATTGAATTAATACTCGTTTCAGCGACAACAGTTGCCGTGGTCATACTGATCACACAGATATCTATTATTTGATGCAGTGATCACAAAATCTATAGAAACATTTATATCTGCTTCGTAGAAACATTAGTAGACTGGAGCAAGGGTTTTTGTACCCTGTGCGAACCATTCACCTTTTTTCTCCACCCCACCCCACTCACTCTGGACGTCGCTTATTACAAACTGTTCAATATACACGTTTATCTTGAAAACATTAATTTCATTATTTGGCATTCATATTTAATAATAACATGAATAACCAGACAATGTACATCGTTCTTGCCCCCCCCCCCCCATTTTGCTCTCTAGTCGGCTACCAAGTTTACCTATTGGGTTAAACCGGTTTTGATGGCAGTAGTTATTGTATTATTTTTGTTGTTGCTGTTGTTGTAGCCGTATCAGCAACTGCTATTAGAATATCATTATTATTATTATTATTATTATTATTATTATTATTATTATTATTATTAATGTTATTATTATTAAGACGGAAAATTGAGGTAGAATAGTAGTAGTAGTAATATTAGTAGTATTAGTAGATGTAACAGTAGTTATTGTAACAGCCGAGATAGCCATAACAAGAGCATTATTTTTTTAATATTACTATTAGTAGTGTTGGTGGTAATAGCGGAGGTAGTAATAATTGTATAGTAGTATTTATTATTATGATGATTATTATTATTATTATTATTATTATTATTATTATTATTATTTGCACGGTTACCAGTTATATAGCTGTAGAGAGACTAGTAGCAATGTGATGAGAAAATTCTAAAATTCACACACCATAAACGTTTTAACCGCATCTTTATCTCGCTTTCATTTGACCTTTCACGCATGACAGAATGAGTCAGCAGTTCAATACAGTCTGAAACTTAACACTGCGAACATTAAATGAACATTTCACCCCATACCGCCACAATGCTATCAGATGTCTCGCATTAGGGCAATCATAAGAAGATTTGTTCTGAATGAAATTGTACTTTTTACATTCACAGAATATGACACTTACCATGCATAAAAAGGCTCAGATTACAAGCTTCTGGAATAAAGTCGATCCTTTGGAGAGAAAAAAATGGAAATATGCGCAAGTTTACTAGAGTGTAAAGATTTGATTTGATGAATATGACAGAAAGTTAAACCCTTGCCACACATTGTTTCGCACAAATGTTCCACTTTTCTACAAACTGGGCAACAGTTTATATCTGGAAGACGCCTTTATAATTGTTATCTTTCATAACTTTGCTTCTCTATGAAAATACAATTAATCATACCATGTGTCATTCTAACAATAATGATAAGTATTTAAAAAGTACATTGTATTTACTTTTAATGTACGCCTTTCTAACACGGAGGTATTTACCTTTTCTTTGAATACAAGTTTAATCTAAAATTCGGTAGAGCAAAATAATTCAGTTTTTTTTGTCAGTTAAAAAGATACCCACAGGAAGAATAAATATGGAGACACGCATAAATGAAATTTGTGTTGTTGTTGTTTAGACTCCAACAGGGAGGATGTACGTATTCTATGTTTGATAGTCGCTTGTGCCGTAAAATTTCTTTTTCATGTCATCATGCAAATGTTTTGTTTCTACTACGGCTGAAAAGAATATTCGGGCATAAAACACGATGTGGCCAATACTTTAATATAAACTTGGTATTCGTACTTTAATTGTGTTTACATTTGCGAGTTTGGCAGAATTTTATAAACGAAATAATCCGAAAGGTTAATTTTATAACGCTGATACGGTTTACAAAAAGAACAACTTAAAACTTGCTAAACCTCCTAAAATTCAAACTGTAACTCACAAAAAAATCATGCTTTTAAAATTCTGAATAGTCACATACGGTCAAGGTTGAGAGGTTGTTTATTGTTGTTGTGATTTTTCTCACTGTTTCAGACACGTGAATAAAATTCTCACTGTATACTAGTATATGGTAGAGATTACGTTATACCGTTTATAGGAAACCACAAGGCGAGTTCACACCAACTGCAATGTTGATCTTATGTTTAAGAGTGTGTTAATACCAGTATATAAGGTTTCAGTGAAAACAAGTATTTTAAAGTCTGATTATCAGTAAGATAGAACTTAGCAGACACACACACACACACACACATACATATATGTGTGTGTGTGTATGTGTGTGTGTGTGTGTGTGTGTGTGTGCTCGAAGGTGCTTTGTCGGTTGCTGTACGTTTTTTTTTTCGATACAATATGCAAGGAAATAATTTAGAAAGACACAAGATCTAGCGAATGGGTTGCAAGTTTACCAAGTGTGACTGCTGTGTTAAATAATGAAATGACTTCTATTAAACTTGTTAATGCGATTGCAAGAAAAAATATATACCAATACAACAACTTTACTTTTTAAAACAACCAATACTAGGTAATGTGACTGTATGATATTTATATGAACATGGTCAACTTGAAGGTGGTATGAGAAGAGGGACTGATCCTATTTGAAGTATTAAGACACATACAATTTCCAGCGTGGTAAGATCCACTGGTAGACCTGCAATATACAGATTAAATACAACTGCTCCTCAATGGGGATTTGTAATTAGAACTAATTCCTGAAGATAAACAATCACTACCGTCTTTATTTTTCTTAAACGCTATCACCCCTACGTCGATTGCATTCGATTCAAATCGGCATCACATTTTCATGTTTTCACAATGATATTTGTGCTGTTGTTTTTACGACATGGTAATTCATCATCGATATTAAAATCGCGTTTATTGTTTTGTTACATTGTTTATAACGAATTTGGTTCTTTCTATACCATCATTAGTTTCTTGCGTATGATTATTTTTTTATACAATGATAACCCTCTCAGCTGAAATATTCTTCCGACCATCTAAGTTTAACAATTCGCTATGATCATCGACGATCCAGATATTTGTATTATAATCCGTTAATCCCTGTGGGGAATGAATCATTATAGCATATCCTTGTGTCCAAGGAGTGTCGTCCATTTTCAGCGAATCCTCAACAACAATGACATGAACTAAAACGATATCATTTAACCCAAGATTTTGTTTCCTCCTTTACTCAGTCAAAGGTCCTGGTAAATCAACCTAATGGTTTGTCTTCGAGTATCTGCTGGCCGATAACACAATCGTACAGACAAATTATTAAATCCTATATCGTTGTAACTGAAATAATGTCTGCAGAAGTGTACAACGAACTATCTTTCTACTGTCAGCTGCATTTAGTCGCATGGTCTTACATATTCCATAAATAAGTTATAGGAGTTTCTGTAATAATTTCACGTAACACTGAATTTTATTCCGTTTTCGTCAGATTAATTCTTAATTTCTTACACTCTCTTAATTTTGATCATCAGTTTTTTTCTCAAAACAATAAACAAATTTTGTTTTAGCCATTCGTGCAGAGATTATCCAAAAAAAAAGCGAGCGGTTGACCATGATTTCCACACATTACCAAAGCAGTATTCTTCAACTATACCAATCAGGAAATATTTTTAATGTTTCTAGAGACACTGTACATATTTTATCCCAAACAATAATCATTAGAATATGTTTCATACCCATTCGTTGGGGAGTCCATGTGTCTCCTTTCCATCTAAAAGAGCTATAAGTACAAACATGTACTCTTTGTGCCTTGATTTCTCTGGCGAGTCTGTGTATAGCTGTGAAAACAATCATATCATACAATATAAATTATTCCAACGAAATAATTCGATCACACGTTTTCTCACCCAGAACCTTCTGGTCCGTTTAGATAAAAGACTTATTTTGTCTAGTCACATGATCATATACAGATGATGATGATGATAATTTTGATATTTTATTCTTTTCTTCTTTTGTAATAAATATTTCTGATTTCAAAGTAGGCAGATTCAAAATAAGCAAATATATTTTCTTGTTTTAAGCTCATTTCACCCCATGATGCGTAAGTACCAATATGTAGTTGTTTAGCAATCCTTTATTTTGTATCGATATTAAATAAATCTGTGGCGATTCTAACGGCACATTTTGAAAATGTTTTCACCATCGATAATAGATTTATTGAAACGTACGCAAGCATAGAAAAAGTCTTAAACGGGTAAATTGCGGTGACTCGCCATCAGTATAGCTCACGATTGTACCTAATTCAGTTCAGTCTGAGAAGTTTGCATTATTTCGACATGCAATCGCATCATTCGTTGAATCGGTAATTATAAAGTTTAGTTCAACATCGTATATAATCCGTTTTGTACAATGTCGTGTATGGTCAAATGATTATCCTTGCGTAAATTTACCCATTATTTTCTGCCAAAATCTTTTGCTATTTTACTTTCAAAATCGGTTATATCATGATTTTCATCCTCATTATATTTCTTTCGTTGTCGTAGCCAAACTGGTTTATGCGAACTATTTGATACATTTGCTTCACTTACAATCAACGCTAATAATATTTTTGAATCGAGCATATATCGTAATAAAGCTATAGGTGCCCACATGCTCTCTGATACGTTTTTGCCATACAAGACATATTAGATTTAATGAAGATTTTCAGCAAATTGGAATGGCTTGATGCAAGTAGATCCAGTCAGGTCAAAGTCAGGTAATGGCTCATTTCGCCATATTCTGGTCATTTCATATGTTAGATGTCAAACATCTCTTACATTATTTAGAACATTCTCTCATTCGAAGAAAACGTCCGGGATAACATGCAACCATATTGGGTGATATCATATTTTTATAATCGTATTTAGTATTCCATAACCACCATGTCAATATTCGACATAACTTGATATTATATCCACAAATTATTCTCTCTTACAAAATGAACAGCAAGCGAAAGAAAAGTAGAACAATAATTCAAAGTCATTGTTCAGTCCTGACATCGGCAGGGTCAGTGTATCTTAACGGAATATTTTTCATTTATTTTTGGAGAGATTCTGTACGATAAATATCTCCATTAGGTCGTAAAAATTGATCATCATAACTTTGAAATGACCACATTGATACAAGATCATTATTACTTATTTCGTTAATAGAATCAGTTATATCACTAAACGGTTTTATCTTTTGGAAATATTGTCATTGCAGATGTCCATGCTGTCATGAAATTAGGCAATACAATTATTCTGTTTTGCATTAATCGATGAAAATGTATATTTGATTTCACAGACGCGTACAGCGTTAACTAGAGTAGCTTGTTTTATTACTTTGAAATAGATTTGCTAAATGAGTATATCTCGCTCTATGCCCCTCGTAGCGTGATGCCATTGTGTCTCGAAATGTACGGGTACTTGAACGTCTTGGGTTTTTATATAAAGAATTAATAGTATAATAGTAAGGTTTTACTGCTTGGATATTTTCATGGAGTGTCGGTTTGGAACCACAGAACTACAGCCATACGGGTAATTGATAATTATATGTGTGCTTTTCAGTGTGTTCGTGACATAATTATTTTATTATTATCGTAAATTTGGTAAAGCTTCGATGGATAAAATAACCACGTTTAATAGACATTTCACTGTTAAGAGTTTATTCCTTTTCACGTACATGACTAGTAGAAAGTTGCACGTCGAGTGCGGGTTTAATGCATTTTTGTTTTTGTTATTAAAAAAACAAAAAACATTCGGTACATTGATATGTATAATATATTATAGGCATTTGAAGGTGGATACGTGCTTATTTAGAGTATTTTGTGTACTAGCGTATTTCGTATTATACTCTAGCAATTCATAGATCTGTAGCTGAAGCTGGTGGACAAAACTGAAACTGGCGCGAGCTGTTGTTTTGCCAGACTGAAACTGGTGGGAGTAGTTTAGCAAGACGAAATTGGTGGAGTGTGCCGTTGAGCTCGTATGAATCCGGGAATTTTATCATTCAGTGGATAGTTTGCATAAATCAATCTGGTCACAGGATAATGCTCGCTCATATTACGGTCTGTCAATACCAATCAATATTCCTGGTATGGAATTTTTATTTAACGTAAGCTTTCCAGTGTGCACGACTGTATATAATCTTCAAATTCTTCCATATTATAAATAAAGCAAATATATATTTCAATTAAAATATAATTATAGGCTCTACAACTCCTCGTAACAAAGTCTGCGTAAATGAAAACTTTGGACTTCACTTAAAATGGGTGTAAAAGGTTTAAAGCATGGTGTTGGTGTTGGAGGAGAAAGTTTTTGTGCAATGTGGCGGTAAAGATACAAAGAGCTGAAAAGATAATGATACAACAAATAATGATGCTAATAATAATAAGGTTATAAAAATTGCACAAGATTATCTAGCTGATTTAGACACATAATACTATTATATAAAATGGAGTAAAGTTAGTTTGTAGAACATCCCATTATTGAAAATTATGAAGAATATCGTGTTGGTGTAATCAATGTCGACTAAAAGAAACTGTCTGTTATATTAATAATACTAGTTTTCTCAACTTTTCTGCTGGGGGAAAGAAACATTATTTCTCATAAATTTATTTACGCATGTCATCATGGACTAATCGAAGACGTTCATTACTAATATCATCGGTAGGACACTCTAATAATTTATCTAATCTGAGAGCTATTGTTCAGAAAAACAAATTTAGTAGTACTGGGAAGTGTGACGAATTTCCCAGGGTGGTTGAATTTGTAAATAGAGACTGGCGAAGAAATAATATTTCAATCAATGAATCCAGCTGGTAAATATTTTATTTGCATACCTTAGGTACAACGTGTCTCAAATATTACTAATTCGGCTTATTTAAGAAAGTATGAACAACTGTTTCAGTATTTTGCATTGCTAGATACAAACAGATCAAGAGATAACTATCAGAGGAAACTTTAGCCTGTAAAGTAATTATCCCGTTTGTTACTACATATTATATTACTGTCCTTTTTGCTTTTGTTGTCATCATTCAGTAATTATGAAAAGAAAATTATGCTCATTTTGCTGAATCTGTCTTGCTTTCTTGCTTCATCAAGATTTTGTCGGTGATTATAATAAAGAGGATACACACAAAAAAAAAAAAACAACGAATAAGCTACACCCATTGCATGAATTACTTTTTTATTTCTAAGTATTAACATGTATAGCATGGGACTCGTTTTATCATTGGTGTCCGCCCATTAATGGCTGGAATTTCGATTATTGACACTGATTCTTGAAAAGTTTGACGATTTTACCTTTGTTTATAATCGCAATGATTATCTGAGCTTTGTTCACACACTATGATAATGTTCGTTTCACTGTGATTTAATGTGATCTGTTCTGATTTCCCTCCTACAGGGACCTCCAGGTGTTTTAGTTCGTATTTATAGTGTAAGGTGCCATATTATATAACAAATTATTTACTAGTCTTGGTTAAAAAATTTCAGGGTATTTATTCCCTACAAATAATGTGTAGTTTCTTTTTCTTTTGCACTAATGGAAATGCTGGAAAAAGGAGAAAATATGAAAGTGCTTTCCAACAGACTTGCGAAATACGGATAATTGGAAATTCTCTTGGCATACTAATCGCGGGATGCCCGGTTCAATACCTAACAAGTTTCAGCGATGCAGAAAAGCAAAGAGATGCAGAAGTGTTGCAAAGGGGCAAAAGGTGTCGGCAAAACGGCGTAAGAGGTCTATATTTCCTCTTAGCCAAAGGATAAAAACCATTGTACGAGAATATTAAGGCAATTGAACTCTTGAGGGAAGGCGGTGAAGATATACGCCCCTCCACCTTTGATCAAACACTAAGGAGAAAAGATCAAAGAAGTACATTTCTCGGTACTGCCTATGGATATCCATACCACGGAACTGACAAAAGCTGACTGGAGAACAAATTTGGAGTAAAATTCATAAAAGCTTAAATGGTAATGTACTGTGTAGATGAACGGAAGAATTGTAATCAGTTCACCAGAAGACACCAAGAAATAACAAACATCCTTCTATGTCACGGGATTAATTATTAACTAGTGGTACAAGGTGTGGTATAAATGTGGAAATCTTCCACAAGTGCAAACAGGCACCACTACAAATTCATCAGGAGAAGACAGAAAATACGCCACCCAAGACTACTACCAAGTCGTGTGATATTAGCGCTACAAAACAAAATGCCGAAGAGACAGAAAATATACCAGGAAAACTGCTGCTGGCAATAGTGTCAGAAACCGAACTGGAGGCGAAAACCCAATGGCAACATAGCAAGCTTCTCGCAAGGACAATTGAAACATGTTAAGCAGACTAGTTCAGTAGAACAAAATAGCAAAGGCAAGAGCAAGAAGAATCCAGACAAAACAAAAGAGCTGATAGAAAAGCAGAAAGCTCTCTTCTACGTTCTAGAGAAAGATAAAAATAGATCTTATCTAACCAAGAATAAAACCCAAGATAATATCAACACCAGTCTGGAAATTTCAAAACTAGGAGAAATACTAGTGACGGACATTTCAACTGAGGAAAAGCCGATGCCAAAATAAACCAGAAATCCGTCGGATGCGGAAATTACGGAACTCCTCCAAGAATGTAAAGGAGAAAGAAAATCCAGGAAAGAGTGAAATGAAGAGTAATCTAGACTAGCAGTCAATCTTAACGACTAGCAGTTAATCTTAACGGGGAGACAAATAAAGGCTAATAAGCTTAGAAGAATATAGAACAAAACTACTCCCCACTAGAAATTTGTTTAAAGTATTTAACAATAACTAAATGCATATTTCCTTACCATTCAATTCACGTAAACAATATAAATAACTTTGATACCAGTCGAAAGTGAAGATGGAGGAAGTAAATCGGTGAATTCCGACTATAAACACTAATGGTATTTAAAAAAAAAGAACAAACAATTGTAAACATTATAGCAAATGCAACAAAACAAATAAACTACGATATGATACTAATGCAAGAAACGCACGGAATGCCAGAATACATTACATAAAAACTATAACGAATTATATGCCCTAATCTTCACAAGCAACCAACCAGCAATCAGGAGCCGGAGCTGCAACAATCTGGCAGACCACAAAGGAGTTAAGAATTGAAAACAATTCCTAATGAACTGAAAGAACGCTTAGTCATTACAAAACTAAATACATTGAACCATTTCAATAGATAAATAACACCAGGGATAAATAGAACGAAACTAATTTTATACAAAACATGAATCATTTATATTCAGAAATTTGGCTCAAAACATTGCTTTCTGAGAGACTTTAACTGGGTAATAACATATATGGACAAAAGCGAAGGATTAACAGGGAAAGACAAAGACATTGGTAATTGGGTACTAACATTCATAAAAACGGATATTGTAGATGCCTTTAGATGTTTAAATAATACGAAATTTTACTTTTAATATAACAACAAAGGAAGTTGCATGATTTATTTTATTTATCTAAAAATGAAATAAATATGATAAAAATGTGAGATATTAAAAGAAAAATATTTCAGACCATAAACTAGTTTTATTAGAAATAGCATTTCGAAATGCGCTAGAATGGGGACATGGAATATGTAATAGGTACAATGCTTTTATGCTAGACGAAGAATATGTTAACATTATTCGTACACATATTACTCTGCATAAAGAAAAAAAAACCGGAACTATATTGACTAAAAAGGAAATTAAACGTTTAACGAAATATCATAGTTAAACCTGGAAACTCAACAAACATCGGGTCAGGGAGAAATATTTAGAAATAATAACTACAAAAAAACACTAATAGATCTAGAAAAAGAAATCATAACGTGTATATAAGATGTTCGTCTTGCTCATCAAGACTGTCATTGGTTGGTGACTAGTATTGTTTTTCCATTGGACGAAACTTTAAGATTACCATTATTATTGTTAGTGAAAAATGAATGAATACTTATATTTGTGACTGTGGTCTGAAGAACAGTTGCAAAATACCAATTACTAAGCTCTTTTACGTACGCCTGTGGCGTTTCTAACTATTTTTGGCATCCTGCCGTCAGTTTAGTGTTTGTCATTGCATAATTTTGTTGGAATGTTTTTTCTTTCTTGGTTCCAATTATTCAATATTTATTTCTAAGAATTCCACTGAAAAATATCTCGAAGCAATCTCATTGGAGTACTCGTGTGGAGTTTTTGCTAAAATGTGATTCGTTGCTGTGGTTAAATTATTATAAAACATTTATTTATTAATTTTGGAACGTTATTCTGTTTCAAATTCTATTTAGTTTAATGTAGTAGTTAAGGTCACATTTATATATGCATGGTTGACTTAGGGGGATGGGGTATCTCGTTTGAGTGCTCGTGTAACTGGTGTAGTATTTTACTAGCTCTATAGTTTTCCGGTTACTTTAATGTTTTTAATGTTAGCTTGTGTTAAAAAGGAATGGAAGGAAAAGTTTATTTTTCGTGCTTTTGTTTTCCCGTGTCATTGTATGTCTCTTTTGTTGGTGCTGCTAGTGTTTTATTGTGTATTTGTTTTATTGGGCGCATTTATCTTTTTAGTGTGGCGTTGAGGATGAGGAACGTGTATACTTCCCGTTTTTTATTTTTTCTCGCATTTTTAGGAATGTTGTAAGTTTCAATTAGTTCAAAGTCGTATTGGTCTGAAAAATACTATTTGTGGTCTAAATTTCAATGTGGTACACCTTTTGTCTTCTGGTTTCTGTAGCTTTTGTTATAAAGATAATTAGTTCTTGATATTAGGTGTTATCATTTATTTGGTGTGTGTGTGTAGAGTATATATATATACTGTCAAGATGTCCTGATTTTTCATTAATTTTGTTAATAAAATTATTTTGTGTAGTTATAGACTTAGTCTATAAATGTTTTACTATCAGTGTAAGAATGCATAGTGGCATGATTTTAGTTATTAGTTTTCTAATGTAATTATGTTATGTAGCTTAAATGTTTGTAGATAGTTAAAGAATACGTGTGAAAGCTTGCCAGTAGCTTCTCGTGGGTCAGTGGTTATCTCCGGGGTTTTCCTGGGTTCTTCCTCCACCATTAATACTGGCCGACATATATAGCATATCTCGTGCTGAAAAATGGCGTTAAACCCTACAACAACAACACACACACACACACAACCACCCCCCCCCCCCACATACATACATACATACATACATACATACATACATACATACATACATACATACATACATACATATATATATATATATATATATATATATATATATATATATATATATATATATATATATATATATATATATATATATATATATATATCATAAATAAACGCCGTTACATGATAAGCTCGTTCATAATACGTCTTTTCGATACCAGTCAACATACCTGCATTGCATTTTTACTCATTATAGCTATTTGTTCATTATGAAGGACACACATATAAGAAAATCCAAATATTATTGTATCTTTCTGCTAATACAATAAATTTTACTCCGAACAATATATTTTATAGTCGAGATAATTAAGAATCGTTGCTGCTCCTTGGTCCCTCGTTGTAGCATTGATAACATCATTGGTGTGTATGGTTTTGAATTTTGACCACGCACAAGATGCGCCATCATTCTTGGCGTTACGGATATTTTCGATCAGATTATCCGTCGGATCAACCAAAGCTCGCCTTGACAAGTCATTTCAGGTGATCTCCTGTCAAGATCAAATATAGACTTGGCTCTATTTTAGACAATATTGAAAATGAAGTGTGTGTGTGTGTGTGTGTGTGTGTGTGTGTGTGTGTGTGTGTGTGTACAGCATGCCTGATGATACCCTCGGTGTGCGTAAAGCATGCCTGATGAGCATTTCTGCTTGTGTAAAGCAAGTTTGATAAGCGCTTCTGTGTGTGTCCTTCTGTGTGTGTAAATCATGTCTGATGAGCCAGTTAATGTGTAAAGCATGCCTGATGAGACGTTATGTGCGTGTACAACATGCCTGATGAGTCCTTATGTGTGTGTAGAGGGCGACTAACGGCATCAACATTCCTTTGAATCCCTGCCCATAATGACAGTCACACCAAGAAGGTCTTGCGCTTCTTAAGATACAGTTAGTTATAGACCGTCTGACAGGTTGAACTATTATATTACCCTTTGTTACCCTATGTTGAAATGTCAATAAAATGAAGCATATGTGGTAATTTCATAATGTCTCAGTATTTTTGTTTTCAATCACAAGTTCTACATGCTACTTCCATGTCAAAAAATGTTATTTCGTTTGTTTAACTAGTGGTCGTTTGAACAAAGTCAGTACATTTGCTACTGTCCACAGCTGATTTATTGACCCAGAAATTGTCAAAGGCACCACAGACTGTAATAACTTGTATTCTTTCACCCTCTTAATGTGTCTTTCCACATGTATCCTCAGGCCTGCAATGTTTTGATTGTCCCTCCACCTGAGAAGCTTCGAACTGCCCATCACGATACAGAAAGTGTGGTGTTGCAATGGAAACACCAGTACCAGCGAAACCTTTGTGTAAAACAAAATCATTATCTCCCATAATTTGGTCCCCTGGTTCTAACAAATCTTTAAGCTCTGACAGCTTTGTGATCTCCACTTCACTCACGCATCACAAAAAACATCACAACCATAGTCCATTTAGCTAAATTATCCCACTACAGTACTAAGATCACGGATAGTTCCAGCTGCAAAGAACTCTTCGAGATAACTAACAAACTAATGTCAAGGAACAAATGTACACCATTTCCAACTACCTTCTCTCCAGTAGACCTTCCGGGCCTATTTGCAAATTTTTTTCGTAACAAAGTACAAACAATTAGAGATTCGCTTGACAACACAATTTCAATTGACTTGTCACCATACATTTATAATACAGAATTGCAGCGACAACCATTAGGAGCATTTGAACCTGTCTCTATTGATTTAGTACGGACAATCATGATGAAACGTACACCAAAGTCTTGTGAACTTGATCCAATTCCGACATCACTGTTGCGTGAGTGCGTAGTCCCAATATTGCCTTCACTAACTGATGTTATTAATATATCTCTCTCTCATCGGGGGAATTCCCATAATTTTTCAAAACTGCCATTGTAAAGCCTCTACTGAAGAAACCAACACTTGACCATAACGATTTAAAGAACTACCAAACAGTTTTTATCTCCCATTCATATGAAAAATCTTAGGAAAAGCTGTTCTAACATAACTTGTATCTCATTTGAATTCAAACAGTCTTTTTAGCAATGTACAGTCTGCATATCGCCCTTGCACAGTACTGAAACTACTCTTCTGAAAGTATTTAATGTCATTCTCTCTGCTTTGGATAGTAGAAAAATTACAGTCCTCACATTCCTTGATTTGTCTGCAGCATTTGACACAATAGCCCATGATATATTACATTACCATCTCCAACATGTATTTGGCATTCAGAATACAGCCTTACAGTGGTTCAATTCCTACTTAGTGAACAGGACACAAATTGTATCTGCAAACGGAATAAACTCCAGCCCAGTTGATCTATGTTGTGATGTTCCAAATGGGTCTGTTATTGGACCTGTTCTCTTCATTATGTAAAGTCAGACGCTCTCAAGTGTCATAGATCATCACCCAGTGTCTCACCAATTGTACGCTAATGACACCCAAATATACAAGTCTAGCCACCCAACTGATGTTGAAGCTACTACCAACCATGGAGTAGAGAGGTGAATTTATCATGTGAAATCATGGATGACATGTAACAAGCTGCAAATGAATGATGATAAAACTGAGGCTATTCTGATCACAACACAAAGAATTTTTCATTCACATCCTTTACCTCAGACAATAAATATCAGCAACACGAACATTAAATTCTCACAGTCAGTACGAAACCTAGATGTTACTCTAGACAGTACTCTCACATTGCCCCAACATGGCATGAACATATGCAAGGCAGCATATCTTGAACTGAGACGCATCAGTTCCATTAGCAAATATCTTTCAGTTGATGCAGTGACACTAAAACACTTGTGTGTTCATTAGTACTTTCAAGACTGGACTATTGTAACTCAGTTCTGTCTGTTTCGTCACAATCTTCAAAAAGTTGCTGCTCGGATCTTTTTTAAAGTATCTCGATCAGAGCACACCTCACCATTGCTCTGTACCCTACACTGGCTATCCATTCGATACAGAATCAAACACAAAATTTGTTCCCTGTGCTGTTTCAATGACAGACTCCAGTCCAACATACCTATCCGGCCTCACCAGTATGTATACACCAGCAAGATACTTATGCTCCACTTCTGACAATCGTATACTCATTGTTCACACTATGAAAACGAAGTCATATGAACAACGTTCTTTTGTATACCAGGGCCCGACGATGTGGAACGAATTGCTCATTGGAATTAGACACAAAGACACAGTGGTCCCTTTTAAGAGTACTCTTAAAACTCACCTTTTTCGACTGCAGGAACAAAGGCACCTAATAATGTTTTGTATCTTATATGTTTTCAGCATGATTTTATGTTTTCCAATTTCGTGGTTTTTGTTATTTCTTTTTCTGTTGTATAGTCATATCATTATAGATGTTGTAAAGCGCTTAGAGCTTCTAAAGATTAGGCGGTATACAAAATAATAATAATAATAATAATAATAATAATAATAATAATTATTATTATTATTATTATTATTATTATTATTATTATTATTATTATTATTATTATTATTATTATTATTATCCCGAGTATAAGGAAGACACAAATGTGATTTCACTATCTGCGGCTATCCCTACCAAACCTTTCCACGTGTTGTGAGTTTTGTAGTTTGAAAAAGTCTTTGATGCAAGCACTAGAGATGAGGGTCTTTCTGTAAATATTTATGTGCAGTCAATAATAATTCTGGTTCCTGGGTAGGACAGTTAAAACTCGAGAGGCATATTTGCTTGAACCTCCTCATGACTTGGACAAATATGTATACCTCCCAATAATAAATACAAATAATTTGTCCACATGATTATTTTCCGACCTATAGAAGACCTGTGGATATTAAATCGAACAGACCTTCAATGGGAAATCCATATCTTAATCTACACAAAAACATGAAAAGTTCATCCACTGGGTCCATTGCTTTTTGCCGTCTTCTGATGTTGGTGTCATTCCTGGTGCTGTAATATAAGCTCTTCATTCTAATGGTAGTATGTTTGATGCCATTAAAAAAGGTTATAAAAACCTCATAAATGGGAAAAGTAGTGTAAAATTCTATCATTTTTTCGTCATCTATAAATATGTTCAATGCAAATTTATCCATGTTTATTTTTTTATTCAAATCTTGCAGTTGCCTTTCCCTCTCTTCTTCTTTCCACAGTCTATCCTCCAGACCTGTAATTTTACTTTTGTATGCTATATGCAACTCGCAGGATCTGATGAAGATAAAATAATAGTGTAGCTTTTCATCAACAGTTGTAACTATAATGGAGACAGAAAATATAACTAGCAAAGTTACCAGCTTCACTATAATTTAACATTGTACAAGAGTTTTAACAGAGGCTGCTTTCCACTGATTGTATGCTCTCTCTCTCTCTCTCTCTCTCTCTCTCTCTCTCTCTCTCTCTCTCTCTCACACACACACACACAAACACACACACACACACACACTATGAAATAAATGTGTGAAACTAAAGTTACGAAGCTATGGTTTGATTACATATCAGTACCATCTCATGCTTTCTGTTTTGTAACGAGGTAATAAAGTTCACTTGTTCTGTACTTACTACTCATACGTAAATTCATAATAATAATCGTAATATTTTTATAATCCTATCATTATAAAACACACATACATGCAATCATTTGCTTCATGGACAGAATTTATTTCCGTGTGGATTTCTCTCTTTCTTACATCATTCAGTTGCAACAAAATACAAACACACCAACACTCATCCAGTTTCTTACCTTAAATTTCGGTCCCTCATCACGACGTATTGCAAAAATTCATTTTCTACGAAGATCCATCTTTTTCACTGATGGACTATGGTGGAAGCTTAAATCTATGTGAATTCTAGCATTCCCATTGTACAACGGAACACAACAATAACTGTCATGATTTTTTCCGTTGCCGGTATCAACTGTAGCAGCCATGGTTGCGAGGTAAAACGAAGCTGGTATAATTTCTCTGCCTTTTGGCAATTTCTATTTCATATTGCTACGCCAGGAGGGATGGTTTTGCGCAGTAAGAATCGAAATCTGCAATAACAGTAAAATCAGCAAGCAATTTATTTCTCTACAATACAAAGTGACACTTCAAGAGACATTTAAAGTTATTCTGAATCAAATTCAAAATGATCTTAATGATATAATATAAATCCAAAATATATAGAATGTTCCGAATTATTTCCAATATTCCAATGTTATGATATGACATAATGATCCAGAATGTCTTTGAATGAGTTAAAAAATTAAAAGTAATGTATTAATTCAGAATTAATGTAAACCTGTGAAATTCCAATATATATATATATATATATATATATATATATATATATATATATATATATATATATATATATATATATATATATATATATATATATATATATATATATAAATGTATGTATATATGTATATGTATATATATGTATATATGTATGTATATATATATGTATATATATATATATATATATATATATATATATATATATATATATATATATATATATATATATATATATATATATATATATATATATATATATATATATGTATATATGTATGTATATATGTTGTGGAGTGTCGTTTAGTAGGGGTGGGGTTCTTCCCATAGACGTTAAAGAATTATGAGGAAGTTCCCCTGGTCCGCATTCAGAATATTTACTTCTGGACAATATATTATATATGGCTACGAGCCCCCAGTCAGCAATGCCGACAGTTAAATTAAAAGAAATACAAAGATGAAATTTAAACAACAATTTAATAAATGAAAATTTTAAAGATATTAATCAGTCAATGTCACTCTTGACCCAATGATCCCTAGATCATCATTTGATTTCAGTGTGAGGAATATTTTCCCTTCTTGAGTGTTACTCATCTAAATAAGTCTCCTTTCGTCTTTCTCTCCTTCCGATTCCTCTACGTCAGTTTCCTCTTCTATCTCTACTTCCGTTTCCTCTTCTATCTCTACTTCCGTTTCCTCTTCTACGGTATCTCTTGAGGTCACCCGAAATTCACTCGGTATCTCTCAAATTCACTCGGAATTCTTTCCACGTCATCCGGAATTCCCCCGGAATTCTCTCAACGTCACCCGGAATTCTCTCAACGTCACCCGAAATTCTCTCAACGTCACCCGAAATTCTCTCAACGTCACCCGAAATTCTCTCAACGTCACCCGAAAGCTTCCTTTGAAGCTATCTTAAGATTCCCTTGATTTCTAAAATCTGAGTCCGCCACCAATTTTCGTCTGGCCGTACGGAGTTCTACTCTCTTCTCAATTCTTGTAGCAACTGACGAATTCTTACTAAACATGAGTTATTATCGCAGATTCCAATCAAGGGCCCACCCTCAGCGAATTTTGATTGGATGGCGATCGACTCTGGTCAGTTGTTCGACTGTCAATCATCCGAATGTCTGTCTGTGTGTCTATCAATGGTTACAGTCTTCTTATTTGACGCTGTCCTGTCCTTTGATGTGGTTACGTCACCCGTCCGCGATGGACACAGTCTCCTCTCCCCTCGAGAGCTAACAAAGACCATCTTACGTAAGGGGATTAGCTAACTTTTAGAACAATTTGAACATCACAGCTGGGTCAGGCAGACATACAATTTATACATGTACAAGGCCAGTCAGAATCACAAGTTATAGTTACTTATACCTACATACAAGGGGTTGGGGTAAAATCGTCACATATGTATATATGTATATATGTATATATATATATATATGTATATATGTATATATATATATATATATATATATATATATATATATATATATATATATATATATATATATATATATATATATATATGTGTGTGTGTGTGTGTGTGTGTGTGTGTGTGTGTGTGTGTGTGTGTGTGTGTGTGTGTGTGTGTGATCAACTATACTGATGCTACTCGGAATTCAAAATAGTCCCAAGATCAATGGAGAGTGCAGATTTATGAAGTTCCTTTTGGATTCCAGTGGTAGTTCAAATAATATCCGATACTGAATGTGGTGACGTGCATGTAGTTTTTAACGTGCTAATGTCTTAATTGCATCGAATGCTGTGGTGTCCTAATACTATTTCAATGCATCACAATAATATAATCCAAAATATCATTGACGGAATTTACAACAAATACAGTTTCAGTCAGGAATATTATTGAGCACTTTGTAATTCTTTTGAATAATAATTTAAATAAATTAATCAACTAAAATTAAAAATTGAAAACAACAATAAATACTGATTCTGTTTCAGATATTAAGTCAAGAAAGAATAATCATAAAGCAAACAATTTTATTTAGCCCTCTACTTCAATTATGTGGCAGTTACCAGTGTTTGGAAATACTGTCAACTTAGCTGTTATTTTGAAAGTACATCATTTGTATGTATTATCTTTTCACCATAATCTAGATTCTATACTTGCGATTATATATATATATATATATATATATATATATATATATATATATATATATATATATATATATATATATATATATATATATATATATATATATATATATATATAAGCTTTTCCAGAAGAAGAAAAAATATTGTCAGTAAAAAACTGTATGCGTCTTTCAATTAATTGTATTTGGGTATGTCAATCCCGAATCGTTACATATGAACTTAAGTGTAGAACTTTAGATTAGATACACGGAACTATTGCGACACTCTTGACAATTCAAACTGTTTCAAGTTCACAAGTGAAATATTTCCGTTTATCTTCTAATAAAACGTAGCTTTTCTCCATTCTGTGCCAATGCAATTTACAGCTGCATTGATACATCGATACAAATAAATTCCTAAATTTGTCGTTAGTTTTGGCATATGCAAAAAACATATAATGCATTATATTGTATATTTTGTCAAATTAATTACATTATTCGTATGAAAATGATTTGTATTTGTGTTATTGCATTTCGTGCCTCATTTGATGCTATTAAGGTTGGTGTGACAGGGGTCTCGGGTCATGAGCGTTATTCGTACAATATTGTACAAGCCCACTTGTCAAAGGTATTGCACAACTTATAAAAACAACACTCTAACCCACCTCCCCCTAACACTCGCTATCTAGGAGATGACAGCCCACGGTGTAATCGCCCGTTTCGAGTATAGAATGTATATGGTAAACTGAGATAGTATACTGAACAAAGAAACTACGAGTCACCGTAAAGATAAATAAACAATTTAATCAAAGACATACACAGTGAAATTTCCTTTCCTTCTGAATACACGTGGTTTTAGAAGTAACTTTAACCGAATTACGAATAAATGGCATATAGAATTAAACAAATTTAGCCGTTCTATGGTTGATAGCTAATTTCATCATAAGAATCGAGTGTTCAATAAAATTTGTCCACGTTGTTCGTTTTTTTTTCATGACCTGTTTCGTCGAACTGCGTTCTCTGCTCACTCTTGGATGTTTGCTCGGACTCAGACTTGTCCTCTGTGTTGATGTATGCCCCTTGCAACTCCTACTTCCCAATTCCTTTTCCCCGTCTTGTACGTCATCTATTTCCGTACTGCTCTCTCCAAATAAAAACTATTTTCCTTTTAAAAGAAAAAGTAAAACGCCCTAAGTCTCTTGTTATACTTTAATAGCTGAGACTGTCCGTTTGCTGGTTCGAATAATCAGATATTACTATCAGTAATAACAATTTTACGGCTAGTAATCAACTACACGTCTTCAGATCAATACAGCTAAACCACTTGTTAATTCGGTTTGCTTTGACCTAATACATTATACACTTGTCGCTAAATTATCTACGACATCAAAATTCGGTGAATTCACATGTATTCCCGTAATTCATTACTTAAAGTAAGCCATTAAATTTTAGAACACAATCAATATTCAAACAATATGATAAATTCAAGAATTAACGTAACACTTTCCAATCATAACTCCACGTAGTGGTTTTACAACATCTATTAACTCTACATCATTCTTACTATGAATTAAGGTAAGAATTCTAATTCATAATTCAAAAGCACATTACTAAATTAATGTAACAAATGAAACTATTTATACAAATGTATCAAGAAATCATGCAGATCTGTAACGAAGAAACATTATATCAATTACATCATAATAAGCGTGGATTTGAAACAAATACCTCGTGTTTTGGTGCGCCTCTCAACCGTTGGATTTCGGCGGTCTTTTCTGACCCTATTGTCTTCGAAGGTACTTCTCTAAAATACTCTTCGGAGTCTTTATTTTAGTTCCACGCTGGCTTTCTTACAAAGCGATTTTCAGAAGACTGAAGTAAATTTTTAACTAGTGGATATATATATTCTAAGATTTTCTCGTGTAGAACACATCCCTTATTCAACAGTGATCAATCAGAACCAATATAATTTCTCGCGCTTTCCCTTGAAAGTCGCTTCGTCAGCGTTTTGAATGACAACCCTGTCTGTTTCAAATCAACTCTGACATGTTTCGTGAGAGAATGCCTCTTTCAGGAGGTCACTTTCGGTCAGTACTGCTTTAAACAAACACAGTTAACTAGGTGAACCGATTAGAAAAATATCTCTCTGTGCAGAATGTCCCATAAATCTAACAAATGGCTGCTGGCTAGAACTAAGAGTTATTTAATAGATTCGATACTACTCTTAAGGAATGCTAGCTTATACTATGTTAATATAATGTATCTTTGATTTTTCAGCGAAAATCAACTTTTATTCTTTCTTTATACTTTCTTTATTACTTCTTTCTTCCTTTGTTTCTCTCCGGTAAGTATAATGCAATGATGTTTATGCGACAAATGATTTTACTCGATGTCAGTGTTTATTATCTTCCTGTATTTCCAATAAACTTTATACCGTATAGTCTCATCTTTTTATATTATCTCTAACACCATTCCCAGTATCATTAGTCTCATATTCTCTTTCAAAACGTACTAAAGTACCGTTGCAAAGATTTGATTATGTATGTATGTATGTATGTATGTATGTATGTATGTATGTATGTATGTATGTATGTATGTATGTATGTATGTATGTATGTATGTATGTATGTATGTATGTATGTATGTATGTATGTATGTATGTATGCATGCATGCATGCATGCATGCATGCATGCATGCATGCATGTATGTATGTATGCGTGTGTGTAATGCTCTCATCGTTGGCTTGCAAAAGTACATCATTATGCAATAACTACACAATGTGACGTCGCTCTTAATAAATGGCCTATATATTTGCATATCTTTTCTCGCAGAACCAACTTCATAAATGTCACACAAACCTCTCTTTGCTAGGGATAATATATGCTATATGAAGAAACGTGTTCTAAAATTACACTAACATTAATCTTATTAATGGATGGATATTTTTGTCTTCATGTGGCACGTGGATCACAGTATATTGTTTCAAGTTAAATTTGGTAAAGTGAGAGTGATAATCTGGGCGCAGTAATGAGAGAGAGGGTATGGTGGTGGTTGCTAGAAGCATTAAAAGCTGTTAACTTACTTAGGCATAAGATTGTCAGAACGTTCGCAGTTTTCCTTTCCGTACGATTGATTCACATTTCATCACGTCCAGTTTACTTCAGAATCGATTGATTCACATTTCACCATGACAATTTTCATTCTTATACGATTGATTCACATTTTACCACGTCCATTTCTATTTTTATATTCACATTTCAACATGTCCTTTGATACAGTTCTTCTTCTCATCTTCCTTATACTTTATCCATCTGCTGGTGACAGTATAGGAAAAGTTAAAGCCCCAAACCATTAAAAAATAATTTTCTAACGAAACATCTCACGGAAGATAAAGATCGGCAACTTGATAAGTTCAATGACTGTCTTCCGTCTACCTACTGATTTGACTATCATCATCCATAGATTGACTTCTAGAATTTTACCTCACATCCTTCCCCCTCATATTTTATTATTCGCAATCACTTGAGCAGCAATCGAATGCCACAAAATGGTAAATACGTGGGTCCGTGGTTCTTTCTGGGTTTTTCCTCCACCATTAATACTGAACGCCAGCCTATCGTGTGCTGAAAAATGGTGTTAATCCCTACAACAACAAGTACCGAACTGTTTACTTATCACCAATGTCCCACTTTTTGGCCTTTGCACTCGTTCTCTTCTACCTACCATGACCATTTAGCCGATATGTGAGCGCTGTTTGTTGTTCACTTTTAATTTTGACCGTACAACGAAAACACCCGAGTAATTCAGTCATTGTTGGTAAATGGCTCACGGTACTAATTCAGTTCCCATAGTAAACCTATGCAAACACCATAATAAAAATAATAATAATAAGTATACAAGTTTGGAGTGCTAGTGATAAAAACTATATTTTTCCGTATAGATGAAGCCAGGATGTCAGCTTCTGTGTAGGGAAAAGGACATGAGCCACAACATTTTTGAAATGTGCTTTAAATTCGGCACCAAAGTGTCAGGTGTTATATGTTTAGTAAAGAGTGTTCCAAACTCAAGACTGTTGAAGGAATGGAATTTCATCAATAAAACAATTTCTCTATTATTATTTTTCTCACTTACAACAAGGATAATCTCTTAAAACGATTCTTTTCCTAAAACATAACTTACATTATTAACCAATCCTGGTCAGCCAAACCCATATATACTCTATTTTATGTTCACCTATTTCCAGACTGGTTCCCATTTTGCCATATCATTAGTACCGTTTGCCCCATAGTCTTGTCCGGATGGAAATGCCCACAAAGAGGACCAGTATGGCATATATCGACCTTGTGTGAAGTGATTGTGCAAACGACAATTTGTTTTATAGAGTGATGTACTCAGACAGCTAAGTCAGTGGTAGCTATCAATATACAAATGTTATCAGCAGATAGGCAAATGAGTGAATAAATGCACTTATACGGGCTCTGCTGTGTACTGATTTTCTTTAAAGCGCGTTATATAGTATGGTATGTGTAAGCTGATGATCATCAAGAAAATACATAGCTGATTTGAGTCAAGTTGTGAAATAGTATCGTATTGCAGAAATTGTCAGTGTTCATATACAAACGTTGCGTGGCGAAGAACTATTGATTCAGCAATTATACTGAAGGAATTTATAGAGGTAACAAATAGTGCCGTAATTCGTCCAAAATATGAAATGACAAAAATGTGATAGGCAAGTTGAAATTGTTGCATCGTTTGAATGCATCATTTAAGTTCATCAAAGAACCACAGCTCACAATCATGGTAAAATACTGTCCAATTTACTGTAATAGAAGGAAAGATGAAAGTCACGAAAATGATTTGCACGGATTTTGAATGCATGAATGTTTCAGTGAAAAGTTCGATCACAACGAAATGCGTCTGATATCAATCACACAGTAAAAGTCACTGCACAAATCCCATATGGTTCTTTTTATTTAGTTTTACGACATTATGGTTAATCAGAGCCGCCTGTTCTCCATTGAGCCCAGCGTGTTTTAGACACAGGTGAGGTGCAACGTTTCCTCTGATATTTTTTCTGTGTGCACGGCACTTTGAGACTGCTGCGATTCATTTTCTAATGCGCTGCCCGGCCGCACATACGCGCACCTTAGCGGGACCTTTGGTGAGCTGTACCTCAGATCGATCGATGTTACGTCAAAATAAATTCGTCAGCAGATCTACTCATCAGCAGACATAATTATTAGTGGTGATAACATTCACGAGTTCTCCGCAGCTACCCACTGCTGATTTGTGAGAAAGCTTTTACTGAAGGGAAAAGTCCAACACCGATCATGTTTAAAGTCAATCGAATGTTGAAAGTATAACTTATATGTCATGGTTCCAAACTTTGCAATCATTGCCAAATCACTGATGCGCGCGGAGGTTCCGCATAGAACGCGCGTAATTTGAAGCTGAGAACAAATATATATCTCCATCACTACCACCACCACCACGCGGGAGGTCGTGGGTTCGATCCCCGGCCGAGTCATACCAAAGACTTACAAAAATGGTACTAACAGCTGCCTCGCTTGACGTTCAGCATTAAGAGGTTAGTGTTAGGACTGGTCGGCCTGGTGTCAGGATAATGTGACTGGGCGGGACATCATGCTACATGTCTGCGGCATGATGCCCCAGTGGTAGACATCACTATAAACTGCCTCACTGCAGACATCGTAGCGATATGACTGAAAAATTGTTAAAGCTACGTTAAAAATCCTAAACAAACAAACAAACAAACCACCACCACCACCAAAAAAAAAATGCATGTGGTGCTTCATAACGTAAGTGTTACGCTGTCCACTTAATAATGCAAACAGTTACTATGACATCAGAATCACCGACTAGCGTGAATCCCAATAACAATGGAAAAATGCATGATATTTTCAGCTGGGACAATTGCAGGTTATCGAGTCGATACAGTTTATGATCTACAGAAGGACGATCATGATTACCCAAGTTAACCTAGGATTATTCTTTGATCTGTTCTGGAATATCGCGAGGACTTACGATGCACACAAATATTATTTGCTGGACCCTGAAGTTCGTTTGGTGCTCGGTACGAGGTTGTCCCCATATCAGTGTGATAAAGCAAAGTTAACATATTTAAAAAGAACATATTTAACAATGATGAGTCTTGCTACACAAATACACTGAGAGAGAGAGAGAGAGAGAGAGAGAGAGAGAGAGAGAGAGAGAGAGAGAGAGAGAGAGAGAGAGAGAGTGAGAGAGAGAACGTAAAGGTACACAAGACTGTAACTGATAGTCATGCTCATTATGCATTGTTACTCTATTCTACTTAGATGGGTATAACATAATACGATTACCAGTCATAAATACACAAGGTCGTATCTGCCTATTTGAAAGAAGTATAGTATTTCATGCCTATGCGAATAGAATTTCTGGAACAAAACTACGTTGTACATAATTCTTTTATAAAACTGGAATTATTTACTATTTAAGGAGAAGGATGTTGCACTGACTTAATTACTCCGCTTTGTATATTACTCTTATGTTTTGTTATTTTTAATATAAAAAAAACAATTTACGAATTTCAACCTAGCTTAATGGCATAAAAAGGTTAACAACTTTCTTGACGAATGTTTTTTTATTCCTAAAACTAAACAACGAGTATACTTAATTAACACCAATGAAAAGTCAAACTACCGGTAGATGGTCAAAATATAATCCATTAGCTAATTACGAAGTGATGGACATAGAACAGTAATTATGTGTATTTGTCACTGTTACTCTAATTTTAAACATGCAAAAACTTTCGATGTGTAACGTTATTAATTTTTACGCATATCCAATACACCGAGCTTGAAACAGAAGGGGAAAGCATAGCAACAGACAACAACAAAGTAACAATGAGGTCGACTTTGAAAAAAATTTAACTTCAAAGGCAACACATTAACAGTTGACTGAGTAGTTAATGATCCTCCTCGAACGAAGGAACTTTGTTGAGGCATCACCAGAGGTGTAGCTAGAATGTTTGGAGCCCAGGTACAAAACTCATTTTTACGCCACCCCCAACCCCTCAACTCTGAAACCCATTATTTAATCAATAAAATCATAATCACCCATTGTAACGCCATCGGCTATTAAAGAGAAGAAACAACTAATGCATAGTTGCATATTTGCACCAAAATTCACACATACAACCTATTTCAAAGCCCATTTTTGCGCCCCACTAGTCTGCCCCCATCCCATCTCCCCCAGCTACGCCTCAGGGCATCAATATACCAATTGTTTCTGTCATACCCTCAATGCTAAAGTTTTGTGAAATAAATTTGCTTTCTATCCTACATCAGCATGCATGTCACACACACTGTCAAAAAAATAATGTTAGAGTGTCAATTTCTACAAGGACTAAAGCAGGTACTATATTGGATTTAAGAGAGATAACTCTGCTGGAACTGGACAGGTAGTAAAAGTTATCTAGTCACAAACTGACACATTTTCTGCCATGTGTATCATATTTAATACAAGATCATACAAAATATTGAAAAAAATATGATCTAGATTTGAATTAGCATAATATCACCTATTGTCAATAGGATCAACTTTTTTTAAAGCCTAACATAAAGTACAACTCTTACATAATGCACCAATCACAGCTAGTTTTGTTTATTTCTAAATACAATGTTCTATATACCTTAAACTCTTGTTATTGTTAGTGTAGGGTTTAACGCCATTTTTCAGCACACGATATGCTATACATGGCGGCCAGTATTAATGGTGGAGGAAGAACTCGGGAAAACTCCCGTAAAAAACCACGAACCCACGAGAAGCTATTGGCAAGCTTTCTCACATACCCACGTTAGCCGAATGCGAGACTCGAACCCTCGCAGACAGAGGTGAGATGACAATGATCCGTAACGGATATCGCTTAAGACAGCTCGGCCACTCGGGGGCCCCCTTAAGCTCTGCCCACCTGGGATTGTACAATTGGTACAGTTATACCTTTGAGTGTAGTGTGCATAGAATTGGTCTGGCAGTTGCAGTAGTTAGGCAAAAGACAACTATTCATTGTCACGTTTTCTTTAATCGTAGATTTTCCTATAACAGGGTTCGGGGTAGCGACGTACCAATCACAATATTCTCATTTTGCGCATGATAATGACATAATTACTGCTTGAAAAAAAATTAAGAAATTACACAGTAGTGTGTAAATGTTCCTTTACAGCACAGTTTCAAATCGTTTCAACCTAATCAAATTCTTTCTCATGGGAAGAAATAGCAAACATCCTCAAAATAAACGCTGAACGCAAAATCCCAGATAAAGCCTGGATGATTCATTCACCGAAGTAATGACTAGAATGGAACTCCACGAGGCGGTGTTCTCAGTCCTACACTCTTCAACATCATGGTAAACGACCTAGATATGGCTGTCAACACAAACAATGTAGATCTATCCCAATGACTTTTGAATTAGAGGGGTGGTCTGCTATCCATATCCCACTGTCGTCAGCGAATTGGGATAGATCTACGTTGTTTGTGTTCACAACCTGATCTAGGTCGTTTATCTTGTTATATTGATGTTGAATAGTGCAAGACTGCGGACACTACCTTGCGGAGTTTCATTCTCTTGGGGTAGCGTATTTGAATATTGATCCCCAATTTTGGTTGTTATTTTCCGTTTGGCGATGAAGTCTGTTATCCACTTGTGTCCAGGTATTCCATAGTGACTGAGTTTTACAATAAATCCCTTTGTCCATACCAAATCAGATGCTTTTTTCAGGTCATGAAATACTGCGATGAGGTGCTTATCACTTTTGCGCTTGGAGTTTAACGCGAGTTGATTGCTCGCTTCCAGACGTACCAGGTGGTCCAGGGTAGATCTTTTGTTGCGGAATCCACTTTGATTCTCGGATATCAAGTTGTTCATTTCAATATGGTATTTGAGTCTGTTTTCGAGGATTTTGGTATTTGCCCCTTACGCCAGGTAGGATTGAGGAACTCGAGTACTATTTCTGTAATATTTTTCGGAATGTTCTTTATATTTCGAAGCCAAGTTGGTCCTCACAGGTGAGGTAGCTTTTTTCTTGGCCAGTGATGTGGTCCATTATGTTAAGGTAAAGTCTTTGTTTAAAGGCGATTGCTGGGATCCAAGGTCGCTGAATAGTGTAGGGTGCTGTTTTTTCCATCTTTTGGCGCTGTTCTTGGATGATTGTGGTGTGATTGGTGCTTTTGCTCATGTTGGAGAAATGAGTTCCCAATTAATTTGCCTTTTCTTTGTTGGTAAGTCTACCCGGTAGTTTAAGGGTGGTTTGGATTTGTTTACCCTTTATTGTTTTTATTTTGCCCCACATTTGTTTCGCATTAGTTTTAAAGTTGAGACTGGTGCAGTAATTTTGCCATGATTTCTCCATAGCTGTTTTGATCGTGGTCTAAAGCTCCTTTTCTTTGAATTTGTAGAGTTTAAAATCCTCGGAGTTGACAGTGTGTTTGAACTTGTTAAGGGCTTTCTATTTAAGCAGTTTGGCTCTTTTGCAATCCCTCTTCCACCATGGGATAGTGGGCGGAAGTTGTTTAGCCTTTGTCCTGGGATGCTTTCTTGGGCTGCCGATGTTAGGGCAGTACGTATATTCAAGTTAAATTGGTCGATATCGTCATGATTTAGGCTGGTTAGAGTGAGTGTGATGACGATGGATTGGAACAATTCCAAGTTGGCTTTGTCGCACCGCCATTCTGGTATGTGATTGGTGGATAGCAGCTGGGGTCTGATGTTAAGAGTAAGTACTATGGGGAAGTGGTCACTTTCCAGTGGGTTTTGTTGATTAACATCCCAGAGGAAACCTGTGATATGTTTGGTGTGACCATGGTGATGTTGATTGCCGAGAGCGCTCCCGTAGTGGGATCCAATCTCGTGCCCGCACCGTTGTTGAGTATCACCATGTTTGTCTCGGGAGCCCATCTTCCAAGTAGTTTACCTCTGCAGTTGCTAGCTGCCCCATGCACTGATATGGGCGTTACAGTCGCCACATATTATGTGGTTGTCAGAGGGTTTGGGTATCATCCTTCTATAGTTGTCAACTATATCTGGGGTGTCGCCTCCTGGGTCGTAGATGTTACTTATTTTTATTTCCTGGTGTGCATCGTGGATGATGACTGTCTGACTTTCAATGTTGTTTCCTGGAGGTGAGGGGATAACTTCCATGTCTTCGCTGGTGTAGGAAAGTGAATCAATGACGTAGGTGGCGAAGAATTAGCGCCCATGGGTATGTGAGTTTCTTGTAGGCATATCATGTGGGGCTTTTGTTGCGCTACCTCTTTTTGCTTCATAAGTTTCAGCATGTATGGGGTGAGTCCGCAGCAGTTCCATTGCCATATGATAAGGCATTGTAGTTGTTACAGTTGTGGATTTTTTGGTAGTGCTTGCTGTTGTTGTTTTGGATCCATGATGGTGCCAGTAAATTAGGATTAGTGCTTGGTTGGAGTGTATTCCTTATCCCTATTTGCTGTTGTTCTGGGGCTTTTTGTTCTGTTTATTGGAGAAGTAACTAAGGATGAGCTCATTTAACAACTGATGGATCAGGTTTGCGGAGATGTGTTCATTCGTGCTCTGCTGCAATATACGATTGGTGAGCTCACTGGTGTATCGGAAGCCTCAAGCGCGGACGCGATGAAAATATCCATGTGATTTCCAGAAAGCAGTTTATAACATAACCCATCGTAATAGAACGGGCAAAGAGCATATATGCATACAGTATCGATCCTTCAGAAAACAACATACCTCATGTTTACGCTTCCTAACTGTACATAAAATATGACCATAATGTTCACAAAACCATCGATCCGATTTATCAATGTTGCTAGAATATTCACTATCAAAACATGCGAATAAATGTTCTAAGGGATATCAAAGACTAAGTTGATAAAAAGAAATGGACAGAAAAGTGTCCACATACCATGGAATATACTTACTCCATGTAATCTCACATTATTGAATAGAGTAGTTTTGCATTTCTTGATATCGCCTTCCAAAGATGGTGGTCTAAAAGAATTAGAATAGCTCACACTGTTGTAATCGTTGGAAAATAGACGGATACTCAATGGATTCCTTTATGATGAATGTCGACAGGGTTGATGAAAGAGGCTTGACTGTCTCTAGGTTTGCTATACTAAGTTCGTCTTACGAACACATGACAGGATTACAAGAAGTTGTGTATGATCTGTGTTTTGGAAGGTAATAAATCTTCTAGGTATTCAATTCTGACTTTTTCTTTGAATATGTCTGTCAAGTAAGTAACTATATGCTTCATCATTTTACTTGGGCCGATTAGTTGAAAGCGCTCTCCGTTACGGATTACTGCCATCTCACCTCTGTCTGCGTTGGTTCGAGTCTCGGGTTCGGCCAATGTGGGTATGTGAGAAAGCTTGTCAGTAGCTTTTCGTGGGTCGGTGATTATTTCCGAAGTTTTCCCGGGTCCTACTTCCACCATTAATACTGGCAGCCATGAATAGCATGTCTTGTGCTGAAAAATGGCGTTAAACCCGGCTGCAACAGCAACATCTCTTTACTCCGTGGAAAGAAATTTTCGATCTCATAAGAAGTCAATTGAGGAATAGTCACACAACTCTTAATACCAATGATACAACACTTTATCTTCTTTCTTGGCTAATCATCGCGTAGTTATTTTGTTTAATTTGACTGATATTGTCGTTTTGATATCCATAGCAATGTTCGTTGGTCAGAGCTGTTTTTTTTTTTTTGTTTCGACCAGGTGCTTAGCAAAACAGAAGACTAACGGTTTTTGTTCCGGGCATCTATACATCATGACGGTCTCATTGTCGTTTCTTTTGTAGTAGTTTATTTTTCTTGATATATGAACCCTCTAAGAAGAACGTCACAAACATTGTCTATTTAGCAACATTATACCACTACAGTACTAAGATCAGGGAGAGCTCCAGCTGCAAGAACTCTTCGATAATAAGTAACAAACTAATGTCACGGAACAAATGTACACCACTTTCAACTACCAATACAGTTATGATACATAATTTCAGCGACAACCATTATGAGCATTTAAATCTGTCTCTATTGATTTAGTACGGACAATCGTGATGAAGAGTGCACCAAAGTTTGTGAACTTGATCCAATTCCGACAACACTGCTGCTAGAGTGCTCAGACCCAATATTGTCTTCACTAACGGATGTTATTAATATATCTCTCTCATCGCGGGAATTCCCATCATTTTTCACAACTGCCATTGTAAAGCCTCTGCCGAAGAAACCAACACTTGACCATAACAAGTTAAAGAACAGTCGCCCAGTTTATAATCTCCCATTCATAAAAAAAAATTAGGAAAAGTTGTTCTAACCCAACTTGTATCTCATTTGGATTCAAACAGTCTTTTTAGCAATGTACAGTCTGCATATCGCCCTTGTCACAGTACTCAAACTACTGATCTGATCGTATTTAATGACATTCTCTCTGCTTTGGATAGCGGAAAGATTACAGTCCTCACCCTCCTTGATTTGTCTGCAGCATTTGACACAATAGACCATGATATATTACTTCATCGTCTCCAGCATGTATTTGGCATTTAGAATATTGCCTTACAGTGTTCAAGTCCTACCTAGTCAACAGGACATAAATTGTTTATGCAAATGGAATACATTACAGCCCAGTTGATTTATGTTGTGGTTTTCTACAGGGGTCTGTTCTTTGACCTATCCTCTTCATTCTATACACTCAGCCGCTCTCAAGTGTCATAGATCATCACCCAGTGTGAGAACGTGCAGCCCGAATCAATGTGATTTAGTTATGGCAATAAAATATTTAAATCCAAGCAAGATGCTGATGGAGCCAGGACGACTAAGTGATTGGTGTACCGGACTCGCAATCGCATGTCCCACCCATATCAGTCCGCGTCGCTGCTCGAATGTTCTGGTCAAGGATCTTCACTATCAACGCATTGGCACTACATAGCCTTTCATGTGTTTGTGAACCATGAAACGCCAAACGTATAAAAGAAACAAGATCTTGAATTAGTCGCTTTCCGGGTAGGTTACAAATTTTCAATTATGTGCCTTCACAAGACATCTAATTACAGGTACAAGGATACTATTAATATCTTGAAAGATTAAAGTGACACGAAAAAGTGAACTCATACTGTGTTCTTAATACTAAAGATTCGAATTTGTTTGTCAGCAACAAAAATGAAGTTAAAAGCGCATGTATCGAGATAGCCTTACATACGTTTGGCATTTGCACTTATAAGTTATCTTATGTCGATTTCAGATTTGTTGAGGCCACATCCAAGAAAATCAAATAAATTATAACAACGAAAAATTGTCACACTTTCTGATTGCATCTGGTAAGTACTTTGCTAGTAATTACTGCAAGTACATAATTGTACACTTCTACACATATGTTATGTTTTAGATTCATTATGCCTATTGGTTAAATTAAAAAAATGAATAACTAGACTTTGATATAGGTCTGCATAGATTTGAAAACACACACACACACACACAGAAGTATCACAAGCGTATTGCTTAATTTTTTTCAGCCCATTGATTAACTTCTTTATTTTTTTAAAACATACTAGGAAATAAAGTAATAACTTTATAAATGGGAGATTTTCGTTTCATCGCATTTAATAATTTTGTGCCGATAGAATTCATAAGCGTTCAGCTAACATTATATGTAGGCTATCACTTAAATTGTTAATTTGGAAACAAAAACAAGAAATTATATTACTTTACTCTCTTTTGTGTATCTCTTTGATACATTTTGATAGGTAAAGGTGTAAGTTACTTTCAAGTGGAGAGAGAGAGAGAGAGAGAGAGAGAGAGAGAGAGAGAGAGAGAGAGAGAGAGAGAGAGAGAGAGAGAATTGTTTGCTGTAAGTACTTGTACATGGTCTTTTTCCTGTGTTGAGGTCTAGTCTCTAGATCTTTAGGTGTTCGTTCCCCATTGCACATTGTCTTAATATGTATCCAAACAAACATACTTTTTTGAGCACACAAATTAATTTTACATGATTTATTTGACTAAGCAAAAGAAAAAAAACCAGAAAATAATGGAAACTAAATTTAAATTTCAACGACAATGTACAAATATCTCAACTCAACAATTTATGCTAAATATTAACATGTCCACATACAGACAACTTGTAACGAAAGTAAATGCCTTTACTACTTGAGGCTCAATTATACACTTTGTTACCAGGGGCGGATCAGGTGAAGTGTCTGGGAAGGGGAATAAAAAGTCTCAAAAGGGCCCTGATTTTTCTCGAAAGGGCACCAAAACAAAAGTATGTTTGTCTATTTACTCGTAATGAGCATAATAGTCAAGAAACGTGCGTATCAATAAAATGATAAAAATTGTACGTTTGTGTGTCTGTGCCCTTTTTTCTTTATCCTGAAGACGGAATTCAGAAACCCCGGAAATTCTCCCCTACTCTGGACATAGTTACTGATATTTCATATTTTTAAAACAACCAACTTGTAATGTAGCCAATCTGCCAAAATATTAAATCCTATTAATGCTATATTTAATTTGAACTTCACGATTATCAACTCCTTTATATAGCCATAACCATGCAAATTTTATCCGTGAACTTCTCCAAGCCAAATGAAGCTTATTTCTCATAAAAGAAGAGCCAAATGAGGAAGAACAAAGATAACAATATCTGCTTTAGATCGTTTGCATGTTAAGAAATGGTTCCTTGTTCTAAAACAATGGACCATTACATATCAAGAATACCGGAAATGGCACGCAGGAAATGGCATTCTTTTCAGAATCAAACTTCAATTTACCATGGGCTTGTTCATTTCATTTGGCAATATTAAAGAAACTAACATTATCCTCGATGTTAACATGGCAAATTAACAGTAACCGTTCATTTAATGGTCGTGAAACACCATGCTTAGGTAAAATTATGAACACTAAGTAATTTACAATCAAACAATAAATCAAAATAAAAAGCTATATATATATATGTTTTTCTTATTCGTATTGTCCAAACTTGGACAAGCCATTTAAAAAGAAAATGCATAATTATATTCAATCCTACTATAAATCTTCTACAATATCTTCTGAATTGTTTAATGCATCTCATTTAGTTAACAATGCTTGAATATGTGACTGTTAACATGCAATTTCATCCCCCCAAAAATACATTTAATAGTAAAGTGTCTCGATTTCTTGATAAACAGGTTCGATGTTATTATACATGTACTTTGTTTGAATCTTACAAACGCAATAGAATTGTATGTACCAAGTTAAATACTTCTTTAGTTTATGAGCGTTGCTGAGAAAACAATTAATTATTCAAAGGGTCGCAAAATTTGTATTTCATATTGGCAAAAATATAGGTACATTATATGGCAAAAAAGTCCAGATTTTATTTAATAAAATCAGAGAGAACTGCAGTACGATGACTCTGAAATTCATTCGAAGACCTCAGACATTGTACATGTAGCATACATTATAGTATGAAGACATCTGTGACGTCACATGGTGCCATTACACGTGTATGACATGGATCAATATAATAGCGGTTTGTGAACCTAAATGTAATAGTTGCTATATAACAGGAACAATTAAAAAAAACATGTATATCACATTTTGGAGACAAATCTCTTAAGGATGTTTCAAACGCATGAAATAAGCTGATTCTCTACCTTATTGGACTAGATTCCATGTGGAACATGGTCTTCTTTAAATCTGACGGAGCGTTGATTATAGATGAAGAAGGTTTACATTTAAAAATAATAATAAAAATAATATTTTAAGATGCAATTGAAATTATAGTTAAATAAAGGTTTATAGGTCTCTCATATCCATCACCAAAACAGAAAATTTGGTAATCTAAATATCAACAATAATGAAAATTCTATATACATAATGTCAAATGATTTAAATCTGACAGAGCGTTGATTATAGATGAAGAAGGTTTAAATTTAAAAATAATAATAAAAATAATATTTTAAGATGCAATTGAAATTATAGTTAAATAAAGGTTTATAGGTCTCTCATATCCAGCACCAAAACAGAAAATTTGGTAATCTAAATATCAACAATAATGAAAATTCTATATACATAATGTCAAATGATTTAACATAGAAATAAACATGAAAGATTTTAAAAGCAATGCCAGCTGCATACGTAATCAGTTATGTAAAAGCATCATTACTCGTACATTATTCTTATTAACGCCATGATTATGTCTATAACATGTCGTCACACATTATCTTTGCTAGCTGGCGATTTTAGGCATCCTATCTATAACCTCTATAGGAAACGAAGACCTAATACAAGCAACTGCGGATATTGCCAAGCCAGTCGACGTGGTTCTTATCGTACAGTATCACATGTTTTCGCTGTAGCATATTTTCTTAAAAATATCTATCAAACGATTTGAATGGTCAAAGAGTAAACATTTTCATTAATACATTTACTGCAACTGATATGGCAACCATTCTGAATTAGTATTGGCATAATGTACGCAAAGGGTTCATATTGACGTTATTGGTTCCATAGAACTCGATTGACCAAGATTATCGGATTCTGAATGGAACTAGATGGAAAATTAGCTAAGCAAAATACGATATATCCCCAGTCCTCCAAGTAGTTGTTATATTAGCGGATGAATTTATATGACAGCCTCAAAACCTCGAATGCTCGAATTTTAACATATTTCACCACGCAAAGCGTGGATGTAATTTCGATCGGGGTGCGTTTCTGTAAGTGCTTAATTAATTCATGAAGAATAAGCATCTAAATCAATTATTTTAAACTTAAACGTCTAGATTCAAAACTGAGAAAGTATTACATTTGCAATATATAAAAATGCTTTTTATTTTAAAAATATTCATTGCAAACAAAACAAACAAATATTTGTGGTTTACACTTCAAATGAGATACACGTTATTATTGACGCTATTACCCCCCCCCATATATATATATATATATATATATATATATATATATATATATATATATATATATATATATATATATATATTCCTTATAATACTGCTCTTTTGTTATATCCTAGCCAAAACAGTTTCCAACTTTGAAAAATCTTCCAATGAATTTTGTATTAATTTATATATATATATAATGATAACATTTTGCATTACACTAATTTCAACAGATTCTCTATCGATGTTGTGCTCAATGTCGTGAATAGCCTTGACTTCAGATTAGCGTATATTCGGCTCTCATCGTATAGAGAAGATGCTATTCCAAATAGATATAGAAAATTTCTCATCATCGTAAACAGATGATGCTGTTCTAATTGGGTATGGATATTGTCTCATTTTAAAGACATTATGTTATCACAATTATATATGGAGAACGTTTCCTTGTTAGAATCAATGGCAGGATTGGTTTTGGTATCGTAGCTATTTACTAAAGCCCTAATAGCTTTAGCAGTTACAAAGAAAATTGCAGGAACAAATATGTATTCTTTCGTGTACATGACAATAAATCATACGTTTGCAAATCAGTTAAGAGTTCGCTGAATATCGGCAGGTATCGCCTACTGATTCCTATAAAACTTACACTTACGCACGTCTAACTCAAATCTGATTCATTAAGTAGGTGGGAAACCAATAGCAGAGAAAATGCCTAAAGAGCACATCATCCGTCGTGTGTATGACGGTAAGTGATCAACTTTATGGAGATGTGTTGAAATAATGTAGGTGCGCGTTCTTTGAATTAGCTTATTTTGTATCTTCAAGAAGAGGGTCCTTTTCCAGGACGAACATTTTCATGTGAACATTCTATGTTTCTGTGAACTGGAAAGTAGTATTAGTTTAGGAAATGTTTGTTCATGTCCGTTACGTTTTGAGAATAAACAACTATTGAACCTCCCCTCACTTGATCATTTTGTTTGGAATCACTATTTTGCAATCACGTGTTCGTGTTTTGAGGGGAATTTGTGTACTTCTTTTCCTGCGTATAATTCAGACTTATTGGTACTGCACTCTCATTTTTGAAAATCCAGTCAGTAATGTCATAGATACTTGTTTGTACTTTACGCTAAGAAAAATGATCATCTTTAAGAACAAATTTGATTCATTTGAAAACTAATTATACTTAATTCATGATGATACGAACGTTATGTTCAAACTTTAAGATAGGTACACCTTCTCAGACTCGGTAAATGTACAGATACTAATTCAATGTTCTCAAATCAAAACTATCATTCAATTGCAACTATCACATTTAAAAAGAAATTAGAATTAAAACATGAAAATATAAAACAAATATGATATGCTCAATCACATATATAAAACAAAGGAAAATGAATAAATGCTAAACACTATATGTGATACACAAGGAGAGAAAAAGAAAACGAACATAAATCTATATTTATTAAAAATTAAGCAAACTACATTTTCAATCTATCATGCAATATTAATAACGGCTTGTCAATAGTGATGTTGCCTATAAGACGATAGAAACAAAAGCAAAATATCCACCAAAAAGCAAAGAAAACACTAAGCAGTTCACAAATGGAACTATATCAAAAGTACATTTTAATTTTCCCACAAGTTTTATAGTTCGATACTCAACAGTACAAAAGAAACCGCTATTCTAGCATTTTTCTCTGACATAGAACTCTACAAACGACTTATCATTTCACAATCATGATGTATAAATGAGCGAATGTTTGAATGGATGTAATACTGCAATTTCGTTGTGGACTACGGGAGTATACCATAAATGTCCAATTAAAAATATAAACCAAAACGACAAGAACAAATAAAAGCTGGTGAAACATTTCGACATTTGATTTCTTTCTTAAATATAAATATCATAAAACGTAACTTAAAATATTATATCAAAGACTGGTTGACCTCTATTTCCTTGGATTTTCTGTTACACTTTATCCTAATCCCAATGCTACCACAATTTTTTTTTTCAAAAGCTGGTATCTTTTTCAGATGTATCTAAGAGGAATGGATTAAAGCCAATGGCCTTCTATTCTTTGTGCTAATGATGGGGGTGTTGGCGGGGAGTTGGAGTGGAAGACATCAATGGTTAAAAACTACAAATCAAGATTTCTTGTTATAAAATACAAATTCTGATATCTATAAACTAGCAGTCTGTTGGTAAATTATTTTATTCTGCCAAATGATGGAGTTTCGGCATGCACAATGTGATAAAAGATAATGCAATAGCATTTAGATATAGACCATGTATTCTCCGTTGGAGATTTGTAAAGGGTTACATATGGATATTCTGATTTGTTATTATATTTTATTTCGGTGGTTAAAATAAAATTTAACTTGCTTTAAGAATATGTGATTGGCTTGTTCGATGACAAAAACAATGACACAAATGAGACTATAAGAAATGAAAACGAGTGTATGGCACCGACTTCCTCTATGTGTTATTCCTTCTTAATTTCGTCTTAGTACATGGCAAATGTTGTTTAGTACAATGTTTAACATGACACATTCATTTCCAGTATTTACGTATCAACCACCAAATATAAACGACACGTATCTAGTCAAATTACCCAAATGTTACTGTTTGGTGTAATACTGTTTCACTCTGTTCTACTGCGGTGTATCTTTGTCTCGTGTACAAACATAAGTTATCACAAAAACATTAGCTCACACTGTACAATTTGTTAGAATCTCTAAAATGCTCTTGCTTTTTTGTCAGGCAAACGACCATTCTTCCCTGCAGAGTCCGTCCTTACAAGCTTGGCACAGTTCTGAGTTGTGCTGATTTCTCGGTTTCCCGGAACGCCGATCAATACGGAGAGGTGGGCGGTAAAATCCGTAGTATATTTGACCTACTCTATTGTAGACGTTTCCAATCACCTGTAAGCAAAGACAAAAAAAGGGGCTTTAATCTCTATATCCGACTACCTCTATCAATATTACAATAAATTAGAACAGCGTGGACCAGAACATACAGTACACGGGATATCTCTGATTTTTTAATATAGGAATTGTAATGGTAAACAAATTTGCAGAATAATCTCAGTACATTCTGTTGTGGTCAACATGATAAGTAACCATTAAGTTTAACTTATTGGTTATACTGGCCATAAAGTGTTGACTACGAGGGATGAGATCAGCTCCGGTTGGGCCATTAATGAAGATCCGATTGATTACGGTCTGAAACATGGAATATGCAAATGTTAAAGCAAGATCAATTGAGGAAATTGATCGCGGTTGAGAAAAAGCAGGAACAATTTTAAGAAATATTAACTATTTGAAATAGGGGTCATAAATGATATGTTGCAGAGTAGTTATTAATAAAGGTGGACTAGAGAAGATTAATCTGACTTCGATGGGGTAATACAATATTTGACTGGTAGAGGAAGTAATCATCATTGGCTAAGCTAAAAGGGGGGGAGGGTGCCAGATCGAATTCAGGTCTTTAAGAAATTACCCTCGCGGAATTAGTCTATGTTCTGAGAAAAACCAGAATTTTCGCTCCGGAGTTCAGAATAGAAATAAATATTTCTCGGTACATTGTAACATGAAAGCGAATTTATTTTTCTATATCTGGATGTGTGTAAATGAATCACAAATTAGAAACGTAATGAAGGTAACATAAGGAGTAAAGTCCATTAATTTGTTATCTAATTACTATGTGATTTTATTTCAACTGAGAATATAGTGTGCAAGCATTAGGAGCGTATGTCGACAGACTTAGTTCACCTGGTAATGTATAACCACATATGGACAGTAATAGTTATCTGAGAGATCTAATTATGTCATAGTTCTAGATAAGAGTGTAAGAAGCCGCTAGAAAAGACATAAATTGACATTAACAGGTTGGTAAGTGCGTATTAAGTTGCGAACTGACCATAACCATTTCTGTTGAATTACGAAAGACTAATCTGATGTAAAAAGCATGAAGATAATTGTTTGATCCCAGGAAAGGAAAACTGACTCCTATTTAGGCTCCATATTATAATTTGTTTTAAAGAACAAAAAAGCTTCATACTGTACAGAACAGCGGGAAAAGATCACAGTCTACAACCAAGAAGAATGATAACTCGAAAAGGCTAGAGAGAGAGAGAGAGAGAGAGAGAGAGAGAGAGAGAGAGAGAGAGAGAGAGAGAGAGAGAGAGGGGAGGGAGAAGAAAAACAGCAACGTCGACCTATCATCAACGGGGATTTGGAAAAGACAGGTAGTACAAGGTGATGCTGACATGCAGACAACCTATGTTCGATCATTCACGCACTCAAACAAATAAATAAATTTGCTTTGTAATATAACGAAGCAGCTAATTGAATTTTGCATAAATTTTGTAACTCTATGAGAAACAGTGAGTCACTGGCAACTATGTTCTTTCTTCAGAGTTCTTTAAAGTATTTTGGGGATATATTGGTCAGGAGTTTGTAAAAGCAATCAATTTTGCTATGAATAAAGGATAGCTATCATCAACTCAGAAAGAATATGTTCTAAATGGGATAAGCCAAAGCAATTTTTAAGAGGTTGGATACCTAATTCCTCATTTAATGCATCATACAAACTCGCATCAGCATGCATTGAAAATATACTTCAACATATACTGTCATTAATTATAAGTAGTGATCAAACAGGCTTTATTAAAGACATGCATCGGAGAAAATATCCATACCCTCTATGACTTGATGTTTTACAAGAGGAAAGCAAGCTACATGGACTTCTTTTTTTTACTTTATTTTACAAGGGTTTTCAAGGTTGAATTCATCTTGCTAATACAAATGTCAAATCTTGTTTCACTGTAAATGGACACTGTTCACCATGAATTAAAACCAAAAGAAGAGACCCCTTATCCCCATATATGTTTCTTTTATGTTGCGAGGTATTAGCCCATTTGATTCAGAAAAATCCATATATCGAAAGAATTGAAATAAAAAGTACAGAATATATAGTTTCACAGTATACTGATGACACCGTTCACACCCTGGATGACTCAGCAAAAGGTCTCATAAGTGAGATATCAATCGTATCTACTACTATTGTAAATTTTCAGGGCTCAGCATACATATTGAAAAACTAAATGTGTATGGATAGGAAGTAAACCTGGAACTACTACACGGTACTACTAACAATGTCAGTAAGACTGCATCTTATTTCATGTATCTAGGTATTGTAATCTCAATAGAGTGAGATGCTATGTCAAAGCTCATTTATGAAAGCGAAAAGTAGAGAAATTAAATATTTACTTTTACAGCGGTCAAAAATATCGCTGACCCTAAGTGGAACAATTGTAGTTGTGAAAGGCTTGGTATTATCAAAGATTAGTCACATATTTCTAATTTCAACAAACCCAACTAAGTTTCAAGCGTTAGATGTATCTTTGTAGACGTTTTATGGAGTGGTGGAAAATATAAAGTGTAAAGGAAGGTCTAATGCAAAGAGTATTATGAATGAGGTTAGATATAAATATGTTTGTATATTCATTGAAATTCACTTGCGTGACAAGACTTGTCACCTCTAAACCTAAATGGAAAGAAATTTAAACAACATCCACGCCACATATGCTTTTCAATGTTGGCATAGATTTCATGACAAACGTGATAAATACCTTGAATGCATTCTGGACTGGTGCATTTGCAGCATATATTGAATTATATAAACAAAATTACTGTAGAGAAATCGAACGATTTCCTTAAAATGTCCCATATGGATGAATTATAATATTAAAATTGTAAATTCTAGTATAATGTACATGCACTGAGTGAAAAAGTGATTTTTATATGTAAACGATTAAGTCATTCAGTTTCTTTCAACAAACTTCATATAAGCATTATTTAAAATATATATGTCCCAGTTTTACATAAAGCTTTAATTTTGTTAATTAAAGAAAAAAAGAGATGCGTAAGTATTCATTAAATCTAAAGTTAATACTTACAGGCCAATGTCAGTATTGAAATGTTATCAGTAAATTTAGTCTATAGATGAGAGTGACTGAAAGGGATAATTTTATTTGCCTTTAAAAAGAATTGTGTCCTAAACTGAGATGTTTTCAAACTAAACTAAACTATTGTTACCAACAATACACGTTTAACAAGATTGTTAAAAGTTCCTACAATGATGACCTTTTTATGCAATGACTTCTTTGAGACGTGATTTCATCTTTTGGGGAATTGTAACAAATCGGAGTCATAACTTGCTAGTTTTAATAGGTGGATAATGAGTAAGGGTAATCATCTGCAAAATTTTCAAGTTAAAAAGAGAGAATCTGTCTTTGGTATACTAAACAAGATGAAATGAAGTTCTCAAACATCTCAGAATAATAGTATGCATCTATCAATTGTACAAGGAAACGATTGACGATAAATGGCAACGATACTAACATCTATCTGAATGATTTTAGTATGTTTGCAAATCACATCTACACTTTTAATTAAGCTTACATATGTTCATATTGGAAATCAAGCATGTGGGCAGTAATGGTGGTATGACCTGATTTTTTTGATTGTGGGGTATATTAGAAATGAAAATTGTACAATGTAACTACTGATCAACTACTTCCCATCCTCAATGACTTCAGTGGACACATAGCTTTTGTTACTACGCAAAAAGAGGCTTTAATTTTTCATATCACTGCAGAAACCTGACAATGTAACCTTACCACAGAACCAGACGACACGAGTGTTTGTTATCCAGTTAATTCTATTCAGACATCATGTAACCGTCACGAAACTACATATCCTTGTCAACAAACCGAGTATTGTTCGTCCGTCGATTCAACAAAGACCTCTCTAGGCATTCGATGATTGGAGGGGCTAGTTCTCTTCTGTCCGTGCGCATGTGGTTAACAAGGCCAAACCTTGTACGGAATGTTTATTTGCAAACGGAATAGGGGATGAGTGGGACATCTCCAGGAGGGTTGATGGCGCGTGCTTTTCTGGCTTGCCTCTTTAGTCCTGCAGCTGCTGTCTTGTTAGATTCGCACAACTTGGAGTCTTTGTGCACAGATGAACGCCATGTGATTCGATCGCTTGCTGTTTTCTCCCAGGAATCAGGGTTTATGTTGAAAGCTTTGAATATTCAGATTGCTTTGAAGATTTTAATCTGACCTTCATGTGATCTATGTCCTTGCTGTAGCTCGCATCAGAAGAGTCTCTCAGACAGCCGGTAGTCTGACATGCGTACAACATGTCCCGTCTAGCGTACCTGGCGCTGCATGGTGTACATGCTGTGGAGACCTGCTTGGGCGAGTACCTAAGTTTCTGGAACCTTGTCCTGTCACTTAAAGGTGATGATTTTCCTGAGACTTGTGGTGTGAATTTGGTTCAGATTCCTGGCGATGCGTAGGTACACCGTCCACGTTTCGCATGTGTAAAGTAGTGTGGGGAGTACAATTGCCCTGTAGACCTTTAGTTTGGTCTGCTTGCTGATGCCTCTTCTATTCCAGACGTTGGCATACAATTTGCTGAGCGTTGCGCTGGCTCTGGCAATGTAAAAGTACACCAACTCGTCAATAGTGAGGCTCTGTGACATTGTCCTGCAAATGTTGGTGAAGCTGTTCACTACGTTGAGTTTCTGACCATTGACACTGATGTTGGGCTCAACTCTGAGCCTTCCAAGGGCCAAGTGCTGCAGGAATTCCAAAATCTTATGTGGGAGCTGGAGAACTTATCAACGCTGCACTGCACGTCTCATTCTAAGCCAGCATTGAGGGCGCAGTCATCAGCATGGCATTGGGTTTCGCTTCAAGCCTCTTTGGCTTGAACAGTTTTTCATCTGTACGGTACCAGATGCCGTCTCGGATCTCTCCGTCTCTGAAAGCATTAGTTAACATTGTGGAGAACAATAGACTAAACAGTGTCGGCGCTTAAACACAACCCTGTTTTACGACATTGGTTACTGGGAATGGCTCCGATGTCTTTATCTTGTCCTGGACTCATGCCTGCCTGTCATCTTGGAAAATGCTGTATCATGGATATAAATTTTCTTGGGCATCAGAACTTGGCCATTACCTTCCATAAGCCTTCTCTGCTGACAGCATCAAAGTCATTTGTCACATCGCCGTAGATGGAGAAAAGGTAGGTGTTTTTTCCCCTGAAATTTCTCTTGTAGTTGCCTCGCAGCAAACACAGTGCCGATGTTCCCACGTTATTTTAAGAGTCCATACTGGCTTTATAGCTGTAGTCCTTAGCCAAGGTGTGTAGTGAGGCAGTTCAGTAGGATTCTGGCATGTATCTTTCCTGCAATTGAAGACACTCAACCAGAAAGCATCAAGACTGGTTTTATGAGAACTGCGACGAGATCAAGCAGTTATTAAATGAGAAACACCGCCTCCTTCAAGCCCCAAGTTCATCTCTAGTAACGATTCGTACAATAACATACGCAGAACTGTGCAGCGGAAGCTCTGTCAGTTGCGAAACATGGACATATTGTGAGAATCTAATTTTAAAAAAAATATAAAACCCTCGGGAAGAAAATACACAAAAATCAATGATGCTAACATGTGGTAAATATTGAAATCTTGAGATGGGACAGTGTCCATTTAAAAACCAGTATGAATGTGGAATCTACTAGACTTCTTTCGAGAGCTGTATCTATCTGCACTTACACTTAAATAATATATTTAGAAATATGTCTTTGTTATAGCCGTCAATACGAATATCACATACTGTAGGTTTACTACGATATCTAGAAGTTAGGTATATCATAGATTTGTTCAGAGATGTTACATAACACCTGAACAAAAATTAAAAGAACCTACGTTTTTACAATTAAATATAATGTGTTTCAATATGAATGACAAGAGACATGTACAACGAAAAATGTCTTTACCTTAACAACTTCTTCCGGATACCACATGGCGTGTTCGAATTTGCCATTCTTGCACTTCTGACATTGTTGACCATATAGTTTAAACATTACGGCGCCATAGTTCGTGGCGATGTTCATATCAAACCAGAACACTACACGTCCCTTCATGGAGGTCCATCCATGGCCACATTCCTTAAAGTTTAAAAAAGTGTGATGGCTAAATTACATAATATATATTCATCGGTCCGTCCATCCATCCATCCATAACATTGTGCAATAATACGTGGGGACGTGGCACTATTCCGTCCCCCGAAACAATTAATTAGCCCTTTTGGGGCATTAAACAGACGTAAATGCCCAATGGGCGAAAACGTCTTAAATCCAATTAATCAATCAATCATCCATCCATCCATCCATCCATCCACAAACTCACACCTATGTATCAAAATTCATCTATTGATATCACAAACATCTTTATTTTTAAATACTAATTTACCTCTTTCTGTCTACCGTCTTTCTTTCTGTCTGTTTGTCTTTCTGTCTGATTATTCATATATTTGTATTTATTCATATATCATGTTTATATCGATATCATTTTGAGTGACTGTCTTTCTGTCGTTCCGTTGGGATGTCTGTGTAACCGTTTGTATCTTTCATAAGTAGGTTTGTCTAAAGACAACCACGCAATAGTCTTAACCAAAAATAAAGAAAAAAAAAACAGTTAATATGCAATAAACCCAAAGTTTTAAATTAGTTATCTAACAAGAAAATAGAGGGTAGATATAACGACGTAGATGCACATTTTTGTTTTCCACACTAAACAATATTCAATAAAATATCGATGTAACCTTGAGATTTATCGGTAAATTAAGAAAAGTATGTAAAAACAAATCACTACCGATGTTTTTTATTCGGCCACTCAGGTCTTGAAATAAACTCAGAAATAGTTGTATGAATACATATCAATTTGATGTTTTTGGTGTTTCGCATCTGGAGGAGTACACTACGTATGTTACAACAACATTTGCCGTAATTCTTCCATCTACCGCCATATTGTTTCATAATTAACGAAAAATGTTCAGAATATTGTTCTCAGGGGCAACCAAATACATTCGATACGTCTTTTACGGCACCCCGACAAATGTGAGCAAGGCAAAAGGGCGCCGACAATAATAATAATAATAATAATAATAATAATAATAATAATAATAATAATAGTAACAATGATGACTTTGTATAGCACCTAATCTTTAGAAGCTCTAACCGCTTTACAACATCAATAATGATCTGAATAAAAAAACAGAAGACAAAAAGACACCATTAAAAAAATATGCTGAGAATATTTAAAGTCGGAAATATTTTTAAGTTCTTACAGTCGAAAGAGGTGAGTTTTAAAAGTACTCTTGAAAGGGATCACTGTGTCTTTGTATCTAATTTCAATGGGCAATTTATTCCACGTTGCTGGGCTCTGGTATACAAAAGAACGTTGTCCATATGACTTCGTTTTCATAGTGGGAATAATGTGTATCCGATTATCAGAAGCGGGGCGTAAGTATCTTCCTGACGTTTACACATGGATGAGGCCGGATAGGTATGCTGGACTGGAGTCCGTCAGTGAAACGTAGCACAGAGAACAAATTTTGTATTTGATTCTGGATCGAATGGAAAGCCAGTGTAGGATACAGAACAGTGGTGAGGTGTGTTCTGATCGTGGTACTCTAAAGATGATCCGAACAGCTGTGGTTTGAAGTTTCTGGAGTAGATATTGAGACGAACCAGACAGAATTGAGTTACAATAGTCCAGTCTTGAAAGTACTAATGAACACACAAGCCTTTTAATGGCATTAACGGAAAAAATGTTTGCGAATAGAGCTGACGCGACTCAGCTTTGGATATGCAGCCTTGCATATGTTCATGACATGTTGGTGCAATGTGAGAGTACCATCTAGAGTAGCACGTAGGTTTCGTACTGACTACGTGAATTTAATGTTGGTGCTGCTGATATTTATTGTTTAAGGTAAAGGATGTGAATGAGAAATTCTTTGTATTGTGATCAGATTGGCCACAGTTTTATCATGATTCATCTGCAGCTTGATACATGTCATCCATGATTTCACATTAGAAATGCACCTCTCTACTCCTTGGATGGTAGCATCAACTTCAGTTGGGTAGCTAGACTTGTATATTTGGGTGTCATCAGCATACAATCGGTGAGACACTGAGTGATGATCTATGACACTTGAGAGCGGCGCATTGTATAGAATGAATAGAGACAGTACCAAGAAAAGACCCTTGTGGAACACCACAACATAGATCAACTGTCCTTGAGTGTATTCCATTTGCAGATACAATTTGTGTCATGTTGACTAAGTAGGACGTGAACCACTGTAAGGCTATAATCTGAATGCCAAATACATGCTGGAGACGATGAAGTAATATATCATAGCTGCACAGTTTATTGTGTCAAATGCTGCAGACCAATCAAGGAGGATGACAACTGTAATCTTTCCACTATCCAAAGCAGAGAGAATGTCATTAAATACTTTCAGAAGAGTAGTTTCCGTACTGTGTCAAGGGCGATATGCAGACTGTACTTTGCTAAAAAGACTGTTTGAATTTAAATGAGATACAAGCTGGGTTAAAACAACTTTTTCTAAGTTTTTTTTTATGTGAATGGGAGATTAGAAACTGGGCGGTAGTTCTTTAAATCGTTATGGTCAAGTGTTGGTTTCTTCAGCAGAGGCTTTCCGATGGCAGTTTTGAATCATGATGGGAATTCCCCTGATGTGAGAGAGATTAATGACATCAGTTAGTGAAGGCAATATTGGGTCTAAGCACTTAAACAGCAGTGATCTTGGAATTAGATGCAATTAACATGAACTTGGTGCACTCTTCATCACTATTTTCGTACTAAATCCACAGCAACAGATCCAGTGCTCCTAATGGTTATCGTGCAAATAAATTCTTTGTTGTACTATATGGTGACGACGAGTCAATTGAAATTGTGTTGTCAAGCGTATCTCTAATGGTTTGTACTTTGTCACGGAAGAAATCTGCAAATAGATCCGGAAGGTCTACTGGAGAGAATATAGTTGGAAGTGGTGTACATTTGTTCTTTGACATTAGTTTGTTAGGTATCTCGAAGAGTTCTTTGGAGGTGGAACTCTCCGTGATCTTAATACTGTAGTTGGATAACGTGGCTTAACGGACTATGTTTATGACGTTCTTCTTATCGGCTTCATAGAATTGTTTATGAATAGTGAGTTTGGTGGAAAGCCAAAGCCTATCTTCTTTACGGCGGTGTCTTTTAGCAGCTCGAAGCTGGTCCCTAACACTGCTATACCATTATTTTCATACTCCAGAAGATTCAGAAACTGCTCCAAAACGAGAGATTCGCCAGAATTTCGGACTTCATGAAGAGTTGTATTATTTGTGCTGTATTTTTGATACCAGCTATGTATTAGCTATGAAAAATGACGAAACTGACATGTTATAAAGAAAATGTATGTTACAGTGGGGAAAGTAATACATAAGTATGACGCTTTCTCAAAACTGTTGCTCAGTTTAATGGCTTATACACATACCCTGGATAATGAATGGACAAACGTGTATTTTAAGTGTATGTTCAAAGGCATCTTTTAATGAAGATGTCAATAGTTGATTTGGCTACACCCATAGCTAGCCTGAGATGGACAAGCGTCAACTGGCTAGCTAAGGTCATATGATATTAACAGCAGTCTAGACAGCGCTACAGACACCAGTGGCAGATAGCTGTCAGTAACCGAATGTAAACATCGTTTTAGTCAGAAACGAATTAAACTAATTTCAATATTCGATACGAAATCATACGTTATAATCATATAACGATTATTTAATTTGGTTTAACACTTCAAAATTCTGTAAACAAATCCAGCTATTATTCAAAAGAAATTTTAAGTAGATTTACTACATAGTTGCTATTGAATTTGACTGTCTTATGATTATTATCATATGGTCTTTTGCGATATAACTCACGGACATATTACGATAGTGTTTCCTCGACACGAAACCATTTGCAGAACAAATCTGAACTGATTTTAGTCTAGAGGTAATTTATATCACTTGACATATGATTACTAGGTAACAGATCATGAAGGGTACTAATTTATATAAGCAATAGTTTTTATGGTTGTATAAATGTATGATCTCTTGAATTTTAAATTAATATCCCTACCCACCTACCTACCTACATACCTATCTATCTATCTATCTATCTATCTATCTATCTATCTATCTATATGTCTATCTATCTGTCTATTATGAATATGGAAGCAGATAAAAACAACAACAAGAATAACAGCAGACATTTAAAGGATGTAATAACTGAAAACAAATTCTTGATTAGAAATTCTTAAAATGTAGCATATACTATAAATGTCCTAATTGCGTACCTGGCATGAGAACCTAACTTTGGCACTGTCCTTAAAAGTCCTCCATTCCTCTGTTGGGGGCTGGAATGTCGGGACCAGACACCAAATGTGGGGGAAGTACTGGCTAAAGAGGCGGTCAAACTCTCCATGCCACACCAGCTCCATTCTGTAACAAATATATTAAAAAATATAAATTGTATCGATGATGCTCACGCCAAATCTGACGAAATGTAGTGTACATATCGATACCATATAATGAACCATTAGGCTGGATTTCCGCATCAGCTTGGGGAAAATGAGAAAACTGTCCTGCGCATGATCCTGTTTTGCGTTTTACATATCATTTTTCTTCTCAAAATATTAATTTTTTATTATTTTAAGGGTGTAGATGTTCAATGTGCCTGGAAAAAATGTCTAACTGAAAGAGATCTCTAGGTTTTTGACAGCATTATGAAATAGAAGCACAACAGATCAAATCTACATATTAGTTTTTAGAAACAAAGAAAAAAAACCAAAAGTAAATTTGTAAACGAAAAAGCAGCGATACGTGTGAATTAGAAAAAATATATGTGGTAAGTCTGCTCAGGTATTAGTAATGTATAAATTATTTCCCAAAATATCTGGTTAACCTCTGTCTGCAAACGGAGAGGATACGACATAACTTGTTATATAACAAATTATGTCGTATCCTCCCCAAGCAAGAGGAATATTGGTCGATAATAATTTTTACTTTGTTCTTTATTACAACTAAGTTACCAAAATCATACTTTACATGTTCATTGATTTTCACCCCTATCGAAAAAAAACTAATATTTTTATATGTTAATGTTTGTATTTATTCTCGCTAACAAAGTCGTGCCGAAATGACTGCAAACTATATTGGAGGTAACAAAACTAAAGTAAATGCGATGCATCACCATCGAAAATAACTATGTTTTTATTACACATTTAAACATTTACACTAAACAACCACCCACTTCACCCAGTCCCAGTTGTATTCATATTCCCAGATAAGTGCACAGGACAAAATCCCTGACATACATATTGATAAGGCTTCATATATAGAGTTTTGTCCGAACATATATGAAGCTGTACGTGTGATTGGAATAGTTGTACTTGCGACCTTTGATCTCTCTCCAAGGCCCCACGCGCGAAGGGCAGTGGTGGCAGCTCTTTATTACTCTTATGTCAACAAAGTAACACAGAACGGTTTTGCGCTTTAAAAAAAAAATTAAAACGAGGGTTGGATGGGTGGGGGTCAGGTATAGATTGAATGCCCAAGGCGCCACGCTGGCAGCGGGAACCTGTCGGTAGAATAATTATAATTTGCCTAATTGCCCAAGATAACCGCCTTGCTCGCCTTCCGCTATGGTTGGTCCTTGCATGAGTGCATTGCGCTAAGACCTGTCCTGGTGTGAGTGCTTTGCAGCTGTTCGTTTATACTTGCTGACATTATTGCTCTTTAATAACAATAAATAAAAAGTCAACCTCTTACACAATGACATCATTTTGTTTTATAACGTTAAAACAATGAGAAATCTAAGGGGTTTAAATGATATAACATAATTTAATTCAATCTAACTAATAAATAAAGCAAACCTATTATAAATTTTATGTTTTTGCATCTTTTACATAAGTTTATTCATTCAAAAGCACTGCTCTAAGCCAGACTTATCTGACTGCTTATTATCATGATGTACAATTTGTTGAAACATCGTGGTTTATAAAGTCATATCCAACATTTAAATGACAGGTAAAAACCAATGTCTATATCATCTGAAAGAGTCTGATTTCTGTTTCAGATGTAAACGATCTGAACTTCGACAACTTATTCCAATGGAGTAAGATACACTTGATTCGGCCACTTTGTCAAAAGAGTGGTATTTCAGATTTAAAAGATTTAAACCACACAATAAAAGTTGTCTCATTTACACTCTCAATCTCTAGCCTTACACCTTAATATTTGTTTGTTTTGATTTGGTTTTGTTAGTTAAAGTTGTTTGGCTTTGTTGGGCTTCTTTTTGGTGTGCATTTCTTCGTTATCGGTGTCTATGTATGTATCATAAGGGGGAGAAATAAAATTGCACTCGATACCTCTCTATCTTACACAATGATATATGGAGAGAGAGAGAGAGAGAGAGAGAGAGAGAGAGAGAGAGAGAGAGAGAGAGAGAGAGAGAGAAAGAAAGAAAGAAAGAAAGAAAGAAAGAAAGAAAGAAAAGACGATACAGTTTATGACAACTGGTTGCCTCGTAAAGTTGTGCAAAGTAATAAACGGAAAACTTGGTGTAAAAAAAAAGAGTTAATAAACTCAAGCAGTTTGACTGATTTACTGGTTTGTAGTAACTCCTCAATCTAAATGTAGACCGTGTACATATCAGGGACAGCTCTCTATCGGTACAGCAGTCAACAAGTATTCATAACCATCATGCAAGAGCTAGTTTAGTTCAAGTGTTGTCTAAGTAAACAAAATATAAATCTTTAACGTCCAAAATAGTCCGTAATCACCCTCTCCAAATCGTCTTGTAAAATCCACACACGTCTACGGGTATGGCAAACGTCAGTATACACACTATATGCAAACTGGTTAAAACACGACGGATGAACATAGCTCCAAATATCTCAACTACTGCTGTCTCAAAGTTAGAGGTGATCGTTATTACTGGCATACAAATTTATCGCGGTATTTAGTCCATTAGTACGTATCATACTAACTTTTCAATGTACCGTACCTCGGTAGTTCTGTTAGTAAGAAATGTACGGACATTTCCAAGCAGTCTTATTACAAACCTAATCATATATTTAGCGCATTTTAATTTTTCATGACCCCTACCCCTCCAGCAAATATTATTACTTTTACAAAACTATTGTATTTATAATAAATTCATTTTGAATAATATTTTATATTTTATGACCTATTATTCACATGTCTGGCACGTGGTGGCCAAATGGGATATTGTGAAAGATGTTCGTGCCACATCAGACTGGGGATAGCATTTCAGATTAATACAACACACTAAAAGTTATCATGCGAATGTGTTAAGTACTTTCATTCCTTTGTAAGACAGAATTTGTATGGAGGTTCAGGACAGCTCTCATTTTCGGTTTGAAACTGACGCTAATTCTAAAGTCCACTAATTATTTTGTTTTTGCGTGTTTTATGATTGTTTGTCCTTAGTCCGAGTTTCCTCTGACCCTTACCACCCCATATTTTGATATTTGGACATTCATGTTGTGGTATAGGGTCAGAGCGCATTCCCTATCGAAACGTAAGAATTTGCCGACACCATTTGGTTTGGTGACGGAATGGGGTAGCTGCTTACTTGCAGGCCCAGCAAATTTAAACGCTCTTTCATCGAGATACCTGCATGAAAGAGATAGGAATATGATTTATTTTCTTTAAAAATCATGAGCATAGCATTCGTTGTGTCTTTAGTACAAAAGTACATCGTTGCTGAAATTTGAACCGGATCTGGCCATTAGTCATTCTTAGTCACTTGATTTTACAAATCTCGTAACCTACATGTCAATGACATCAGATGTCATACAGTAACGTGATATCGACAATAAACAAATGTCCAAAGTTGCTGTACATAGAATTTGGACATATTCATAGTAGCCACTTAATATTAAAATATAAATTCAATGCACACTTAATTCTCAACATATTAATTCTATGAACAACTACCAGAAAACTGCCAGTATCGCAGATGGGTGGAGAAAACTATTTTCAAAAAGTACCGAGCACGAGTCAGCGATGTTTTTGTTTGTAACAAGTGAGACCTTGCACCTTGCCCTGCTCTCTGCGTAATGAATCGGTTTTCTTTAAATTGCTGCAACATTTACATTTATTTTACATTTTTCGGTCGTTGTTTTTGCATCAAATAGTTTGGGAACTTTGTTTCTTCATGTTTCTTTTTTTTTAAATTACCGGACGTTCAGTTTTATGTTGGATTTGTTTTCCTACAGCAACACAAGAAATGGCGTAGGATTAATATCACGTGACAGTTTGACCTCTGATGTCATTGACATATAGGTTGCGAGATTTGTCAAATCACGTGACTAAGAATACAAATAGCCAAATTGTTTCAGCGAATTCTAATATTTCGATAGGAAATGCACTCTGACCCTACACCCCAACATAAATGTCCAAAAATCAAAAAATGGGGTGGCAAGGGTCAAAGGAAACTCGGACTAGTTGGTCCTCTGGTAAATTTCTGGATACTTCTACAAGAAAACGTACTGGTCGACAAAATATTTAACAGCGTGTACGTCTTTATCAGAGTATATAGTGTTCAAAATAAATTAACATTAACCACAAATATCATTATCTAAACCAGAGTCAGCCTGGCATCCTCTTAAATCATTGTTGAATTGATTAGTGCTTGGTACCACAAAACGCACCGCCAAACCATGGTATACCGCAACGTTGTTAAAACCAACAATTTAATGTTTTGACTCGAGGAACTGGCACAGTTTTTTTTATGCAAATGCATGTCGCTGATGCGAGGAGAGGCCAATAGGCACCAGAAAACGTGACAGAAAGAAGATCGTGGCAGCACTTTCCAATGCATCTGCACCAATTAACAAGGATTGTCTCGCGCGTAGGCCTGCACAGACACAACAGACTATGCCAAAACCCCTGAGACAGACAAAACTCCAAGGGCGCTACTCGCAATGAATCTCGAGACTGAGCCGCCATTTATGGTGTCCATTAAATTATTTCAAGCAAAAAAAAAAATATTTTGTGATACAGGAATCAACATCTCAGCTCAAAAGAATTTGCCATGAACGCCCACCCCCTCCGAAAATTATATTTTATCTATCGTAATTAAATGAATTTACTATGTGTATGGTAATTGCTGTATAAGTTGTAATATAAAAACTGTAAAGATCACACTATAGCTGACACCATGTGAAAGACATTGTGCTGACTTTGAAGAGAATGCTGCTGAAAATAATACATGTTCACAATGAATCTTAACCACGCTGTTGATATAATAAGTATACAAACTTTGAGCGGGATGTCAACACCCAGGTAAAATATTATGAGAAGACCAGAAAGAAACTATAGTGTGTGTGTGTGTGTGTGTGTGTGTGTGTGTGTGTGTGTGTGTGTGTGTCAACCAGTTACTCCAAAGGATTGTAAAACGAACTAATATTTAGATAGAAGTAAAAATAATAAATAGTTGCGATAAAATATATGTATATCAAAGGTCACGCATGTGTACATTCGTAGGCTCGCACACATACATATGTACAATACATATATACATACATAGATACAAGCATGCAACACACACGCACGCACGCACGCACGCACGCACACACACACACACACACATATACATACATACATACATACATACATACATACATACATACATACATACATACATACATACATACATACATACATACATACATACATACATACATACATACATACATACATACATACATACATACATACATACATACATATATACATACATACTATAGGCTAATGTCAACAATGATTAATATCTGTTTGTGATGGGCTAGATAAACTGATAAGAAATGAGGGGCCATTTCATTAAGCTGTGTAAACTTCTTTCTCTGTGTACATTTTCGATCACTGTGTGACTACTACTATTGATCCTCTACAAGTTTGCTAAGTTTTCAAGCGTTTAATTTGTTATTCTGCGTTCCAACATGACATCGCGTTATGTCAATACGTATTTACGATTGAGTATTCTTATTTCTTTAAAAAAACGTTTTATTACCATGAATCGCGGGAGGCCAGGGTCACGGTTTATCAACAGTAGGGTATATATTCTGTCTTGAATAAGCCCTTCAAATCCCCATAAACGAGTCTTAGAGAGCGTACCCCGAACATAAAGTTGTCAAAATATGGTCCAGGTCTGACAACCGAATTTGACGGGTTTTATTTCAATCCTGTTAAATAGGTTTCTCATGTAGATTTATAACAAACACGCACATATTATACAGATTACATATATTTGTCAGGTTTTTAAGTCTTTATATTTTTTTTACATGTTCAAACAAGCAAATAGTTTTGTACTCACTGGTATCTTTTGATTATTCATTGTTTCTTCGTTGCCAGTTCTTCTGTCATACTTTATTATGACATAAATTATCTGCAATACAATCTGTATAAAGGGTATATATGCCTATATTGGTGGATCAGCCTTGCAATCTATATAAAGGATATATAAACCTATATTGGTGTATCAGGCAAACACAATATATCTAAAGGGTATATTAGTGGATCAGCCATGCAATCTATATAACGGGTATATATGGATAGATTAGTGGATCAGCCATGCAATCTATCTAAAGGGTATATATGCCTATATTAGCGGATCAGCCATGCAATCTATCTATATTGGTGGATCAGGCATGAAATCTATATGAAGGGTATATATGCCTATATTGGTGGATCAGCCATGCAATCTATATGAAGGGTATATATACCTATATTGGTGGATCAGCCATGAAATCTATATGAAGGGTATATATACCTATATTGGTGGATCAGCCATGAAATCTATATGAAGGGTATATATGCCTATATTGGTGGATCAGCCATGCAATCTATCTAAAGGGTATATTTGCCTATATTGGTGGATCAGCCATGGAATCTATATAACTGGTATATATGCCTATATTAGCGGATCAGCCATGCAATCTATATAACGGGTATATATGCCTATATTAGCGGATCAGACATGCAATCTATCTAAAGGGTATATATGCCTATATTAGCGGATCAGCCATGCAATCTATCTAAAGGGTATATATACCTATATTGGTGGATCAGCCATGAAATCTATATGAAGGGTATATATGCCTATATTGGTGGATCAGCCATGCAATCTATATGAAGGGTATATATACCTATATTGGTGGATCAGCCATGAAATCTATATGAAGGGTATATATGCCTATATTGGTGGATCAGCCATACAATCTGTATAAAGGATATATAACAAGGTGTCATGGTTATATCGTAGATTGATTCTAGCATTGTATACAAAGGTTTCAGGGGTATTTCATGGCTCATCCATAGAAACTTTTATAAAGGGGTTTCATGTCCATGTTGTGGATTCCTAATGGTAACACGTCGTGGAAAATACTTTAGGTCATTGACACAGTATATAAATAAACTAATTTGTATAAACAGGAATATATATATATATATATATATATATCGGATAATTGGATAATGATATTAAAGAATGACTTGCCCGCAGTCTACCAAGTTGACAGTTAGAACGGCAAAGCTGACCAGGTTTAATGACGCAATGTTTCTCAATAGTCAGTTCAATGTTTCGGACTTCACTGTGAACTGACCAAACTCTTAGCGGGCAATGTGTCATATATTTACGTAAGTCCATCCAAGGTGCTAAGCGCATATTATCGTTCAAGCTGTATAACAATATGGCCATAGGCAAAGGGATTTAAATATTACTGTATAAAGAAGTTAACACATTTAAGGGTGGTCGGGAAACTGTAAGCCATTTGGCAATGTATATGAAGCAATAATAAGTGAACGTGATCTATGACAATCAATTAGCAACATACGCGAAGCAACATTGTAGCGTTATCAAGTATGCAGAGAGATAATATCATTAGCAACATCAAGTGAGTGTGTGTATATATATATATATATATATATATATATATATATATATATTTATATATATATATATATATATATATATATATATATATATATATATATATATATATATATATCAGCAGCAGCTTTGTACTAGGATACTCTCTCTCTCTTTCTTTCTCTCTCTCTCTCTCTCTCTCTCTCTCTCTCTCTCTCTCTCTCCGTTATCACTCTTCGCAAACCATCGTTAAATGAACAAGCAAACAGCGTAACAAACAAGATCATGCAAGATTAAAGACACATATATACAGGCAAAAAAATAACGCTAAACGCAAAATATGCGGATCGTATTCATTCAATCACATGATTGTTTACGAGAATTTCGCAATTTGTAGTTGAGATTTAGGACCCTGAACTAATCAGGAAACGTGATGTCAAATAATTTTGCTTTCAGGAGCTGACCTAGTGTCTGGTATTAATCCTTATAGTGATAATATTGTCATCTTGTATACACTGTCCCAGTTTTGCTACATCTTGAGTGTTACACATATGATTTCACGCTTAGTGTTTGTATCAGATTCTAGCAGATTCTGATTGGTGATAGTGGCACCAGAACAATAATCCCAGCAATCTTGATATTTGATACCAGAGACTGTCAACAGGTTCAGTGCTGTTGTTTTTCTTCCCATTATTAGCTGAGCCTGGATAAGGCACACATGTTATTTTAAAAAGATCCCCTATATCTAAATCTTACTAAAGCAAGAGCAGAGAGGTAGAGCATGCAGTGTTTAGTTGGACTTAGTACTGTAAGAAACACTGGTTTTTTTTCTAATTTATGTATGTGAAGATTTTAATTAATTTAATTGTACATAAAATTGTAGGACCCTTATATGGTGGTATTGTCTTTGAACCTGAATGTACCAATGAATTACCATTATAATCATATTAAGTAAAAAAAATATATGCATTATATTTTATGATAACTTATTAAAAAAATGAATATATGCACACTCCTCCAAGAATATGGATTTGGCAAGTTGTGTTACCCTTCTCCGTCCTACCGTCACTTCAACCTTCTTGACTTTCGTTTGTAAGTCTGTCCATCACACTTTGAGTTTGTTGAATGGGGTCAAAAGTGGTTGTAGCGAGGAAACTATACTATATTGTCCATTTCTGGTTCTCAAATTTAATGTTATATTATATGTACAACACGTTTGGTAAAATAATTTCTAAATAGTATTTGAAGTACTTATTAATATAAGTTACAAAAACTGTTTCCCTTCAATACAGTATTTTACCATTTTAAACGCACATCAACTGAATCGGTTGGAGCGATTAATAGCATATCAACGCGTGAAAGGCTACTTAATGCCGATGCAATCGAATTAAATGTTTTACCCACATATAGCACGTCAACCCGACAAGGTATTGACATTATTTTGAAGCTAAAAACTAGTTTAATTTGTGAATCCGGCACCCTTTACTACTGAGAGAGAGAGAGAGAGAGAGAGAGAGAGAGAGAGAGAGAGAGAGAGAGGTGGGGTGGGTGGGGTGAGACCTGTTCTGTTCATTCTATGTAAAATATTTCAGCAGGAAAAGAAACTTTGTATGACAATTACTTAGCAGTAGAGACGATGCTTAATGTATCCATCGAGTCGAGAACCACGGATCATGTAAGAAAAATAATAATCATTTCCTAATGACGACAGTGAATATTCAGGCATACGAAAGAGGCCTCGGGAGTTTGGTTTTGGCAGAACGATGGACTCGAATCCAGTGTCGCGGGTTTAACATCCGCCCATGCCAATCCAGGTATATTGCCCCTGCGAAACATGTAGTTAACACCCATTTCTCAGCGTAATGTGTCCAATTGATAGATCCGAAATGACTAGTTAGAGACAGTTACTACGAACCCCAAGCTTCCTATTAAAATGGCTGACTCGTCACAGAATACAGGCACCATGTCAGATTCTCTCTCGCGTATTCCCGATAACATTTCACTTCGACATAAACATATGGACAACGTTCTTTTGCACACCAGGGTCCGGTGACGTGGAACAAATTGCCCATTGAGATTAGACACAAAGACACAGTGGTCCCTTTTAAGATTGCTCTTAAGACTCACCTTTTTCGACTGCAGGGGCAAACTTAGCGACCTGATCATGTTTTGTATCTTATATGTTTTCAGCATGTTTTTATGTTTTCCAATTGCATTGTTTTTGTCATTTGTTGTTCTGTAGTGTAGTCATATAATTATTGATGGTGTAAAGCGCTAAGAGCTTCGAAAGATTAGGCGATATACAAAGTCCTCATTATTATTATTATTATTATTATTATTATTATTATTATTATTATTATTATTATTCACTTAAATACCTTCCTGATCATAGAAACTTTCCAGTAAAGTGTTGCAGAAGACTTTGATCTACTTTACGCAAGAAAATATACAGGATATCAAAGGTTTGGAGTTTGAAAATAAGATTCGCGTACAGCGAGACGCTGTAAAACTATGACGAGAAGCAGCCAACGCACCGTCTGCAAATCGAAATTAAGGAGGAAAAGTGTGAAGATGCATACTGTTGATGTAAAGCGATGTAAATTTAATGTTTTGTATTTTTTATGAACTAATTTTTATGTTTGAACCATTTAATATCCTTAAGTAATGGCAACTGATATAGTACAAGTCATGCAGGTCATGTAGCCCATCGGTACCGACTATTTAAGTAATGTGGCTTATTTTTTTTTTACAATTTGATTTCACATACATTAAATGGCGAGCATTCACTTTATCGGGATCCTCACACATCCATATTCCTTTAGAAATTCATTATATACATACTGTTCAAGAAGTACACTCGGCACAAACAAATGTTAAATTACGTAAATGGATATATTTGGATGAGGTAAGCTCACATAAATAAGATGGAATCTAAGTCAGCAGCATTGAAGAAAACAAAACAGTATCTGACATTTCTTATTTGTATTTATGTCACTGGGAGGATTTACTAATTTCATATTATCAAAATTGTAACTTTATCGAATGTTGTTTGGAAACCTAATAAATAATATAAAAACACTTCATCTGGCATTTCACTGAGTGGTGTAAACAGTGTGTTTCAGATATATGCACCAACAGCATTTCTTTTACTAATGAATGTGTATGATATTGAAAAATTAATATGTATTGTTGCAGTGTCAGTGGACATTGTAGTAGGGCTAATTAAGTCCCTACAGGGTTTCAAACTACATAACTTCACCACTGTTCCTGTATAAAACGACTATATCCAACCTTCCCGGATATCTCTCATCTGCATTGCATGATCCCAATGCCCATAGAAGCACCATTTTGTAAATATATACAAAATATCATGAAAGTCTGTAATGCAGCTGTATTCTCACCACACATTTGTTTGTGGGTAAAACATGGCGGATGTTACCGTAGCACCGAATGCTATTATCCGATTGGTCAACATCTGTGGATCTGATTGACAGGTCGGATCTATGCATAGTGAGTTGACAGTGATATTAGAAATGAACCAACCAATCAAGCAGACTGCAGGCTTTTTAACTCTTGTAATTCTATCCTTGTCTCACAACAGGAGCTGTGATGATGGTATAGGCTATTGTTCGAGGTATGAGTGTCCTTGAATAAACATTCACCTGTGACATTTATTTGGAAAACAAGTACAATGGTTGTTCTCTGTATTGTTGTTTTGGATTTTACACCATTTGGCGCACATAAATTGCGGCCAGTATATTTGGTGAAAGTACCAAGGCAAACCCCAGACATGAACCCCCGATCCACTGAAATATAATGGCCAGCTTTATCGCCTACCCGTGTTGGTCTGTAAAGGCGAGAGTCTTGCACCACCTGGCCATCAAGCACCCCATCCGCCCCCAGCATTTCAAACGAAGGATACAGCCCGAATTTTTCTTATTTCCTTTTGCAATAGTTCACTCACTTTTACAACGTTTGTGACACCTGTCCTTCACTAATCACAACACCATTTTCTTTCTTTGCTTGGGGGTTGTAAAATAGGCCACGTTCTCCACCCTGCATGTGGTTTCAGGAGGCACACATCATTTTGGCTTGATTGTTGGCTTGCCTGACTCGTGATGGAAAGGGTGCAGAACATCATCGAATCAGCCTGGGGCAAGTACACTGGGTGTGTCCTTGGGCAAGGCACTTTATTACAATTGACTTGGCACTACATAACCATCTTGTGCTGCTGTGCCGTATAGAATGCTGCAAATCATACAAAATCCCAGTGATGTACTGTGGCGAAGCTAGGATATTTGGGTCCATAGGTAAAGCTTACCGATGGGCCAGTGGAATTTTAATCACCAATTTTAGGCTCCAAGATTAGGTACTTGATGGAAGATGTATTGCCTGCCCCCCTGTATTCGTGTGTCTCTTTTCTTCGCAAACTCTTTATATATGGTGGCTACTCCCCTGGTGATGTATATAACGAAAAACATGTGTCCAAACGTTGCTAAAAACGAGTGAATAATTGAAAATTTAATTTGTATTACATTATTTAAAGAAGAAGAAAAATACGTATTAATACAATTTCTAATTTAAGATTTGGTGGAAAGGTTTTCTTTCGTTGAGATCATCGAATCTTCCGCCAAACAAAAGTAAGACTGAATGTAGTCTTCAAATGAATGTTGAAAACCAGAGTAGTCGAAAGCAATCAAGGAAACAAACTAATTCTCCCCGAATATAAAATACTGTTATGAGCCACACCAGGTAACAGCCGATGGCCACACTTTGTGGCACTATCATCCAGTTAACCTTCGTAACTCAATATAAACTCAAATGTAGTTCGAGAACGGACTATAGGTAACATATACAAAATAATGGCGTACTGATTAACTATCACTTATTATTCGGCTTTTATAATTCCAGAAGCATTGATTACATGTTGCTCAAATTTTTAAATTGGTAAGTAGATATTAAAATAAACAAGGTTGTACATTTTCACAATATTTGTATCATAAATAAAGACGTTTGATATTCAAATGAAGGTGGACAGCACGTTGGGCATATCGTGTAACTAAAAACACTGCGTCACAACCACAAGTGAAGGCAGGAGTGTAATGTACGCTGCAGCTATTAGCGCACAATTTGAAGTTATTTCACAAAGTTTATATTCAATGACGTTCTAATCTAACAGCCTCTGAATACAATTTTAATTACGGGGCTTCGTCACTTCTGTCACGCACAGTCGTCACCAATGACTATGCAGACTTTTAAATGCTGCATTAAAACTAGTCAACAATAAACAAGGGTCAAACACACAGAGAGAGAGAGAGAGAGAGAGAGAGAGAGAGAGAGAGAGAGAGAGAGAGAGAGAGAGAGAGTACGTAATTACATATTACATAATATAGTTCTTCATCACAAAATAATTAGAAACCTTGTATTTTATTTTCTGTTATATTGGTTCTAGGTCGGTAAGTAGGTCAAGATATGCACATGCGTGTGCTTAATATAATTTTTTTAAATGGAAAGTGGAATGAAGTAGTGGATACATCGGTCGGTCGAATCAACAGACAAGGAGACAAGCAGCTTTTTTCAGTAAATTTGGCGTAATGCTCTGCAGATACAAACTACGAAGAGGAAAATGTATAACGTATGACATTTCAGAAGAGCTGACAAGAAGGGTGGCGGTGGTGGCAACCGGGGTTATATCCTTGAGCAACACGTTTTAATTTGAAAAAAGAATTTGTTTTGTTTGCACAAGAACTAGGATATGCCCGTGTGTTTTCTTACTCTAGGGCCCATGATCACTTTCTACGACCCTACATTTCAGCAGGGGTGAATCGAAAACTCATTTGGCTTTACTTCAGGCGTGTATTTTCTCAAAATATCAACGTGTATTTATTCAGTACTTTCCAACATATACTCATTTGACGAAACCTTTTACTGTCTCATGAGCTTTTAGAATATATTTATTGTGTAATTTTGTGTAAAAATGGGGGTCGGAGGGGGTATTGATGCCATGTATATATGGTTCAACGGTTACAATGGTTCGCATTACTCAAGTCAGTCTTGTTAGTGTACTTGTCCATATTATATGTTTTAACCACTAAAGAAGACATTTCATCTCTATTAACAAGCAATCACAGACTCGTTATAACGATTTATAAAGTAGTTAGAACACAAATTCACACAGAGCATTGAAATGGAAAAACACTTTGTACCGACACATGAGTTACCGTATCTCCTAAATTAGATTTAACTGTTAAAGTTAATTAACACATTTAAGAAGAAACGTGTCATTTATTTAACATTCGAATGTTATCAAGTCTGTACACACACTTTTCATTTTTTTCAGGCCATATTTTACAGCTCTGTGTAACTAACATTTACAAATACCTATCTGTGATTGCTACCGCTCATACCCATCTGTTTTCAAATGACGGCCTATTTATCGCATTAAAAAGCCCCTGCTTTTGTGGAGAAATAAATGCAGTGATCATAAACTAACATGTTCACAACGATACAAAGATCTAAAGAGATATGTTTTTTTTCCATAGCTATAAATGCACTGTCTAAAATACACAGGCTGAAACTCACAAAAAAACTGATCCATGTCTAACATTTTGATAGCCAAATATGATGGTAGCATAATTATGTATAGAATAGATGTGTTATTTAAACAAGGCAATTAAGAAACCAATTAAAATAAAACCACCTTGATCCATACTTTGGGGACTAATTATGTATAAAATGTTGTAAAAAAGATTAACACGTTATAATAAAGGAATACATTAAATACTTACTCAGTATTTTTACATCTCTCTCTCTCTCTCTCTTTGTTTGTATGTGTGTGTGTGTGTGTGTGTGTGTGTGTGTCAGAGAGAGAGAGAGAGAGAGAGAGAGAGAGAGAGAGAGAGAGAGAGAGAGAGCGTTAGTACGTAAGTTGGTACATGCAAACCCTTATAGCAATCTTTCCATGGAAAATGAGACATGTCAGGCACAAATCCATCGTTTCCTAACAAGCGATACAGTTCGTATACTGCTAGATAATTATATGTATTTGTTTACAGAAAAAAAACCAGCTTTGTACATATTTTGGGAGTTTGGGAGTTTAACAAGTAACGAAAAAGGAACAAGCGCAAATTAAGGTTTTCTTAGATCTTGGACAAGCAAGGCACGTGATAAAACATCGACAATTGACAAAATCTCTGTAGTTCTTTCAAAAAATGGGAGTTCAGTAATATGACGCATTTAAATGAGTATGCCTACAAAACAAAAATCAGAGAAAAATGTAGCATTAGATTTGCTGTTTTATGTATTTTAATGACCGTATAATCTGGTATAGCATATCTAGTATGGAGCAGTTGGGAGCAGTACATATTTACAGAAACAGCGGGCATATATATTTTACCCTCAGCCACTACCATTAGCACCAACACCACAACCATCCACCCCCAAGCTTTACATAAAATATTATACACTATCCTGAGGCATAAACTAATTTGTTAACCTTTGTTATTAACCACATTTAGATGAATACAAATGCAAAGGGCATCCAACAAACACGTAAAAATAATGAACACCCCCATGTACTCGGTGAAGAAAACGGCCTAATTAAATAGCAGCAGCTCTATGCCACCACACGCGCGTGAAAATGTGGTCAAATTTAGCAATTATAGGTTTCCTACCGGTAAATTGATTTTTAATTGCAGATTTATTCCGACTGCTTATGTAGTGAGCAGGTCTAAATATATCTGTAATTTAGAGACTAGGACAAACAATATCGTCGGCGCCTGCATGTGCAATATGATAGGATACACGGATGAAGTAAGCGAGGGTCCAGTGGACCGGAACGTGAGTGGATCCCTGCTTATTCCATTAACAATCTAACCTTTATAATTAACTTTAACAGTTAAATCTAATTTAGGAGATACGGTAACTCATGCATCAGTTAGCAGTGTCGTCTCCTAACCCAAGGGTCGCAGAATCGATACACATCATGGGTATCAATTTGCATGTTTTACTAAAAAAATCCAGTTGGCCGAATGGCAAACAAATTGTTCCACTGAATAGCTTGGTTGGCAGGCGAGATATTCTAGCCCATGGAGCACGCGTTGAACAGGAAGTCGCTTTTACCAACCTGATTTATGCCTGAGGTTGTTTGATAAAGTCTGTCATTTACCACATGCAATGTTATACACCTTTTTTACTACTTTAATGCACAAAAGTCGAACGAAGCTAAATGAATAAGTATTTTAAATGACCTATCGGTCCCATTCATTCAGTAAATTCATTCATAAACTCGCAAATGTTTGTATATCAAATTACAACGTTACACCCAGAAAAAATTATATTAACAGGCAGTCGCACTCTTCATCGAAATCGAATAATTCAAGTCAGAGATCAGATTTAAAAAAAATGTAAACTAAAAAATCTTGAACAAACTTTTAAATGAAGTGGATAAAGCTTAAAATTTAATAGGATAAGTGCATAAAAGCGTCATCACTATGTGAAATATTCTAAAAATCCAAGACTGGACGGTGAATGAAAGTACGATTGTACAAACCCAGTTCATACTCTTAAAACTAATCACGTGCAAAGTTTTATGAAGCCAGGTGTTGTAATGAATGAAAAATAAATATGTGCAGATATACCCTATACGAGACCCGCATCTGCTGAAATAGAATTTAAAAAAAAAACAGACCGAAGAGTGATGGTTAGGACATATAATATCAGGGCTATCTCTACGATGAAGACTAGGTCTGTATAAATTGCGGAATGATTAGCTAGTATGGTAATATTTTTTCATTATACAATTGTAAGAAGAGGTGATAGATGAGAAGCGGTGTATTATGTTGCGTATCACGCTATACTGTGTCAATGTGATCATATTCTTGTAATAAGATGTCACCAATACACGACCCCCCCCCTCTCTCTCTCTCTCTCTCTCTCTCTCTCTCTCTCTCTCTCTCTCTCTCTCTCCTTACCTCTGTGACAGAAGCAGACCCAAGTCCTTGTCACCATAGTTGATGAGGTGAGTTAAGTCGGGAAGAATTGGACTCACGGAATTCACGGGACTGACGCCTGGGCTTACCCCTGGGGATATGGGCGGTTGCTGCGCAATAGTGTAGATCAGCACGGTCTGTTCTGTGGGAAGGGTCAGCGTTGGGGGTGCTGATGGGGTCGGAGTTAGCCTCATATTTAGAGCAGTCTTTTCCAAAGGAGCGATTAGTCCGAGTTCTAATGTCCTCATTGAACTGTATTGCAGCGCCGTTTTAAATTGCGAACTTTGATCAGTCTCGTAAAAACTATATTAAAATTGCGTTGTTTAGAGAATTTTCTGATATTCTCTAATAGTAAGAAAACTCGATTGCTCCAGATGAAATTTCTTCTTCGACGTCTCCAAATTTCTGTGCTGCTTTATTTCTTCGTTCCTTTGATTGATAACATCTATTTTGCTTTTAAATTTAGTCTTGTCCTTAAATTGTCAAACAGTTAACTTCTTATCAATGTACCATTCTATCATAAAAAAAGTGTTTTATTCACAATACCATTACATCACACGGATAAATTAAACGGCAGTTTATCGTCACGCTTCAAAGAGTTCTCAAGATTAGCAAACATACGGGTTCTTCTGTTCAATTCAGAACTGTACAGTCTTGTAAATTGTGTGCTTTTCTTACAAGTTATAATGACAAGATTTGATGAGAACGTCAGATTGTGATATTGTATCGAAATAGGCTGTCACCAAAGTTCCAACACCTCAACAATGGAAAATAAATGATATGTCGGCTGCAGTATTCTCCAAAGACTTCTTTGATGTATAGGAATTTCCACAGGTAGCTGCTAATGTCAAATTATTGACTTAAATTTTTAATTTCGTTGGTGATAGGAACTTTTTAAACTTTGAACAGTTATCTTATCCAAATTGTAGAACCCAGGTACGTACAGGCAGCCTACTGCATGGATGGTCATTTAACGCAAGTAGATTGTATAAATAGATCGATATCAACCGTCTCATAGGTAGAACCCCTACGAAAAAGTTGTAAATCGATAAAATGCAATCAAGTTCACTGCAAAAGAGTAAACACACACTTTTAGATAAAATTCTATATTTATAAGTTACTCTTTTTTCTACTGCACTGGATGGTCTTGTCCTAAAACAAAATTTAAATGCAATATGGTAATTATCAAATTATCAAGAATAAAAGTACAATTCAGTCTTCCAGACAGTACACTGGAGCGTTTTCTAAACAAGCTTTCACTTTTTCCTCGAAAATTCCTGATAGAATCACCGAACGTCCAACTGGAAATGCAAGTCCGGTAACACTGGTTACAAAGCTGGGTAGTTGGTTTGTTAATGTGTAAACCCTTTGGCGTTGGTGCGGTAATTCTCAACTATATAATTAAGAGGCTGTATCTATGTTCTCAGTCGGGACAAGAGTAGTGAGGGAATATTCACTACTGTGCAAGCATTCCCTTGAAGAGCGGTATTTAAACTACCCCTAACCTCGTGACGTTGAAATGCAATCTTCTGTTTCGGCGCAACCTAGTGTATGTCTACTAGATATTCGTACCATAACGTCGTATGACCCCTTGTCTCCACTTTGTTACTTGAGCTGAATTACTTTACATACTGCCAGAGCAAAAAGTAGCCTGATTTATTCCAGGGCAGGATGAGGTAGCAACAAATCGTGATGAGTAATTAATCACTGACCATAATAAGACTTTCTCTTGTTACAAACCAGATAGAGGGGGTTCCATGCACTCTTGAGGTAACGCATCACAAGCCGGGTATAATTTCTTAAGCATCAGTGATATCTGATACAACAACATATCACACTACCAATCAAGCACTCTTCGGCATGCTACCCGTACATTTTATCTAGCTGGTATTATAAAACATTGTAAATCTTCCATGACACTGAAACCTGACGCTATCAATATATCTTACATTCGGACAAATCAAAACCATGTCTTTTTATGACTTAGCAGTACCACAACATCTTCGCACACAAGATCAACCAACACTTTTGTCGTTTAGGAAAGATTGCTGTAATCGAGGTGTGTGTGTGTGTGTGTGTGTGTGTGTGTGTGTGTGTGTGTGTGTGTGTCAGATGTTAACAGTAACGATCAATATTTTAAATAAATAAATACAAAGTTAGTCATTTTAAAAGGAAACAAAATACGGCAGTGTTCTGAATTTCATAGGCTCTGACATACACTACATTTAGTATGTATTTCAAATATTCCACACAAGTTATTTAATTTAAATTTATTTTGTGAATGAAAATGGATTGTTTTCTGTTATGAACCGATTTTTTTGGTAAATCAGTCTGTTTCTCTCACTGATTGAAAGTAAATGACCAATAAAAACAATGTCTCTTTGTTTTCGTCCCTCTATAGTAACTGTTTTCTCTATCTCTCTAGCGCATGTTCTTTAAGATAGTAACCATTGCATGCCAGTTTTATCAGCGCTAGATGTATGTATGTATGTATGTATGTATGTATGTATGTATGTATGTATGTATGTATGTATGTATGTATGTATGTATGTATGTATGTATGTATGTATGTATGTATGTATGTATGTGTGTGTGTGTGTGTTCTGTTACAGATTACTGCCATCTCAACTCTGTCTACGTGGGTTTCAGTCTAAGATTCGGCTAATGTAGTTATGTGAGAAAGCTTGCCAGTAGCTTCTCATAGCTCGGTGGTTCTTTCTGGGGGTTTTCTCGGGTTCTTCCTCCACCAGTAATACTGGCCGCCATGTATAGCCTATCGTGTGCTGAAAAATGGCGTTAAACCTTCAACAACAACATGTATGTGTGTATATATGTATGTATGTATGTATGTATGTATGTATGTATGTATGTATGTATGTATGTATGTATGTATGTATGTATGTAGGTAGGTAGGTAGGTAGGTAGGTAGGTAGGTAGGTAGGTAGGTAGGTATGTAGGTATGTATGTATGTATGTATGTATGTATGTATGTATGTATGTATGTATGTATGTATGTATGTATGTATGTATGTATGTATGTATGTAGAGTGTTAAGATGGGTGTATAGGATGGAAAGAGTGTATTAGGGTCTATTTATACACACGATATACCTATGCTTGTTTAGTTTCATGCAAATATATGTTGGAAAGTCTATATTTTTTGTTGGAAGATATGACAAATCGATCCACAATATTTATTATTCAGGTATACAAATTAATATGAAGGCACAAGTCCGTCAACAGAAAGAAAGACTACAAGAAATTCTAACATGTATTAATGGGTGGTTGACATGATCCAAATATCTGCCTGTAAAGCTTTCAACATTTTCCTTTGAATTAAATATTTTCATTTATATGTAAAGTATTATAAGTCAATCTAACAACTGTGCTACCATGTGGAGGAAGGAAATAGTTACAAAAAGTGTAAAACTTTGATTTGTTAGATTAAAATATGAAGCACCGCTCTGGTGGCTTAGTGGTTAAAGCGTCCGTCGAGGAAGCGGAAGGTCGTTGGTTCGAACACCGGCTGAGTCATTCCAAAGACTTACACAAATGTTACTAACAGCTGCCTCGCTTGGCGCTCAGCATTAAGAGGTTAATGTTAGGACTGGTCGGCCTGGTGTCAGGATAATGTGACTGGGTGGAACACCATGCTACATGTCTTCGGCATGATGCCCCGGTGCTAGACATCACTATAAACTGGTTCACTGCAGACATCGTAGCGATATGAGTGACAAATTGTTTAACTACGTTAAAAATCATAATCACACTCACACATACTCAAATATGAAGCATTGTGTTACAAAGAAAAAGTGGAATTACGATCGTGCTCAGTGCAAGGAATGCTGAGACGTTTTTTTTGTTGTTGTTAACTAATGCAATAGTTATTTTGTATCTGTTTTTATTTCCAACTATCACAATAAAAAAATTAAACTCTTAGCTTTCAAAGCAATGCTGCATTAGTTAAGTGCACTCATTGTTAATGAAGATGTGAAAACCGAAATCATGACAAATATGCTTCCCTAGCAAAACGAAATATAAAAATGATTTTATTTTGTGAAGTTACGGTAAGTAGTTATGACAGTGGGGGAACTAAAAACCCCTTTGAGGTCAAACTGTAAACATTATGTATTTTCATTGAATGTCATACCTTTTGACTTTCTTCACTGTGAGTACCAACCAGCCACGTATATATGGCGTGGCGGCTTAGATCGGCCTGACATTACGACGCCGCTTAAGGCTTATTTTCACATCAACTATTCCATGTAACGTTATATTCAACTGTAACAATGCGAAAAAAAGAATAAGTATGTACTTCAAAAAGAGACATCACTTTTGCAAGATGGTTGGCACCCATTGTTTCGCGCTTATTTGTTTTCTTCTTTGTTATTTAGACCAAACTGTGAGCATTAAGCTAATGTTGGACTAATAAGATTACGATTATATATGGCGTTACTTTGTCTAAATGGATAACATTACGATTTTCACTACATATATTAGATAATACATCATGAATAGAATTTAGTACCCATGAATATATCAATTAACTAACATATTCTTAAATAGATGAAGAAAATAATTTACCAAAACAGTTTTAGCACGACTCCATGCCAGATTATTTTTCTAACGATCGAAACAAAATAATAGTTAAAATTTGATTGGAAATTGAAATTAGTAACTGACTGAGGCTGCTAATATGAATATGTAGATATATTTATATAATTAAGATCTTGTGAGGTGATAAGTCAAGCTATATATTTGTTATTACTCTTTTAACACATACTATCTATAACTGATTATAGGAAATTCATATAAATTTATTATTTAATTAATAGTGAACTGAATGAATGAAGGAAGGAAGGAAGGAATTAATTAAATTTAACAAGCACTATTTGAATGATTAGCATATTCGTTAGCTTTGAATTAATAAAAAACATACATAGCATTAAATCCTATAACGTTTCATTAGCTCCATCTATATTTTCATAAGCAATTAACCAATTCTTAAAATGCATCCTTTTGCCACCAAAATGTGTCAAATGTTATTTTTTTTGTTCTCTACGAAAGGAGACGAAGCACATAATTATTACATGTAATATTTTTTTTTTAACACTTCTAAAGAGCCTAGATGGTGAACAAACGTTATTTCACACATACGTATCAGTCTCATTGTGGATTCATGGAAGTAATTATACTACAGTCAGTCTAAATATGAGCGAATATATTTCAGAGAACATACGAGATTGGAGAGAAAAGATTGGTTGATAATGGTTATAGTAAATAAATCTTTTTAGTGTTGACCTTATTTGTACAGAAAAATATAGATAATATTGTACTAATGTAACAAATATTCTACTAAGGTAAACAATATTCTACTAATGTAACCAATATTCTACTAAGGTAACCAATATTCTACTAAAGTAGACACTATTGTACTAATGTAAAAAATATTCTACTTCTGTAGACAATATTCTACTAATGTATCCAATATTCTACTAATGTGGACACTATTCTACTAATGTAACAAATATTATACTAATAGAGACAATATTCCACTGATTTATCCAATATTCTACTAATGTAACAAATATTATACTAATATAGACAATATTCTACTGATTTATCCAATATTCTACTAATGTAACAAATATTATACTAATATAGACAATATTCTACTGATTTATCCAATATTCTACTGATGTATCCAATATTCTACTGATTTATCCAATATTCTACTAATGTATCCAATATTCTACTAATGTATCCAATATTCTACTAATGTATCTAATATTCTACTAATGTAACAAATATTGTACTAATACAGACAATATTCTACTGATTTATCCAATATTCTACTAATGTATCCAATATTCTACTATTGTATCCAATATTCTACTAATATGTATCCAATATTCTACTAATGTAGATACTATCGCCATTGCCACTGTACTATAACTACTCTTCTGAAAGTATTTAATGACATTCTCTCTGCTTTGGATAGCGGTAAGATTATATCCTTGAGTTTGTCTGCAGCATTTGACACATAAAACCATGATATATTACTTCACCGGCTGCAGCATGTACTAGTATTTGGCATTCACAATACAGCATTACTGTGGTTCAAGTCCCACTTAGTGAAGAGGACACAAATTGTATGTGCAAATGGAATACACTACAGACCAGTTGGTCTATGTTGTGGTGTTCCACATGGGTCTGTTATTGGACATGTTCTCTTCAATCTCTACACTCAGCCGCTCTCAAGTGTCATAGATCATCACCCAGTGTCTCACCAATTGCATGCTGATGACACCCAAATATACAATTATAGCCACCCAACTGAAGGTGATGCTAACATCCTAGGAGTAGGTGCATTGTTGATGTGAAACCATTGATGACATGTAACAAGCTGCAATTGAATGACGATAAAATTGAGGCCATTCTGATCACAACACATAGACTTTCTCATTCACATTATTTACCTCAACCAATAAATATCAGCAACACAAACATTACATTCACACAGTCAGTACGAAACCTGGGTATTACTCTAGACAGTACTCTCACATTGCACCAGTATATTAAGAACATATGCAAGGCTGCATATCGCAAGCTGAGACGCATCAACTCCATTCTCAAATATCGTACAGTTGATGCTATTAAAACACTCGTGTGTTCATTAGTACTTTTAAGACTGGACTATTGTAACTTAATTATGTCTGGTTCGTCTCAATATCTACTCCAGAAACTTAAAAACGTTAAAAACACAGCTGCTCGGATCATCTTTAGAGTATCACGATCAGAGCACACCGCCCCGATGCTCTATACTCTACACTGGCTATCCATTCGATCCAGAATCAAACAAAACATGTGTTATATTTGCTACGTTTCCATGACGGACTCCAGTCCAACATACCGATCTTGCCTCTCCCATGTTTATACACCAGCAAGATACATATACTCCACTTCTGCCAATCGTATACTCATTATCCCCACTATGAAAACGAAGTCATATGGACAATGTTCTTTTGCATGCCTTGGAATAGCAACGTGGAATGAATTGCCCATTGAAATTAGAAAACAAAGACACAGTGATCCCTATCAAAAGTGCTCTTAAAACTCACCTTTTTCGATTGCAAGAACAAACATAAAGACCGAAAAATGTTGCCTACCTGAAATATTTTCAGCATTTGTTTGTTTTTTTTAATGGTTTTTTTGGTATTCATATCACTATATATGTTGTAAAACGCTTAGAGCTTCTAAAGATTAGGCGCTATACAAAGTCTTCATTATTATTATTGTTATTATTATTATTATTATTATTATTATTATTCTACTAATGTAGATAATATTCTAATAATGTAAACAATATTCTACTAATGTGAAGAATAATCTACAAATGTGGACAATATTCTACTTACAAGGACAATATTCTACTTACAAGGACAATATTCTACTAATGTAAACAAGATTCTACTAATGGAGACAATATTCGACTAATGTAGACAATATTTTACTAACGTTACCAATATTTTACTAATGTAGACAATAATCTACTAATGTAGACAATATTCTACTAATGTAAACAAGATTCTACTAATGGAGACAATATTCGACTAATGTAGACAATATTTTACTAACGTTACCAATATTTTACTAATGTAGACAATAATCTACTAATGTAGACAATATTAAACTAACCTAATGTAGACAATATTTTACTAACGTAACCAATAATCTACTAATGTAGACAATATTAAACTAACCTAATGTTGACAATATTTTACTAACGTAACCAATATTCTACTAATGTAGACAATATTCTACTAATGATGACAATATTTTACTAATGGAGACAATATTTTACTAATGTAGACAATATTCTACTAATGATGACAATATTTTACTAATGGAGACAATATTCGACTAATGTAGACAATATTCTACTAATGATGACAATATTTTACTAATGGAGACAATATTCGACTAATGTAGACAATATTCTACTAATGATGACAATATTTTACTAATGGAGACAATATTTTACTAATGTAGACAATATTCTACTAATGATGACAATATTTTACTAATGGAGACAATATTTTACTAATGTAGACAATATTCTACTAATGATGACAATATTTTACTAATGGAGACAATATTCGACTAATGTAGACAATATTCTACTAATGATGACAATATTTTACTAATGGAGACAATATTCGACTAATGTAGACAATATTTTACTAACGTAGCCAATATGCTACTAATGTAGACAATAATCCACTAATGTAGACAATATTCTACTAACCTAATGTAGACAATATTCTAATAATGTAAACAATATTCTACTAATGTGAAGAATAATCTACAAATGTGGACAATATTCTACTTACAAGGACAATATTCTACTAATGTAGACAATATTCTATTAACCTAATGTAGACAATATTCTACTAATGTAGATAATATTCTACTAATGTAAACAAGATTCTACTAATGGAGACAATATTCGACTAATGTAGACAATATTTTACTAACGTAACCAATATGCTACTAATGTAGACAATAATCTACTAATGTAGACAATATTCTACTAACCTAATGTAGACAATATATATTCTACTAATGTTGACAATATTAGACTTGAACTTAATACTTAAAATAGAACTTGATTCTTTAGGCGTGGAATGGATAAATCATGTTTCGTGCATAGATAGGTCCAAATAATGCCGTGGCTCAAATGCTTGCACCATGTCGTGGAAACAGGTACATAACAACATATCATGTGTTATCAAAAGTCAGATAGGGGTCACAATAACCCGAAAACGCAGGGTTAACATGGCAGACTCAATATTAACCTTGCGATCAAAGGACAACGTTGGCCAAACACTGGTCCGCGGTATGTGACGTGGTTTTAAAGAATTCATGCTTACATCATTTGCTTTATATTTGTAAATCATATTTTAGAAGGAAAAAAAAAAAGAAACGAAAGTCCTAAAAAAATGGACTAAGTATTCCATCACATCCATTCCCATTAGAATCCATTCCGGGTTATTTAAATAACACACACGTGTTATCTAACTTCTGGCCTGGGTCATTATATTGTATTCTGCCTTGATCATTAATTTTGACTTTGTAAGTTGATTTGTGCCTGACAAAGGAAAAAAGAACAACGAAGAGTAGCAAAAGGAGGAATATGGACAGATAATTAGAATATTAGCGTCCGCCGCGGGAGCGGGAGGTCGTCGGTTCGATCCCTGGCTGAGTCATACCAAAGACTTTTAAAAAAATGGTACTAACAGCTGCCTCGCCTAGCGCTCAGCATTAAGAAGTTTGTGTTAGGATTGGTTGGCCTGGTGACTGGGTGGAACATGATGCTACATGTCTTCGGCATGATGCCCCAGTGCTAGATATCACTATAAACTGCCTCACCGCAGACATCGTAGCGATATGACTGAAACATTGTTAAAGCTACGTTAAACATCTTAATCAAACAAACAAACAAAAAATAATATTGTCAAAGGTTGATGACGGATGGAGGGACACCAGACTACGGTCGCCTTATTTACCCACGTGTAGTATAATTTGCAAGGCGTGTTAGAAAGCCACTAAAAGTTTGACTCATTACTTGACCATCTTATCTTTGGATTTTTTTTATAGCTAATACGCATTTTGCCTTTTTTAAAAAGAATTACAAGGTTGGCAACAATTTCTCTTTCTCTCTTGCTATGTGTAGCCGAATATCTGAAACTGTAAATTAAGAGTTAATTTATTACTACGCATTCACTTTAGTGTACTGTTGTAAGAGTTAGTTCCCTTATATTCGGCTTCGCAGGGAAGAATTGCCTCCCTGTGACAGTGTGATCTGATGCATCGCTTCTCTTTGTAAAATGTTGCCCTTTCATCAACGCTCGCATCCTCTCTCAATTTATATTGTAAGATAACCATATAATTAAACATTGAACCTAACACAGCGTACTATTATCCCAGAAAGGGCAGCCTTCTGTTGTAAGCACTCAAATATCATTATTTCAGTGACTATACATGTACTGTATGCAAGGAGCAAGTGTCATTTTCATTAATCAAGCATGAAAAGAATTCACGTGTTTTAGCCCCTCCCCCCTCCCCAAGAACTGAGATGTCAGATTAACTAACCGTCATCATCGAGCTATTTGAAAATACCTGGCTTCCCATTTAGTGTACCATCCTGGGCAGATGACAATTTTCATGGGGCCCCGAGTGGCCGAGTGGTCTAAAGCGCTCTCCGATCACTGCCGTATCATCTCTGTATGCGTGGGTTCGCGTAATGTATTCGGCCAATGTGGGTATGTGAAAAAACTTGTCAGTAGCTTCTCGTGGATCGGTGGTTCTTTCTTGGGGTTTTCCTGGTTCTTCCTTTACCATACGATAGGTTGAAGAATGGTGATAAACCCAACACCACCGACATTTTCATAGAATTTTTGTAATAACTTATTTTTTAAATTAAAAACAGCAACCAGCTTGTCAAAATACCAATCATACCAGTCACTAATACTTCTTTTGATTGAACCCAAGCAAAATAATTGCCTAACTTTGCCAAGTTAATTTTGAATTTTTACAAAAGCGATTTGATTGAAAAAGAGGAGTAGGTTGGAAGGGGAATGTGTGGAACAGGGTAACACCAATTTGAATAATCAAAATCACCCGTGCATGCAGCTATTTAAATAGTGAGAAATGGGCAAAGTACATCTGGACACAGAATTTGGACTTCTGGTTAAAAGCGAAATCGAATGAGACTTCTGCACTTGTGAAGAGCCACAGTCAGTTATCTACAGAACTGAAATGGTACAAACAGTAATTGAAAATATCAATTTTGGAAATGGAGCTTACAGAGAGATAAACGATAGTTGATTAACTAAATATTAGTTGGATCAGATGATCATAAAATGAAGACGTGTGAACTCGCTTATCAGCAAATGAACTGATGAAAGAGAACTGACATAAATAGAATAGACACTTCACTGCAAGTGTGTCGATTAAATTGAGATAATTTGTATCAGCACCATGTGCAAGTTCAATAACATTCAAATGTGAATGAGGCAATGGCGTTAATGGAAGATGGATCAGGCATTGATGCTCATAGAAGATGGATTAGGCTATGAGATTCATGAAAGATGGACCAGGCAACGGTGTTCATGGAAGATGGACCAGATAATGGTAATCAAGGAACATGGAGGAAGCAATAGTGTTCATGGAAGATAGATCAGGCAATGGTATTAATGGAATATGGATCAGGCACTGATATTCATGGAATATGGATCAGGCAATGGTGTTATGGAAAATGGACCAGGCAGTGGTGTTCATGGAAGATTATCAGGCAATGATATTCATGGAATGGTGTTCATGGAATATGGATCAGACAATGGTGTTCATGGAAGATTGATCAAGCAATGATATTCATAGAATATGGATCAGGCACTGATATTCATGGAATATGGATTAGGCAATGGTGTTATAGAAGATGGATCAGGCATTGATATTCATGGAAGATGGATAAGGCATTGGTGTTCATAGAATATGGATCAGGTAATGGCGTTCATGGAAGATGGAGTAGACAATCATGTTCATGGACTATGGATCAGGCAATGGCGTTCATGGAAAGATGATCAGGTAACGATATTCATGGAACATGGATTAGACATTGGCATGCATGGAATATGGATCAGGCAAAGGTATTCATGGAACAAAGATCAGGCTTTGGTATGCATGTAATATGGCTCAGGCAAAGGGATTCATGGAAGATGGATCAGACATTGGTATGCAGGTAATATGGATCAAGCAATGATGCTCAAGGAATTTGGATCAGGCAATGGTGTTCATGGAAGATGGATCAGGCAATGATGTTCTCGGAAGATGGATCAGGCATCGGAATGCATGGAATATAGATCAGGCAAAGGTATTTATGGAAAATGGATCAGACATTGTTATGCATGTTTTATAGATCAGGCAAAGCTATTCATTGAACATGGGTCAGGTATTGTTATGCAGGTAATATGTATCAGGTAATGGTGTTATGAAATATGGATCAGGCAATGGTGTTCATGGAAAATGGAGCAGGCAATGGTGTTCATGGAATATAGAGCAGGCAATGGTGTTCATGGAATATGGATTAGGCAATAGTGTTCATGTAAAATGGATCAGGTAATGATGTTCATGGACTATTTATCAGGCAATGGTATTCATGGAATATGGATCAGGCAAAGGTATTCATGGAACATGGATCAGGCAGTGATATACATGGAGTATGGATCATGCAAAGGTATTCATGGAACATGGATCAGGTATTGGTATGCAGGTAATATGAATCAGGCAATGATGCTCAAGGAAGATGGATCAGGCAATGGTGTTCATAGAAGATGGATCAGGCAATGATGTTCATGGAAGATGGACCAGGCATTGGTATGAAAGGAATATGGATCAGACAAAGGTATTTCTGGCACACGGATCAGACATTGTTATGTATGTTATATGGATCAGGCAAAAGTATTCATGGAACATGGGTCAGGCATTGGTATGCAGGTTATATGGATCAGGCAAAGGTAATCATGGAACATGGATCAAGCATTGGTATGCAGGTAATATGTATCAGGTAATGGTGTTCATGAAAGATGGATCAGGCAATGATGTTCATGGAATATGGATCCGGCAATCGTGTTCATGGAAAATGGAGCAGGCAATGGTGTTCATGGAATATGCAGCAGGCAATGGTGTTCGTGGAATATGGATCATGCAATGATGCTCGTGGAAGATGGATCAAGCAATGGTGTTCATGGAATATAGATCAGGCAATGGTATTTATGGGAGATGGATCAGGTAATGGTGTTCATGGAAGATGGATCAGGCAATGGTGTTCATGGAAAATTGAGAAGGCAATGATGTTCATGGAAAATTGAGAAGGCAATGATGTTCATGGAAGATGGATGGGGCAATAATGTTCATAGAAGATGGAACAGGCAATGCTATTCATAGAGTATTGATCAAGCAGTAGGGCATAACCGACTTTTGATCCGGAAATCGGATTCCACCGGATAGTATGAACTTCCGATTAATCGGAGTCCGACAAGGCAGGAACGACCGATTCGGATAATAAAAATAATAAAGTTGAATTTCTATAGCACCGTGTCTAACACTGCGTGTCATTCGATAGTGCGTTAATAAAGTTAAATAAGAAGTCAGAAAAGTCCAATATGGTCAACACAACCACGCTGTGAGACAATCTATTTGAACTGGCGGGTAAAAACCGGAAACGAAGCCGGATATGGTAAAGTACTAAATAACATGCTAGACACGGCAAAACCAGATACCAGAAACCCGGAAACGGAAGATGAAATTTCTTAGAAAAAAGAAATACGGATTTAGCATTTCAGATTAATTGAATCGTATCCGGAATCGGAAAAATTTCATGCCCAAAATCCGGAATCGGAAGTCGGTAGAAAAATGATAATCGGTTAGGCCCTATCAAGCAGTGATGGTCATGTAAGATGGAGCAGACAATAATGTTTGAAACTGCAAGAAAATGAAATCAGCCATCTTGAATGGTTCAACGGTTTGGTACTCGATTGCATTTGTATAATTGGTTTAGCAGTTTTCCCTTGAATTTATATACCTAAAGGTACAAAACGAAACGTTATATCAATATTAGATGGTTCAAAGCAGTCAAATAAAATGAAATGAACTTTGTCCAAAATCATCACCACTAAAACCTTTAAGTTTTGTCCAGTTTGGCCACTTTTGATTTAAATCAATTGGCGGAACATCCAGTAAATTGAATGTCTTGCCTGAAATAATAGTCTTAATGTTATATAAAAAAAATTCTTGTTATGTTTGCTGTGTCTTTCATCAGTATTACGACTATATAGTCTTAAACTATGTCATAAAATCGAGCGAAAACCAAGTTTTGTAAAATTTAGGAATAATTCATTTTTTCTTAAATCACAGTGAAAAATTTATACCAAAATATTTTTTTTTTACAGTAGTGTGAATTAAATCCCAAAATATTATTAAAATTCTATAATGAATGCAAAAGAACATAGTATTCCAAGTGGATCCCAGTGGTGGTCTGAATGAATTGCAATCTAGAAAGTGCTGATGTAAAGAAAAGTCCGGAATAGTGTTAATATTTCAAGGGTGTTAATGTATCATATTCATTTAATAAAACTATCTCGAAATGATCACAATAATTTCAAAAATAGTGGTTTGAGTACATTGTAATTCCAGTGAATACCTTCCCATCTGACTTGTGTTGAAATAATCATTTTCTGAAAATACTCAGTCATCTTAATGGAATTTTCAATCAGATTTGTAAACAAGGTAAGGTCAGTTTACTTAAATTTTTTGCAAGCTAGATTATAAAGGTGAGGAAGACTATAATTTCCCCTGTCGAATACCAAATGTCTTGAATTCAGATTCAATTAAACATGTACACCTTCAAATAACAATAATCGTTATATATAATGTACAATCTTAGACAAAAATACGTTAGGTAATATGTTGTCTATAAAAAACGACACAAGTCAAGTAAGTAACTGCTGCACAATGTAAATCACACAATACAAATTAAATATACATAAGATATCATCATGGACAAAAAGCAACACACAATACCAATTAAATATACATAAGTTATAATCATGGACAAAAATCAACACAAAAGGCAACACACAATACAAAATAAATATACAAAAGATATAATCATGGACAAAAAGCAACACACAATACAAATTAAATATACATAAGATATAATCATGGACAAAAATCAACACACAATACAAATTAAATATACATAAGATATAATCATGGACAAAAATCAACACAAAAGGCAACACACAATACAAAATAAATATACAAAATATATAATCATGGACAAAAAGCAACACACAATACAAATTAAATATACATAAGATATTAATCATGGACAAAAAGCAACACACAATACAAATTAAATATACTTAAGATATAATCATGGACAAAAATCAACACACAAAACAAATTAAATACATGTACGAAATACATTAGAATGCTATCACTCTCTAGAGACATCACTGCAGTGCTATCTGTTTTATTTTATAAGATATTCACTTTTACATGGTTTGTATATTATTTTGATTTTGCCAGTAATTCATATACTGGTATATATATATATATATATATATATATATATATATATATATATATATATATATATATATATATATATATATATATATATATTACTTCTTCACATACAAAACATATTGAAATCCATCTCTTATTTACTAATTCAGATTAAGTAAAGTTATTTTACAATCTAGTAGTAACACCAACGCACTACTTGAAATTGGTCTAGCATACAGCGTTCATCATAATTTAAATAAATGAAAGATCTTGTAATTAAAAATTGAAAAGTAAAGTGTATTTTATCAGAAAGCATGGAACGGTAAATTCAAAAACGGAACGCCAACATATCCTAGTCGAGTACGTCAACTAGACAAACTTTCACAAGAAGCTTATTAAAATGATAAAGCTTCGCGTTTGAAACTGTCTATAATATGACTATCTGCTGCAGAAAAAAAACAAAAAAACAAAAAATACGCGAATTAATTGATACAAATTCACATACCTATGTGAATTAATTGATACAAATTCACATAACTTCGTGATTTAATTGATACGAATTTACATAACTACGTGAATTAATTGATGCAAATTCACATACTTACTTGAATTAAATGATACAAATTCATAAAGCTACCTGAATTAATTAATAAAACTTTACAAAACTACGTAAATTAATTGAAAAAAATCACATAACTACGTGAATTAATTGATACAAAGTTACAAAGCTTGTGCACGAGACGGATTATCTTTAACAGTTGATGAAAACCTAAAGTCTTTCAGATGAAGTGACAAAGATAAGTGCAAAATGAATCGTTAGAGAAAAATGAAATTCAACACAACTGAGTAAGAACACAAAACGACTTTGTCTATACACAATTCAATACCAAAGTACTTTAACAGATCGGGAATTGAATAGAAGAGTGTTATTCTAGTAATGTATAACCATTACAGACAAATGTCAAGTAAACTACAAAAAAACAACATTATTTAATCTAATTATCGTACAGGATATGATCAGCATTCGCAATTTCCTACCGCATCTATGGAAGAGGTTGTTTAAGAAATCCCCAGCTATACCATCAAAGATGTATAATTAGAGAGATTGAAAAGAATAATTATTCCATTTCACTTTATCTGTTCACAATCAACTACCTCACATCACAATGATTTTCACAATCAGCAGGTCGGTAGAGTTAAAACGACAAAGTAGTGCCTATTTGGAATATAGTAATTAAGTATTAACGTGTACAGTTCAACTGCATTTTTATTTTGGAAAGCAAGCTAAGGAAAAAATGTGCAATACAGAATGCAGCCAAAAACTGCGTAACAGTTATAGGTCTGTATGTGCATAACATAACCAGAAAATAATTAGTTACGACATATGCCTCTAAGTTGTCTATTTCCTATATACAATTGAGTGAACTCGTGTCCCAAGTACTCCGTCGCTATGTTCTACAGAAAACGGACTAAATTTCTTACTGCTAAACACTTAATATATATAAATAATGATTTTATCAGGGGTATCAATCACTACTGAGGTGTGATGAAGGAAGATATACACGTGATATGCTCAGATGGAGCATATACAATTAGATGGAGACTGGCGTGGCAATATTAATAGCAGTTGTTGCAAAATCTATCACAAAAAAAATCTGTTACGCAGGAAAGTTTTAAAATATGATAAAATATTACTATATGAAGCCTATCAGTTAAATAGCATTGCCAACATGATAAAAAGCCAGTATGTGAACAAGACATAAATCAGGAAGAGTCTTCAGGAAGCTGAATGCATACTGTCGGACAAAGAATGACGGCAAATCGTGAGAACATAGGTAGTATAGACAAACTGTGTTTTCAAGACAAGTTATAAGTTCAAGTCACCTCTTGCAATACATATATAGTATAGTATACATACAAACAAACAGTAAGACTAAATTATTAGAATTAAACAACTTTATATGCAGATGTATACTGAATCTGATCCCGTTCGTAGGCGTTTGAAATCCAGATTTATAAGTGTACTACAGCCAAATTAAGATCATCAGAAATTACTATGATTGTTATTACTCATGTTAATAGACTATTTGCAAGTAAAAGGAAACCTATATTCACGGTGACTTTGTTCCCTACAATGTTGTTACAAGCAATTAGAAAGAAGTTTAATGAACATAATTAATGTTATGATAAACATATAATTATGGAAATACTTGACTTTTACGATATGCCTGCAACATTAGACTTTCTTATTAGATAAAACAAATGTTTACGAATATATCATTGACAGGTCATAGTAATTCTCCCTGGAAATTGCTTTGTAATTTTTTTCCCTTGAGTACCTAGACGGAAAACAGATGTGAGAGATGCAACGCTCGCTAGGGCCAAACGATTAACAACTCAGTTACAAGTTCAAAATGAATCAGACAGGTCCAAGAAAAATAAATTTATTAGCTATTATATCAATTATTTATACAGTTATTATATAAATTACCTATACAGCTATTGCAGAAATGTTATACGGCTATTATAGAAATGTATATAAGCTATGTTTTGAAATACCTATACAGCTATTATAGAAATGTTGTCAAAAGCAGGTTGGTAATGAAATATACACTACGTTGAAGAACTTTATGCTGTGAAGAAACAAGTTGACAATCATATAGACCTACTGACCTACTACCATTTTGCAGGAATTCGTAAGGTCAGAGGTCATTCGAGATAGAATTACATTATGTTCAATGGTATCCGTTGACATTAATAACAAATAAACCAAAACGTGTGCGAATCTATTCAGTCTCAATGTTATCCATTGATATTATTAAAAAAATATCAAACAAATGTGCGAATATATTCAGTATTAATATTATCTATTGATATTATTTAAAACAAATATAACAATTTTGCGAATCTATTCAGTCTCAATAGTATATATATATATACAAATGTATGAATCTGTTCAGTCTCAATGGTATCTATTTATATTAATTACACCTATACAAATGTATGAATCTGTTCAGTCTCAATGGTATCTATTTATATTAATTACACCTATACAAATGTATGAATCTGTTCAGTCTCAATGGTATCTATTTATATTAATTACACCTATACAAATGTATGATTCTGTTCAGTCTCAATGGTATCTATTTATATTAATTACACCTATACAAATGTATGATTCTGTTCAGTCTCAATGGTATCTATTTATATTAATTACACCTATACAAATGTATGATTCTGTTCAGTCTCAATGGTATCTATTTATATTAATTACACCTATACAAATGTATGAATCTATTCAGTCTCAATGGTATCTATTTATATTACACCTATACAAATGTATGACTCTGTTCAGTCTCAACGGTTTCCATATTAGTAAAACATATAGAACTGTACGAATTTATTTAGTGTCAATGGTATCCATTGATTTTAATAAAGCGTAAAATGTTTACGAATATCTATTCCGTCTCAATGGGATCCAATGCAATTAATAAAACATGTACAATGTACGAATCTATTCATTTTCAATAGTATCCAATGATATTAATAAAACAAAAAATAAATGTACTAATCTATACGGTCTCAATTTAAAGTAGATATAATTTTTTTTATATAACAATCCTATAATCTGCATTGTTTACTCTGTTCATCGTCAAATACCTTGATGATGCAAACTGTTTTATTGCGAATGATCTCTGATCTTCGGAGCTCTTCAATGCGTTATAAGCAGAAATATGAGTCATGTTTAACTACAGAGTCGTGCTGAAAGAGCAACAATCATAATTCAGATCTACAAAAGAGACTGATGGGAAAAATGTTGGAGGTGCACAGGAATAATTCATAAAGAGACTAGATAACTGAAATACAAGCCATGCAAATAGCAACATACATAATTTATATACAAGGAACTCTGCCTAATATTTGAGAAAATATATACATCAAACGAGCAAAACGTAAAAAGTATGAAAAATCTTTAAGAGCTCATACGGAGAAAATAAATAAATTCAGTAAGGAAACATACTACTTTTTAAGCACAACTGGAAAAGTTATTTAGAGATTTTGAATAACGAAATTCAACAAAAACGACAAAGAAATAAAAGGTATAGTACTTTGTTACAAGAACTGTTTGAACACAAAGGTTATTGCTATTGTAACACTGTTGGAGTTGCGGAAGAGAATAACTGAGCAAAGAAAAATAAAAACATAGAGAAAGTCAGAAATGAAATTAAAATTAATAAAAACACGATCGTTTTTGTAAACAAATGGTACGACTGATCTACGACAAAAACGAGCGAGAATATCCAAATGATAAATAGTGTAGCAGTCAAGCAATTTGACAACGAACATCATGCTGTGGTGCAATAATGAAATAAAAATTACAAGATATGTTGATCGAGGTGTGGATAACTTGCATGTAAATGTATGTTACTTTTCAAATTTTTCAATGCATCAGGTATTAAATTATATGTTAATTTAAGAGATGTCATTTCAAGTGTAAAAGAGAACGCAATACTTCAGTTTTATGGTTATTTGGAATACTAGTTGTTGTTGAACCTTGGTAAGTTTGATTGTTATTTGGAATACTGCGGGTTGTTAACTATTGGTGAGTCCCAAACAACACCTGTATATTAAACACTAGTGATATATGTAATTATGCATCATCAAGCTTTTCTTAAACAAAGATGCAAACAAAATATACCCTACTGGATGTCATTTAATTCAGAATGTCAGACTATTACACAACTGGCATGAACCTGCGTATTGCTTTTGTCTTAGATACGGAATTTTATTTTGCATTGACATTAATCATTTAACTTAATATTTATAGTGTAAAATAAATGTAAATATGATGCAGATGAAAGCGATATTGTATGCACACACTCGCATATATATATATATATATATATATATATATATATATATATATATATATATATATATATATATATATATATATTCTAGCTGTAAGATTAAAACATATCAGTAACTAAATATTTATAGCAGAGCAGTAGTTATCTGGGAAGCAATAGTTAATTGTTATGAACATTGTTATGAGCTTATGAACAAAGAAGTATGCATAATAAAATATGGAAGAATAACAAAGTAAGCAGATAATAGTTTATTTCTAGAGTTAACCATTTAATGAACAAGGGTTGTGGTGAAACGGTCTAAAAATAACTAAGATGGTGTTATTGTTCCATTTGTTAAACTGATGCACATGCATTAACAAGGACTGAAATTTATGCCAAACATGAAAATTCAAGACAAATTGATATATTTCTGATAATAAAGCAAACTAAATGCACATATTAGACGTACATCTTAACATTTATATCGCGTACAACTGAAGATAGTCATTTAGATTCAATAGTAATGTTGCAAGGAACGATCAGCCTGGATCCGGCGATGAAGGTAACGTGTGTAGTTCCTATAGATACCTCGCCCAAGATGGAGATTGTAGCACAATGTATATAATACATTAGTAAACATACTGTAAATATATATGACTCCTCACAAATAGCAACATAGCAACGCATTAAATACCCTAGTCTAACATCATTTTATCAGATACACACCGTGTTAAATTGCCAGTCCAAATTTGTTGTATCAGATACGAACCGAGTTAAATTGTGACATCATTGTATTAGATAATCATCGAGTTAAATCGCGAGTCCAAAATCGTTGTATCAGATATGGACCGAGTTAAGTCGCCAGTCCAATATCGTTGTATCTGTTACGCACAGAGCTAATAAGATAGTCATCACATCACTATATCACAAGATTACATCACTGTATCAGATACACACCGAATTAAATACATCAGCCCACCATAATTGTATCAAATACACAGAGAACAACATTAAACCTGGAAAACGTTACCAATACCAGTTCTAAATGTGATCGTGTATAGTTTGATTGAATAGCGAATTTTCTCGTGTAGTTTGATATACATGTAAATGGAGTCGCTAACAATGTAGCGAAACATGAATTGGACACAATACTTGCAAATAGTATAACGCCATTTTTCAGCACACGATAGGCTATACAATGATGGCCAGTATTAATGGTGGAAGAAGAACACAAGACCCACCCCCACGGAAAGAACCTCAAGAAGCTACTGGCAAGCATCATATGGATAAGATCTCCTTTCAAAGCTGAATGATTTCATCATATGCATGCGATGCAACGATGTGTGCTTACCTGTTTTGATTAGAATAATTATAATTAAATAAGGTATTTTAAATTACACACTGCAAAAGTTATGATGAAAGGCAGCCAATGTTCAAAATACTAATAAAGATATACAGGTACTGAGAAGACGTTTACAACACTTCTTGACTTCCAAATACGAGTGAATCGTTGTGCACTGTAGATTTGTGATCTTCGGATTAAATATTATACAAACAATCCTCTTTAAAGGTATAGCAGTCGATGTAAATGGAAATATTTGTTTGCAGTACGATACGATTGCTTCAGAATCGTGATGAGTCGGTACATGATACCTATATAAAGGAACTACTTTTTGACGATTATATCACACGGCACAGTATCTCCACATAATATTTAGTACACATTTGACGATTATATCACACGGCACAGTATCTCGACATAATATTTAGTACACATCTGACGGATCATTCTGCTTTCTTCCTCGTGAATGAACTTAAAAATAAGTTTTGGAAATGTGCAAATAATTGGAAAAAGTTACACAGAAACGGTTTACAACTCAGTAATACAACAAATCCACGTAACTGTCGTGTGACCGCGAAATAGTCCAGGGTTTTCAGTTGAGACAAACGTTTTAGGAACTACAGAATATTTATTTGACGAACAAGAGCAAACACATGATTTAGTAACGTAAGTGTTAAGCTTGAATCCAGCATGTATCTTGATATTTAAAGTGTACATAATACCATATTGCACGATAGTGGTCTAAATTACCAAACGATTTACAAGGAATTCACTTTAAAATCAATGGAAAAGAAAACGTCGATACTCACAACAGTTGTATTTTATTTCCTGGTAGAATTTAATGTAAACATTAAAACCACTATATTCCATTATGTTTGAGGCACGTATAAGTGTAACCCGAAAGAACTCTCACAGCATGAAAATAAATGAAGTGACTAATATTCTTGAGGGAAATGTGTATGCAATGTATTGCTACCGTATTTAAATGCAATCATACAGATAACACCTAAGCAGCAGAGGGGGCGAATCCTACAACTTTTTCCAGGCGTCCATTCACTAATCCAAGGCTTCCTACAAATGCTGTTCCTTCGGCAAAATAACGCTTCAGTGAAATCTTAATGGATTTTCCAGCCAAAAAAAAATGACGCCATTGCGCCCTTAGCCGCTGCCGGGTTAATAAATTATCCATGATGAAAATGGTTTTACGACTTTACAAACAGACTAATCGCTAACACCTCACCGCGTAGATCAATCAAATTATTTGACTGGTCAGTGAGTCTGAAATTAATTCTCGTTAGTAAATTATTATGCATCGCATATAGACGGGATTAATTGGATCCTCAACAATTAAAAATCCTGGAGGAGCTGTTGGTGCAAATGAATAGAGAATATACCCTTGTTGGGCTTGATTTGATTGCTCTAGATTAATTTGATAGCTTCCTTCAATTGCATCACATACTAAATTGAGCGCAATCACCGATGAAATATTTACATTGTGCGGGGCAATATGCCTACCGCCGCCATCTGGGTCATTATTATATTTGAGGATGGTTGAATCTTGTACTTGGAATATCGTGTTAAATTCCCTAACAGATTTTTTTAGTTCCTCCGCGTTGTATCCGGAAAACTTGAAATCACGTAGATCGGCTTCTGTGATATTGTAACCGGTTAGGAATCGTTGTTTATTGCCGCCCTTATCATTAATTATTGTTTGAATAATTCGTTCATTGATATATTAAATGTCAGAAACAAGCTGATTTAGTATTTCAACGTGTTTTCGTGAGTTTGTTTGCCGTAGTTGTTCGAGTTGTGTTTTATGTAATTGACTAATTTCATTAAAATAATTAATGATGTCAGTTAGCGTAAATGTGATAGTAACAGATGAATCAACTGTTCTTTTAATAATAAAATCCCATTGCATGGTGTTATTGTTGGTAAATATGAATCTATCGGTGAGTTTTACTTTTTTATATCAGATAAATCATCTCGATATGATGGGGCGATTTCATGATATGATTGTACATCTGTTACTAAGTCAGTGGATTTTCCCCGAGGTGGTTTTTCAGGCCATCCTAACACTGTTCTTATTGAGCTGTTATAGATATCTACGACATACCCAGGAGAGTTTATTTCAATTGCAGATGATAGCGTCGGTTCATGAACTGTTATCGCGATTTTAGATTCTTTTTCAGTGACTGATTTTATTCTACGTTGCAATTCGCTATTGATTTGTTCAATTTGGTATGACCCCGTTGTTATTGAAACAATTTTCCAATCTGGAGTGCCATCGTCTTTATTCTTATGCGCAAACACCAGGGAATTATTGGGTTGCTGACCGCCAAATGCAACCGATCTAATATTGGGCCAACTATGGTATACTCGTAATTTAGCTAATGCAGTTTCTTTCACAGGAACCGGGGAAGGGAAATTCACACTAAATTCAGGGTTTGTTGATGTTATTGATATCATGCTTGTTTGTGCCGGAGTGATATTTTGTGCAATTCGTTGAAGTAGTTCTTGTGACATTATTATTATCATTGTTTACAATTTCTAATTTTGATACCGCGGAATCATAAATACTTACCATCGCGGAGAACTCGTCATCGGTAATTACTGTGTCATCAATCGATGATGATATCAACGAGGATAATTGCGAGTAACCATTGGATGCTATTTGATGTTTTACTGTATACTCGTTAAGTTTTCCCTGAGAACATGATGATAATTTTTTAGTGATTGCATTTGCAATCCCAGCGATTGTTGTCGCCGCGGATATACAAATTGGAACAGCAACCGGGGCTATCATTGTCACTGAAGACAGTATAATACCAGTTCCGGCCATTACACCACTCACCGAGTACACTGTAACGTCAATGACTGTAATTCTCCTGTGGTATTTTTTCATTTTCATTGCATACTCCTCAGCGAGTGTTTTGAGTTTCATTGCAAATTCTCTTACCGTATCATAGCGATATTGATGTGATGTCATCGTTATTTTAAATATTCATCGTTGAATTAAACACTTTCATGTGCGGTATTTTCGGGTATATTTTCTACAAATTCTATCACATATGTTATTGGTGATCTAACTCTAACAACTTGAATAGTCGATAATATAAAAATAGTCCAAGTGGAATTTGCATTAATTTGCTGTGTTATTGTATTTACAGCGGTTTGGTCTTGGCCTATACCGCCATAATTATCTCTAATATTAAAATTATCCCAGCCAAATGTAGTTAACGTAAATCGATAGATACCTGCTACGGTTGGAGTAAAATGTATTCGATCATTAGTGTCTTTTACCCAATCGAAATTTCCACTAGCCACCGTGTAAACAATATTACGGATATTCGCTACGGTGTGTGGAATTTTTATCTTGTCGAGTCGTTCGATCATTTTAGGAAAATCATCAAGTGTTGTTTTACTCTCCTCCATAGATTTTTTTAATATCAGCGATTTCATTAAGTTTTTTGATTATTTCCGAATATGTAATTTTAACATTTTCGGAGGGTGTTGTTGTAAAAAATTTATCAGTGAGGTCATTAATGACCTTTTGATCATCAATAAACGAATTAATATCCGCATGGGGTGGCGTAACTACAATCGGGGACCCAAAGAACTTATTAACAACGTTTTTTCGAAAATTATTGTAATTTTTCACATGATCGTCAAATTCTTTATCGTAGTTGGCAAGTGTATTTGTGATCGTAGATATAAGTGCGCCCGGTTTGAGTTTTCCATCACTGGAATACAACGCTATTGTGTTTTCAGCAACATCGCGTTGTCGTGTTAAAATGTCATCCAACGACACATTACTGGTTTTCAATTTGCTCTGGCGATCTTGAAATACAACTATTTCCCCGGGGTAAACACTTGCTAAATTCAACGTCTCAGCGATTTCATCTTCAATTATTTTTTTTTACATCCTGTGTTTCCGTGGTGGGTTTTTCTAACGCTGATATAGGTCGTCCCCAAATATCAATCATTATTGTTAGCGCAACTTGTGTTTTCAATTTATGGATTTTTTCACTAAAAACCTCCCACTGGTATATTCGTTTACAACCATATGTGGTGGTTCCCACGGAAATCCAAATTATTTTAATGATATTTCCGCGAGGATATTTAATACTTCACGGCCGCATATTGGTGGATCATTTAATTGTTGTGTTGGCAGCGTGGAATAAAAAAAATGGAATTGAAAATTTTGATATATACCGCATAAAATCTTTTGGCGGGGCTAACCCATATGAATCAAAATAAACAATCCCACGTGGATCAATCGCGTATGCAACCCAGTGAGTTCCCTCACCGTTGGAGTTATCAAGATTGATGATACCGGTTTCAACGTTTTTATGGTTTTCTCGGTAATTGATCTCTCATAAAAACCCCTCTGAAGTTTTTTATCGCTAGTTTTTTTGCAGCATCAATTAAATCAAAATTGGACATGGGAACAATTGGGTTTTCCACTAATAAACCGTTCCTGGTATTCTTAAGCGCTCCGTTTGTACCATGAATGTGGGGTTCCTGGTAGTCTTAGACCCTTTCCCTTTTTTATAACCCTGCCCAGTTGCCTTTTTTAGTGCCATCCCTGCTGCGGTACCAACGGCTCCCAACGCCGCCGCTTTCGCCACCGCTGGGGCGGCCGCTGCAATCAATGCTGGTATTGCAGCTAACAATGGAAATATACCACCTGATTTTATCATGTTGGCGACTGCAGCCTTCGAAAATACAATTTGAACCCCTCGTTTATTTTTAATGGCATCATTGAAATGTTTTATTTGACTATCCGTCAATGATATTTTATGTGTACCGCCGGACATCTGCGCTGGTTTCAACCTTATTGTGGTTCCACATTCTTTAGCGGATTTTGATTTTAATTTCTTAACTTGACCATCAGTCAGCTTGACACTAACAACACTATATGGCATTTTATTGTAAAACACATTTATGCTTTCAATTGATCTAATTGTGAAATCGTGAAAATCGTTTACGATGTCAACAAGGATTTTTCAATCAAAGATTTTCCTCTGGTGCATCAATAAGTCTCATTCGTCCGCCAACGCCTTCAAGTAACATTGATTTATCACTGAGAATGACAGCAACCGCTCTATAATTAGCAATATGGTTTTGACCGTAATTAAGTTGTATATCCCCAAATGGTTCCTGCTGTCCGTTTATTCTCAACGAGACATCAGTAACTCCTAATGGATCAAATATCATATGGCTGTGCAATTGTGAATTAACTCTTGTCATATCCTGCAACGCAATAAATATATGACGTGGAGCTGAAACGCCTTGATGTGATGCCAAATGCCATGTAAATGTACCATTGAGATTTGATTGCTTAACATCTGTTGTTGTTGTTAGCCAACTTAGCAATGATTTGCCACCCGTATCCATAAATGATAGTAATCGTTCTTCTGTGGTGATTGATGGACTCATTACGTGCATCCACAATGCCAATTTTGTTAAAATGATTTTACCAGCATCAGCATCTGGATTTGCAGGATCCGCTGCAATTCTCCAGATTGCATCATCGTCACTACCCGTTCGCACGAATACTACTGTATTCTTCGCTCCATAAATAACTTTTCGTACATTTCTGCAGAATCCAAATATATGATGCAACGGAATCGCACATGAAAACGATCTACGTTGTCCTGCCAACATTGCTATTCGTGTTGCAGCTCCTAGATTGTACTGGGGATCGGTATTTATAATCATATCCTCGATAGCAGCAGGGGCTGGAGGACCAGCACGATCATTTGGTCGTCGTACAATAAATTGAGTGGGTCAAGCAGTGTTTTTATTATCTTTTGCAAACATCATAGACGGACCTGCTGATCTTGTATAATCGTCAGAATATCTTGCTAACCCAATTATTGTTGTAGCCACATCAACATCACGTTCTATAGGCTCAATCTCTTTTCCGTCAATGAGATATCTTGCACTCTCAAATAGCGACATGATACCATTATTGACTAAGCCGACTTTGGCACCATCTGGATACTGTGTGGGTACAGCAGGAGTATCAGTACGTTGTACAAGTTCTCCTTCTACTTCGATAAACGCTTCAGCGGGTAGAAAGTATTTGCTGGTATCATGTACTTGAAGTTCAATTCGCGATCGAATATCTGGTTGTACTGCATGATAGGAATAAAATTGATAATTGCGGACAGAATCATCCTTGCGTACTGGGGCATCCATATCTAACGCGGGATCAGCTGTTTTTTTTGAACATTATTATTATTATTATTATTAATATTATTATTATTCACATCAGTGTTTTCAATTGTGAAACTCACGAGTTGAAAAATCGAAGATTTTCACTCAAAGAGTTTCCATTACTTTGCAATCATCATCGTCGTCGTAATTTCAAACCGCTTGCAGCTATCATGTTTGCGATATCATCCTGCTTACTGTTCGCCAGCGGCGCAGCCACCAACGATGCTAATTTTCCTTCCACTGCGCTATTTATTGCTTTGCTGACACTTGCAAGAATCACTGTTGTAGATGGCAACGGCAATGACGGTTGCTTTTTTCGTCGTCGCACCAATGATGTTTTTTTATCCTTTGCTGCAGAAAATGCCTTTCCGGCAAGATTTCCAACAGCGTTGATTCCTTAATCACGAATAACATCAATGGCTTTCATTCCTAATTGTTTAACCAAGGGCGCCACTTTTGGGGCCATTCTTGTAAATAACCCCGCAATGGTATTGCCGAAACCATCTCCGTAATATGCTCTATAAACAGGCAATCGTGAGTTTACCACATACACGCTTGTTGGTTTATCATGGTTGTAGTGTATAATCATCTTGTTATAAAACTAGTAGTTTTCCAATTAGTGATTGAAAACTCTTCGAGTTTAATCGCTGTAATAACCATGGGCGTCTCTGTGATTTTCAACTAATTCATCTATGAGTTCTCTATATACATCAATGTTCATAATACCACCTTGAAATAATCTCCTACAGATATCAGCTGCTTCATTAATTATTTCGACTGAGTTGTTCCCTGCTCGTTTTCCACCCACAAGTACCTCTAACCGCGATATATCACTGAGAATATTACCAGGGCATGTCACGCTAGAGTCAAAGACTCCAGACTTGAAATCCCTAGGATTTCCAATCGAAGATTTCGCATTTGAATATCCGCTTGCAGTAACCTTTTTAGTTGTAACAGTTGCTTGACGTTTTTCTTTTTTTTCGCTGTTCTCTTAGTTCTCGCTGTTGTGTTTCTTGTTGTTGGTGTATATCATATTCTTCAATTCCCTTTCTAAATTCTTTATATCCCAATTCTTTTTTATATAAACGGCCAATATCCTTATTCATTTTATACAACCAATCAGCCCATTCATCTCGGATTATTCTACTGTTTTTATACTCGTCTTTTATAAAGTCCCTTCTTGAATGAAAGCTTTTGGCGGCAAAATCACCAAAAGCCCAATAATCGCCGGATTTCATTAATTGAGGTTGTTTGATTTGTGTTATAGCCTTTTCGGTGAGTTTGCCTATAAAGGAAACACCTCTTTGAGTGGAAATTGTTTCAATTTCACCAACATCACCCTCTTCTGGTTGTGGTTCAGAATCATCAATATCAGCCAAACGTTCATACTCTCGTTGGGTTTTTAGTTCTTGTATCCCTTGCTGTGTTTTTTCAGTTTCTGCTGCTGTTTTTTCGAGTACACCAAGGACAGGAACTTCTCGTCGCCGTCCTTCCTCAGGGATATCTCCATATATCGCACGTTCTGTTGCCGTTTTTACATTTTTGGTCACGCTCGTTATTGGGGCAAACAGATGTTCACTTGAAACAGAAAAGTCAATTTGCAGTTCTTGTCGTTGAATTTTATTCCGTACCCTATCTCGGACTGGTAAAAACATTTTAATGGCTGTAAGTCTCTCTCGTGCCAATTTAGTAGTTAATGCTTCTGCGATCATTATTGTAAAACCCCATTGAATTTTCAAATATGAAATCGTGAAAATCGTTTACGATTAAAACTCTTCGAAAAACATTACTTTGACGGTCATTTGACTTTACAGCGAAATAAAGAATCCTCCTTAATCGGCACAATCTCACCGATAAATTCCATTGTGTAGGAATTCCCACGTGTACTATACATTCGCAGCCTGGGGCTCAATATGGGATTCTTCATTTATCAATTTTTTAATGTTACGAACTTTAGAGGCTATCTTGGATCTAATCTGGTACTGTTGCCCTAATTTCTGTCTAATTGATTGAACGATACTGAATAACTGTGTCAATGGCGTTGGTTAGTTTTGATCGGTCGGTTTGGCTTTTGAAAGCCCCAAGCTTAATACCTTTCATATGGTATATAAGGTGACTAATACAGCAGCGTCAATCCACAGGGTGTGTTATTTTATTTCCTTGAATACTTGTCAATGGTGTTTCACAGTATTTAAATGAGACTGATTATTTAAATAAAACACTAAAAAAAAGAATATAGCTGTTAGCTAACAGCGTGTATTTCATTAGTTTTCATCGTAACCGATAATTGATTAATCGTAATAGACCCATGTCACGTAACTCTGTCATGCGACTTTGTCACTGGAGGATTTATCTCCCTTGATATATGAAAATTGTATCCTGTGTCCTGTCTTTTTTGAGAGAGCTGATTTTTGTATTCCTTCTGCTACTCTTTGTACTGAAGGCCCACAAATGTCAAAATATCTACTGGCTTCATTCATTGACTGAAATATTTTGTTCTCGTTAGTTGATGTATCAAATGATTTTACGGGTCTCTTTCCAACTGATTTAAAAGTACAAATTCTGCCCTTGTTGATATTCTGACTCTGTGAGATAGCTTGGAGATTATAAAGAGAATTATCGGCCTTGTTATTATTGATATGATCAATAACAGATTCATCTTTGATCAATCAATAAAAACATTCATATGCTATTCTGTGAATGTAATATGTCTTCTTCCCAACAGTAAATCGCAAATACCCTCTATTATTTACCCATCTAACCGGCTTCTTCAAAATACGGTGTCTCACAACACCATCACGGGATGCTTCATAATTAACAAGCACGGGGTGAGGTCTGAAGTCTTGGCTCATTTGTATAATAATACTATTTGTCTAATTTATTATTTGCTTTAATTATAAGTCTCTGTATATAATCTTGAGGGTTTTGTTTATAATCTTGTCATTGTTAAGGTCAATGACGGTATTTTTTATTCGTTTGTCATAATAGCGTTTTAGTTCCCTGTATCGTTTGCCGCAACAACTGAGACATAATTGATATTTTCCCCTTACCCCCACCCCACATCAGAGGCACGGGGGGGGGGGGGCAAGGGAACCGTTGCGAACGCTCTATAAATGATACCCACAGAATTCGCTTCTGCATGATTTGTTACACGGGGTTGTTGATCCAATCATAAACCATTTGCAGTGATTCATTATATATAAATTTCTTATTTAAATACATGTTTTAATTATATGACTGAGGAATTCGAGAGATTATCAGCAATTAAGCCCTACAAAAATATTAAATTCAATCTCGATAGAATCCTCAAAGATGTGCCAAAACGGGCAATAAATGATAACAGCTTGATAAAAAAAAATTCGTGACTGTGCTGTTGAATTCAAGCATGATGGAGCATCTCATAGCTGGTCAACATTTCGAATTGATGGTGTTGTTGATGCCACCATGAACGACGAAAACGCAGCTACGATAATATCACAACTTGACAGTAAAAAAAGTATTTTTTAGAGTGAAATTCATTATCCGTGTAGAATCAGGCGGTTGGATTATACGAGACAAATTTGAACCAATTCTCAAAGACAAGAAAACAGTCGTTGTTAGTCGTGATTCTAAGCCAGGTCTGTTAACTGGAATTGACAAACCATACTATGAACGAGCATACCCTGAAACAGCAGTTGTTTATGGGATATATCCGTTAAATGAAAAACCTGATATAGGAAAACTAAAACCAATGAAATACTCGTCGCCGGCGACCTCGTCGCTGAATTGTGTAGCAGAACGAATAACAGAGCATTTTACAAATGCATCCCGAGGGAACAAACTAACTGATTTACGGCGTAGCAAAAAAGCTCAATGGGGTTTAAAAGTGAAAGAGCGCGGAGCAACTATTAGCGATATAGCGAAATTAGAAACATCACTGAGATTTCCAATAACCGTTATGACGATAACCGGAAAAGTATTATATGAATCAAAATATAATAAAAATGGAGCCCCAATTAAAATTATTGATCATAACGAACACGCATGGACGTCCGCGGTCACAATATTTCCACGGAAAAGAACAATAAAGTATATACCTGACGAATTCTTGGGAGAAGAATTTTCCAGGGATGGTTTTCTCGTTGAAGAGAAACTATTCGATGCTATTGCGCATTTGAGTAAAAACGACCCCGTGTCAGTGTGGTTACTTCGCAGCGCTGAAAATCAAACGGATATTTTTGATCAGTTTGTAAGACCAAATGGTGAATTATACCGCATTGAAGCGTTTCACAACAAGATGAAAAAAAAAACAGCTAGTGGGTTTTTAACATGTGGCGAAGGCAATAACAGTGGCGAAGCCACCGATGAAATCAACAATGAGGAACAATTATTGACAAACTGTTTTACAATGCCGTCGGTTGCAGCTCATTTTGCAAGAAAGAAAAACACATGGAAACCAACACGAACTGAATTCTTGCCAGATATTGAGGCTAGTTGCCTCGACTTTAATCATGGCGGTTTATACAAATACGACCGTGAAAGTATCATTTCAGTTGATATGGTTGCTTGTTATCCAGCGAGTTTTCTTGGTTATGGAGAGTGTACTGAGTATTTTAAACGATTTGGACACCCCGTACATAAAATGACTCGTGTTGCGATTAATGGACCACTGCCTGATTTTGATTTAACCGGTTTTGCTCGTGTAATATCATTTGAATTCGCAGCAGGACTTCATCGCTGTTGTTATATTTGGATTGGTAGACACATGTCTGAAAAGAAGTGGCTGCCAATAGCGTTATTACGGTTCATGATTGATACAAAAATGTTAATTTCGTTGACAGTCAGTGAAGCAATTATATCATATCGGAAACAAACTAATGTCTGGTTACCAGAACCAGAAATTCTTGATAGTAAAATTGACGAATCCAGAAAACATATTCAGGCAGATAAAAAATATATCATTGAGTGGTCCAAACGGGTATTTAATCAACGAAACAGTGAAGCAAAAGATCTCGGCAGAAGAATAATTGGAAAATTCACTCAGGGAGGGAAAAAATGTGACTATAAAAGATATTCTTCACGGTTGATTATAGATAACACCGAATATGACTTTGTAATTGCAGATGCAGTATCTAAAAACATATATGTGGATCGCAAGGACGCTTTCCTGTCCGATGGAACAAAATTGGGTACAGTTGTTACTTACTGTGACGGTTACAGTTCTCTGTATACACATTTGAGGTAGTCTATGCTGGTTTATGCTTGTATCAATAGATTTTCAATGATAAATAGATTTCCTGACACTGCGGTTAGAGTCGCAGTTGATTCATTTTACATTGACAAAAAGTACATCAAAGAGGTGATTAAATTTACTAGCGGTAGCAAAGCTACTGGTGACGAGCACTGGGGTACATGGAGAATTAAAAAGGAAACGCTGCGTGATTATTCTAAATCAGCAGACGTTGGGATTAAAAACAATTACTTACACGGCGATAATTTATCAGAACGTTCTAATGCACCACCGATATCTGATCCAATTTGTAGATATAAAACAGTTTATTTAAACGGTTGCGGCGGGTCAGGAAAGACGACTCGTGCGATTGAATTATATCGAGGGCGAGCAAATATGATTGTAATGACACCAACCCATAGACTTGCAAGAGAAATAAAACAACGAAACATTGAAGCTTGTAATTATCACAGCTTTCTCGATACAAAGGTGATGAATGGACCCCTGAAAGAATGGGTGAGAAATTCATTCCTGAAATCATTATTTGGGATGAGATATGTACGGTTTCGGTAGATGTATTAAAAATGTTTCTTGATTGGTTACTGCGCGCGAATACAAAAGTGATAATGTGTGGAGATCATGGCCAACCACCACCAATTGTTGGCAGGGGTCCACATGATTGGTTGAAAGGGTTTGTTGACTATTATGAAGAAATTGATATTGACGACAGAGCACTTGATGAACAATTACGTGAGGTCAAGAAATTAATTAGATTACAACCGGATAGAATCCAATGTGAAATAATCAGAGAAATAATTCCTGAAACTCCCATGGAGGAATTTTGGGAAGCATGGAGACCAAATAATTATTTTGTGGCAAGTAGAAAGATAGTCAGAGACACACTTCAGCGAAAGTTGTTTCACTTGCATAAAGAAAAATTTCCAACACTTCCAACACCGTTGTGCTATAGACCCTCGGATACACGAAAGCAAAATATTGAAGTTGAAATTACAGGACGCCTGACAGAGTCAGGAACAGAAAAAAAAACACTAGCGTTAAATGATATTGTGTTGGTTGATATCAGTGCTGTCGAAGACGCATTGCGTGCTGATAAATCGACATGGACGCTAGGTTACGTAACGACGATACATTCCTCGGAGGGATTGACTATATCGGATACAATTGTTTGGATAGTCGATAATCGCATTGAGTGGTCAAATTTAGTCTATCTTGCAGTATCCAGAGTACGGCGAATAAATCAACTTTGAAGAATTGTTTTAGATGATGACACCACAATGGATGATATTGATGTTAAAATTATTGATAAAAAACTCTCCGGTTACAAACAACAAGACAAAAAAAAAAACAACGAGAATTTGACATTGATGTTGAATTATTAATTACACTAAAGCAACAACAGAATAATCACTGCGCGAGTTGCAATTGTATAATGAGTTAGCAGTATTCCGATAAAGATCCTCGACAATTTACCGTAGACAGAAAAAATAAGACTCGGTCATATCAGAAACAATGTGATGTTGACTTGTCTTGAGTGCAATAGACGCAACGACGCTAGTTAAGACCATGCGGTGGCAATTGAGTGTCGTCAGGAATCACTTGTAGTTGTTCGCGTGTAAAACCCCGCTGAGGGGCAGTTGAATCCAATTTATAGATTGCTGGTCTACCCGTAGATCGTGTTATATTAGATATTTTATGCGCGGTAATACTCCAAATAGGATCAGTAGCTCTTTTTTTACCACCTTCGAGTTCTCCTGGTTCATATAAATATCTTACGGTGACATTGTCGAGAATTGGCTGGGAAACGCTAGCGTTTCGTGGCTGTCCGGGTATATACTTTTTTTTATTGCGTTGTTAGGTTTCATATTGATTGTCCGAGTAATCTCGTTATTTAGCGCTGCAACTACTCCTGGTAACCTTTTGACCCATTCACGAGATCTTTTTTCTTGGATGAATTCTTTTGCGTATTGATATCCAAATAACCGCTCAGCAAGAGTCCGATTGAATCGTTCAACAATTGCCTGATCGCGATGTAACGCAGCATGCCCTCGTCGTATTGTGACATTGTGATGTTTCATTGTGGATGCAACCCCATCTTGAAATTCCTTGCCAGGATCAACTTGTAATAAATTTGACCAGCGTAGTGGACCTCGTCGATAAATCCTTTCAAATGCAGAAGCTACTTCAGTGGCCGACTTTGTTTTCAATGGCTCTGTTTGTTTGTATCGACTCGCAACATCAACTACGGTTAGCGCGTATTTATAACCGTCGTCATGTGGTAAAAATAATAAATCAGCTTGATGAACTTCATTGGGTACGATAACATCAAAATGCGAAAAGTTGATTTGTTTAGGACGCGGTAAATAGATTTGCCATATAGCCTGTCTGTATAACCAATTAGCTGCAGTGCCCCTTTTCACTTTTGCGGCGCTGGCGAGTTTACTGATTGCTGCTTTACCCTTCCAGTATCTTCTCGGAGAATAATAAATAGATTCCATATTATTAACTACCAGCACCTAACCTCAATTTACCTTTCATAGCCGATTTTACCAACCATGAAGCCAATTTTTCTTTGAAAGATTTATCAGGAATAGCATTTAACGCATGAATTAATTTCACATCCGCTAGATGTCTATGCTGCAGATTGCTGCTTTTATATGCAACATCATGGGCATGACACCCCTTATCAATAGCGTTTATCGGATACTCACCGGGTCGGGGCTGATTTTGATCATCAAGTCTGATATCTAATCGTGTTCCGGGGCCACAGTAGCTATATCCTGGAAGGTGCTTTTCTCCTGGATACTTTGCCCATGGAGTTCCAGGGAGTTTTGCTAACTTAGCTGCAATATCACCTCCTCGTTTTTTTAAAACATCTCCGGATTTCATAGAAACAAATTTAATTTTTTTTATACCACATGTTGCACACCTACCAGTAAGTGCTGATCTGTTATTTTTAGTTGTAATCGTCGTCACATCATTTGTGCTAGTACGCGTTTTACACTTCACACAATATAGATCCATAATTTATGTATAGAGATATGAATGTAATTGATTTTTCAGCCACCAAAACAAGAGAACCAGTTAAGCATCATGCAGCGCTACCAAACTCTATCCGCGCAATTATAATCTGGCCATCTGGATCCCGCAAGACGCAATTGTTGCTCAATTTAATAATGAGATGGATGAAGTGGGATAAGTTATATTTAGTTGCTCCTAGCGTAGATGATCAACGATGCAATGAAGTGTTAAAGGATTTAAACGAGAATGCATCAGAAATTAAAGGTGAGAACGTCATTGATTTTATAACTGATATTGACGAGGCACCATCCGTGGATGACCTTGATGGGAGCATTAACAATTTAGTCGTATACGATGATGTAATGTTAGACAATAAAAAAAACAGCTAGAATATTTTCCCGAGGCAGGCATAAAAACACTGACGTGATATATGTCACTCAACGCTACACTCAGATTCCAAAAGTGATCAGAGATAACTGTAATATTCTTGCTGTGTTTAACGGCGTTGATACACATACGCTGCGAAATATTTGGCAGACATGGTGTTCCAATATGGACTTCAGTCGATTTCGAAATTTCTTTAGTCATGCTCAGTCGGTCCCACACGGATTTATAACAATAAATTTACATGACCCTCGAACACGATATCGTATCGGACTTGATCAAATATTCGGTTGAAGTCGTAAAACCATTTTCATCATGGATAATGTATTAACCCGGCAGCGGCTAGGGGCGCAATGTCGTCATTTTTTTGTGCTGGAAAATCCATTAAAATTTCACTGAAGCGTTATTTTGCCGAAAGGACAGCATTTGTAGGAAGCCTTGGATTAGCAAATGGACGCCTGGAAAAGTTGTAGAATTCGCCCCCTCTGCTGCTACCTAGGAGGTACTAATACTGAAGAAATTATTTGTATAATGACAGATGACCAGACGCGTACCTTCAGGACAAAGAAATTCAGATACTACAATAGTAGGATTCATTTACGATTCTCTTAAATGAAAGCAACTACTTTCGCATTTATTTAGCAATGATTCAACTCAGTTGCTGACCTCTCATTTGTAAATTGTGACTATTTGCAGTATAATACTTGAAATAGCAGAGAAAAATGATTACAACTTAATGCAAAAGTATATTGAAAGCAACTACGGTATTATCTAAAGCAATTCTACAGCCTTGCTAATGGTTCAAAACATACAAGTTAGTAAATTCTTATTTTATGAAAAAATTCCTTGTTGTAGCCTGAATTATTTAAATTGTCATGTATAGTCGGGCTTGAATGAAATTATACAGATGCTGTTTTGATGAGGATACCAAAGCTAATTCTAGCAGATAAATCTACATTTACTTCAGTCTGAGCTGTTTAGTTATTTTCGGTTATTATCATAATATATTTGCTGGTCTTGCGATGTTCAGTTTTTATTTTTAATGTTCTCGTGCTCCTACAATAAATATAGCGTTATACATAAAACTATGACTGTCAAATATATTCTGTTCTCTTACCTACAATGTTTGTCTATTTTTGAAACGGCATCTAATTTATTAGATTTGAGGAGGCACCAAGAAAATTTAAATTACTATGCAGTTTTGAAATTTTCACCGATATTTGTTTGGCTTGGTGGCTTAAGGCACATGAACACAAAAAGGTTATTTAGTTCCAAGGTGAATGGAGCAACGATAGTCGAGCCGGGTTAATATGATGGCTGCTTAAGAAGTCTTACTCTTCGGTTGCAAGACCGGCAGGATAATTACTGAGCTACCACATACATTTATCTAGATGTCTGCTGATCATAAATAAAGTCACGTGATCCTACAGGAAGCAATTTATAGATATTCTTACTAAATGTCAGCGGTGTCATGGATAATATAGTATATGAGATGTTGGTCCCTGTCGTGGATGTTTCATATAAATTTTCTGTAGTAGTGGTTATTATGGCATGCAAGACCTTCCGAATTAATTACAACGATGTTTTATGTTAATTGTTTTCAACCAAAAGGACAATTCCATGATTCAGGTAGCAATAGACGGAACATATCGGAGAAATTAGAATTAGGCGATTATGACATACAGGAGAGGACTTGAAATATTGCATTTGTGTGGGAATATATGAACGAGTTTTTCGGGTGGAAATACTGCACGACCCTGGATTGCACTATATCCATATGACAAAACTAGTTAATAATAATAATAATAATAATAATAATAATAATAATAATAATAATAATAATAATAATAATAATAATAATAATGAGGATTTTGTATAGCGCCTAATTTCTAGAAGCTCGAAACACTTTACAACATATAAAATGAAATGAGTACAAAAATTAAAACAAATAGATACCATGAAATTAGAAAACAAAAAAATGCTAAACATATTTCAGGTAGGCAAACATTTTTAGGTCTTTATGTTTGTTCTTGCAGTCGGAAAAGGTGAGTTTTACCAGCACTATTGAAAGGGATCACTATGTCTTTGGGTCTAATTTAATAGGCAATTCATTCCACGTTGCTGTTCCAAGGTATGCAAAAGAAAACTGTCCATATGACTTCGTTTTCATAGTGGGAATAATGAATATACAATTGTCAGAAGAGGAGCGCAAGTATCATGCTAGTGTGTACACATGGGTGAGGCTAGATCGATATGTTGGACTGGAGTCCGTCATGGAAACGTAGCAAAGATAACACATTTTTTGTTTGATTCTGGATCGAATGGATAGCTAGTGTAGGGTACAGAGCAGTAGGGATGTGTGATCATGGCAATCGAAGGATGATCGGATCAGCTGTGTTTTGAACGTTTAAATACAAATGCAGTAACCGTTATATTACATGCTTTTTATTACAAGTATATGGTCATTTTCGTAATCTACCAAAGCCTTAATTATATAAATAAAAATTCACTACAAGAAACCGTATTCAGAACTAAATACACAACCGCAGATTCATCATTACACAATAACATTATCGCTCCGTTCAGATAAATTTTAATATTGTCGCCCTTGACATAACGTTTGAAAGAAAATTGCGTTTTGGTCTATTTAAAATTGAATTTGGAGTCATATTGTGAATGAATGCGCATTGCATCAACTTTTCCATTTGATCGGGAACGAATAGATGTTGGTATTTTGGACGATGCTGCAAAATTTTGTAATTATGGACTGGATTCATCTGTGTCAATTCTACATGAATTGCATCGAATTGAAGCAACAAGGGAGAAGCTTGTTGACATCTACAAGTGTGTTTCTGTTCTGTCATTGAATGTCTGAAATCATAATGTGGGAAAAATATGAAGTCTTTCAATTGCAATTGACAAAAGGACGATAAGGAATTTAATGTTCATTTGATTCTGAGTGCAGTAAGGAGGTTATAATTGCACCTTGATAATAGTCTAAATTACGGTACAATTTGGAAATGTGTAATCAAGCTTGAGAACCCATTGCATGGTTCATGTAATTCAGGTTGGCAGAACTAAGAAAGTACATATTGAAGAAATTCAGGATGCAAAACTGTCAGTATATACTTTGATAGTTTGCCATTCTTACTACCAGCTAAGTCTTTGCCTTGTCACTTGCATGTTTTTTGTAAAGAACCATGTCTGGCGTCTATGGCTATCCTAAATCCGAAACATTGTATCATAAACGTTAACGTGGAATGTGTCAAAGCACTGGTATGTGGCAGTTCACGGAACATCTCGTTTAGTTCGTTCAGGAACAAATTTAATCAACCAAAGCGTAAAGAGTCTACTACAAGTATTTACACGATTTGCTTACAAAGTAGTTCCTAATACACTACTGGGCACACATGAGTTCAATATTAAGTTGCGCGAGAGTTTAATATCGTAAAATACTGAATGATTCTGACAATGTAAAGTTAACAGAGAAGAAAATGAGCATATAATAATTTGTCATATTTCACGGACACAATATAGCACATCTTTTGGAGGAACATTTCCAGAATAAGTCAGTTGTCTCACTACACGCTGTAAACAGACACATAGCCTTTATCATTTATTCAAAGTAACTAAAAATTCACCATACCTATCTGGAAACCCAATCAGAGAGTGTCCAGTTAATAAAACTGTTTATTTCAGTTCTTAAAATATAATAAAAAAGAAATTATCCTTATAAACCATGAATGTATTCACTAATTGTTTTAGTCCAACTGTCAAACGTTTTGTATCAGTATTTATTACTCTATTAGTTGATGTTACAAAGTCTCTCTAAGTTATCAAGCAGATCACGCTTGATTCAACAGCTATATACTACTGTCGTCTGGCTGACTTTCACTGATTACACTTTATCAAGCAGACATACAGCTTGATTGACTTTCACTGATTACACTTTATCAAGCAGACAGAAATGATTGACATTTGTTGATTACACTTTATCAAGCAGACAGACAGCTTGATTGACATTTATCGATTACACTTTATCAAGCAGACAAACAGCTTGATTGACATTCATTGATTACATATTATCAAGCTGTCTGATTGCTTGACTGACTGGCATTTATTGATTACATATTATCAAGTGGTCTGACTACCTAACTGACTGACATTTATTGATTATATATTATCAAGCGGTTTGACTACCTAACTGACTGACATTTATTGATTACATATTATCAAGCGGTCTGACTACTTAACTGACTAACATTTATTGATTACATATTATCAATCGGTCTGACTACCTAACTGACTGACATTTATTGATTACATATTATCAAGTGGTCTGACTACTTAACTGACTAACATTTATTGATTACATATTATCAATCGGTCTGACTACCTAACTGACTGACATTTATTGATTACATATTATCAAGCGGTCTGTCTACCTATCTGACTGACATTTACTGACTACATAATATCAAGCGGTCTGACTACCTAACTGACTGACATTTATTGATTACATATTATCATGCGGTCTGACTACCTAACTGACTGACATTTATTGATTACACATGATCAAGCGGTCTGACTTCCTAATTGACTGACATTTATTGATTATATATTATCAAGCGGTCTGACTGCCCATAACTGACATTTATTGATTATATATTATCAAGCGGTCTGACTGCCTAACTGACAATTATTGATTACATATGATCAAGCGATCTGATCTCCTAACTGACTGACATTTATTGATTACATATTATCAAGCGATCTGATTTCCTAACTGACTGACATTTATTGATTACATATTATCAAGCGGTCTGACTACCTAACTGACTGACATTTATTGATTACGCATTATCAAGCGGTCTGACTACCTAACTGACATTTATTGATTACACATGATCAAGCGGTCTGACCGCCTGATTGACATTTATTGATTACATATTATTAGGCAGTCTGCCTGTGTGACTAACATTTATTTATTAGATATTATCAAGCGGCCTGGTGGTCTGATTGGCATTCAGCTTTGACAAGGTATCAAGCGGCTTGACAGTCATCCACTAATTGCACATTACCAAGCGTTCTTACTGACTGACTGACATTCATTTATTACACATTATAAAGCGTTCTAACCGTCCAACTGCATCCAAGCTTTGCCAGTCATCAAGCAATCTTACTTCCTGACTGACAGCCACTGATTACACAATATTAAGTAGTCTGTAACTACATCAATATTACAGCATATGCAAATTCAAGAAAGAGGGGATGTCCTCACCCCGCCCCAACATAAAAATTACGTCCCTGCTTTATCAAGCGAATCTTAAATGTTTACTTTCACGATTTTAGCTTATAATATATTTACTGACTGACATCCATTGATTACAAATTATCCGGTGGACCAAGTACACCTCAACCGATGATTACTTCTGCTGTCTGAATAACATTCACTGATAACAAATGTTACTTTTTTAAATAAAAAAAGTAATCTTTTCAACAGGGACGTCATTTTAAGTGTTCTCCGGAAGGAGGGGGAGACGTGGCTGGGGTGTGCAAACTTGATTCTTGGGGTAGGGGAGGGGCAACGTATATAGACTACATCAATATTACAGCATATGCAAATTCAAGAAAGAGGGGATGTCCTCACCCCGCCCCAACATAAAAATTACGTCCCTGCTTTATCAAGCGAATCTTAAATGTTTACTTTCACGATTTTAGCTTATAATATATTTACAATTTGTTTTAGAAAACTATTCTCTTGATAGGTGTTTCTTGTGTATGCTGCGCACAATTTTAGACAAAAATTATTTACTAAACGAAGGAGTGTTTCTGTTTGAAATTAAATCAATTCATTACGTTTGCTTTGTCTTATATTCTCGATCATGGTTTAGCGTTCGTTCCTTATTTCACCGTAACTGAGTGATTCATATATATTTTTTAATTTTGTTTCCTTTTATGAATGAATATATTGATATGTTTAATCATTGTCATACGATTAACAAAGAAAAAGGTTTTTTTCTCTCTCGCCATAATCTCAAAATATCTTAAAAGATATCATCAGAAATAGGTGCGTATAGATTACAACGACAAATAATTACATGTTTTATGTTTGCCTATCTTCTCTAGATAGAGGCAACAACATGCATCACCTCACCCATTTCATGAGATTCGACGTTTGTGAATTAAGAGTTTATTATAAAATAATATACAGTCTAAAACGTTGAATAAATTTTATAATATTCAAGAAAATTTTTCAGCTACAAATATTTCACCGAAAAGGTTTACATATAATAAGTTGTTAAGCAGGGACGAAGTTGATTTATTTTGTTATCTAGATGGAGACAGTAAGAAGTATAAATCATGCACAAAAAGGTGTCAGACTTGGTAATAGTGTCAACTTGCAGAAGACTGAAATGTTTTATTCATGAGACTTTTATATGCAATACACGTATGTGGAAGCACACACTTAGCTCTCGTTGCTAGGAATTGAATAAAACAGGATTAATAATTATAATAAAATAAATTCTCATGTTTTTAACTTTGGTTTATTAACATCAATAACATACATTTAAATAGGCCAGACTTACTCAATAAAGCGAACGAAATAAATTAGAATATGTCTGGGCAACTGGACTGAATACTACACTGACTGTGCGTCCTATTTTCACTTTCTCTAATATTTGGCAAGGTTACTGATGCAGGAATGACTAAAAACTGACATTGAAAAGTTGATGTACACGTGTTGCAAGGGGTTTCTTTGCAATCATTAATTAAAATGTTTGTTTCAGTCGCAAAAGCGTCGAAGTATGTACCATCCACATTAATAATTTTTGCATGCATGTATGTTGGGTCTAGTGTTTTCAAAATGTTTTAGAATACAAAAATTGAGCACAAACTCAGAATGCATTTAAAATTGTCATTACACATTACGTAACCTAACTCAATTAAATTTGTATGATTTCATAATTTCTCTACATTGACTTCTCTCGTTCTTTACAAATGATCACAATAAGAAGATAATTCCATACTGTAAAAATTAAAATTTTCATTGTTTGGTAATAAGAGGTAAAACACTAATGATACATTCTCAAAAGAAAGACAAATAGCTAGCTAAGGTTCAGATATGTTAATCATATACACTGATTTGCCGATCGAGATGATATTTGTGTTTTCGGTTATTTGCATATGAAGCCACCGCATCCAATCAAAATTAAATTGTTCTAATTTCAACACTGTTTCGACATGATTGAGACAACAGGAGCACATAAGCTGAGTGGACTCATATAAAAAAAAAACAAATACACATGTAATGGCTTCTCTCTGGTGCATAGTGACACTTTTGATTGTAATCTTACAAAGTATCCTTTGAAACTGATTGCCTCGAAAATTTTCGGCTAATATACAATGCACCGCTATTAACGTCAGTGGTCAATTTGCATTACATATTAATAAATGTCGCTAGGACAAAACGCTAAAATATTTGCTCGATCCGCCAAGATGTAGATATGATTAACATATAATCCCTCTAACTAGCGAAGATGAGGTCTGACTGCAGTTTTCGTATCTTTCGTTTACCTTTGACCTGATTATATTTTATTTTGCCAATGTATCTCAGCCTTGGACCATTATTTTCTTTAAGGTGTCTTATTTAATGAATTTCCTACCAATGGTGACACATTTAATTTATACCAGTGTATATTGCCAGAAGAGATCTATTTTACCCTTAGTAGACTAAATGTCGAGGTCACTTTATAAGAGAAAATTAACTGATACATAAAACCACATACAATCAAGCTAGCTTTATTACAAGTTAAAACTTCATAAAGTCCATCATAAAATGAAACATAAATACATAGAAAATTTCCAAACCACCTGCTGCGGGTTCGACGTTCCACTGATTGAACTATCCCATTTCCTTTATTTATAAACCTCCTCATGTAAAGTTTCCTGTATAATATCTAGCTGGGTTGGGCGAGTGTGTCGCTTATACGGCGAATTCAGAAGGAAGGAAGAACGGATGATATGATGAAATGATTTTATAGTGGACAAAATATCAGTTGTTTTCAAATGACGTCACAAAACATGCACTTCCATATTGGCCGTGCTGAGTCTCAAGCCACACCAACATGCACGTTACACTGTTCATTCAATATCAATAAGAAGGCATGTCTCATTTTGTGCTTGATAATATCCTAATACATCGTAAATTATTGTGCAAATCAACCATAAGAGACTAAATGTGACTTTTTTCTCTTTTATTCTTCAAATTAAACATCGAATTTCAACTATTTGAACTACTTTTTCATAAATGTTCAAAAACAGATGCATGAACAAACGGATACGCAAACAAGCAGAAACATGTGATGATTTTAAATTTGCATGGGCTTATATCAATCACTTTGTTATCGAACAAGTTTAAAATAGCAATGGTTAATACATAATTTCATTTTTCTAAATGGATTTCAAGAATTACTCCATTTTGATATTAGACACAAAGTCGTTAGACACACGTTTTATTGAATTTACTAAAAATGAAACGTCTTTGAACAGTTCTTGCTTTAGTCTCATCTTCCACCCATCATTTCCACCATTATTAAGCACTTGATTTCTCGAAAAGTATTTGTACATAGCATATTTGACATAATACACATACGTTTATATTTTAATTCCGTAACTGGTATGTATCCTGAAGGTTTTTGTTCTCAAAAAATATTTCAGTATGACAATGTTTTTGACATCATACAAAATATTTTTTAAATCGCATTGTCCGTTTGTCAAAGATAATTGCATTTCTAATTGATAGCAAGATGTGTATTAGCAATTCATCTTCACCATTCCGTCTTCCGATATAAGCCAGGGACCGTCCTGTTTCTTTTTTGTTTGTTGTTGCTGTGTTTTTCATAATATATGGCACTTAATGCAACGTCTCAATGAAGTAAAATATCCTTATTGACTATTTAATCAGATTTTTATCCTGAACATACGTGATGACTGATTAGGTTCGTTAGGGAAACAGATTGGCGGTGTAATGTGCGCACGAGTTGCGTTCTGGGTATTTGTGCACACAATCGGGACGTTTATGAAAACAACACATTCGAAATGGACGGCCGCAAACCTTCTCCGAATGATTATAAATTCTCTGCTATATTACGATTGTGACTGAACGGGTGGAGTTGTTAGTTTAACAGACAATTGTGACCTCAGTAAATCCTAAGAATTATTTTAGATGCAAAAAGTGTTATCTTCGAGTATGAAGGACTACACTTGTCCATGTCATTTGCGATATGTCTGACTGTCTCAAACATTAACACAGTTTCATGTTAACAGACACATTATATCACAATATAAATTCCAAACATAAGTATTTCCATAAGTCAGTTTATAGTAATTGTTTTCATATTTGCATCACTCCTATATTATTCCAATGTTTGTGGGAAAATCGAAATGTCAGTATATTCTGATTAAAAAAACTGAGGAAAATAAATGATATATCATAATAATATATATGATAATAACAAAGTAAAAGAAAAATCAACGCTATTTTCGGTTCTGTATTTATCCTGGAAGCAGAAGTAAAAACTATCTTACAAATCACATTTTCATATGAATAGCTGTCCACTTCTGATTGGATGATATAAGGGATGTCGTCAATCATAATATTATGGATATTTTGCACATTTACCGCATGTTTCGTAAAAACAATAATATGGAAGCTCTCATGAACATTTTTCGTAAAAACAATAATTATGGAAGCTCTCATGAACTGCTTTAGGTTTTGTCCACAAAAAAAATATTTGATACTGTTTAACATCGAGCTTCGAGCTCCGTGTTATAATGCAAAGTACCCGGAGTAACGTGTACATATTTAACTCTACTGGTCACAGACCCATGATTTCTTTAGTTGATTGGTTGGTTTTTAACTGCAATTTTAGCATGTTAATGGCTATAATATCTCGAGGAAACAGGAAATAAGTGTCCTTCCCAATAAGCACACCCTGTCAGCCGACTTGGCTTAATATGGCTTAAATTGAATCAAAGATCCTAGGATTACGAGTTTGACGATCAACAAAACGAGCTACCGCACCTCCTTGGTGAGTGACACCTACCCCCCTCCCCCCGCCCTGTCGTTAGTTCTCGTTTTGACCATGGGAATAAGTCCACTCTATGGTCAGAGAACGAGAAGAAACACTATTATCCGTTTATGACATATCAGACGTTTTGCAAAGGTAAGACCGCCGTTGGCCATATTTAAGAGTGTAAGTGCAGTGACGGAAGAGACATAAATGATAATCTTACGAGAAACAACGGACTGAGCAGGGCATTCATAATGACGGTAATTTAGTAAGCGCATACAAAGCAGTTTTTGGAAGGAAGTCATTTCGATAGTATCGTCTTGGAAAATGAAATTGTTAATGATTTAGTAGACATGGAATGCGATAAGAACACACATTGCTATGCCGTATACTTACTTGTATAACAACAATTCTCCTTAATATACAGAAGCACAAAATCAGGTAAGTATGCTATAAAAAGCACACAGTAATTGTGTCAGGCAGTGGAGCAGGTAATGAACTTGCAAATAAATTACTAACATGTATTAAATGTAAAATGAAACCCAGCATATTGCTCAGCAAGAAATCTTGGTACAAGTACAATATAATCAATAGTGATACACGTAGCGAGGAGTGGTCTTAAGTTTACAATCGTGCGAAACTTTGTATAAACAAGCGCAAGTTGATATATTTTAATTATAAATTAGTTCATAGAACGATCGTCTCTAGTATTTAATAAAAAGCAATTAATAAGCATAGATCACAACCGATATACTTTTTTGTAAGAGTGAAAAGTAAAGTAAAGAACATGTCTGGGACTGGGAAATTACATTAAATTGTTGGCACCGTTTTACATAAGACCTTATCGCCTAGACATTGTAATATCACAAAAGATATTTGCACATGAAGCTGATGTGTCTCAGTTCAATATATGCAGCCTTGCATATGTTCATGACATGTCGGTTCAATGTGAGCGTACTGTCTAGAGTAACACCTAGGATTCGTACTAACTGCGTGAATTTAACATTGGTGTTGCTGATATTTATTGTCTGAGGAATAGGATGTGAATGAGAAATTCTTTGTGTTGTGATAAACATGACCTCAGTTTTATCATCATTCATCTGCAGTTTGTTACATGTCATCCGTGATTTCACATCAGAAGTGCACCTCTTTACTTCATGGATGGTAGCATCAACACCAGTTGGGTGGCTAGACTTGTATATTTGGGTGTCATCAGCGTACAATTGGTGAGACACTGGGTGATGATCTGTGACACTTGAGAGCGGCTGAGTATATAGAAGGAAGAGACCAGGTCTAAGAACAGACACCACAACATAGATCAACTGAGCTGGAGTTTATTCCATTTGCATATACAATTCGTGTCCTGTTGACTAAGTAGAATTTGAATCACTATAACGCTGTATTCTGAATACCAAATACATGCTGGAGACGGGGAAGCAATATATAATGGTCTATTGTGTCAAATGCTGCAGACAAATCAAGAAGGTTGAGGACTGTAATCTTTCCACTATCCAAAGCAGAAATAATGTCATTAAATACTTTCAGAAGAGTAGTTTCAATACTGTGGCAAGGACGATATGCAGACTATACATTGCTAAAAAGACTAGTTGAATTCAGAAGAGATACCAGTTGGATGAGAACAACTTTTTCTAAGATTTATTTTATGAATGGGAGATTAGAAACTCGGCTGCAGTTTTTTTTAAATCGTTATGGTCAAGTGTGTTTTTTTTCAGCAGAGACTTTACGATAACAGTTTTGAAGAATGATGGGAGAGAGATATATAAATTACATCATTTAGTAAAGACCATATTGGGTCTAAGCACTCAAGCAGCAGTGATGATGGCATTTGATCAAGTTCACATGACTTTGATGTACTCTTCATCCCGATTATCCATACTAAATCCATAGAGACATGTTCAAATGCTCCTAATGGTTGTCGCTGAAATTCTTTCTCATAACTGTATGGTGACGAGTCAATTGAAATTAGTTTGTGCTTTATCAGTGAAGAAATTTGCAAATAGGTCCAGAAGGTCTACTGGAGATAAGGTAGTTGGATTTGTACATTTGTTCCTTGACATTAGTTTATTAGTTATCTCTAAGAGCTCTCTGAAGCTGTAACTGTCCGTAATTTTAGTACTGTAGATGGATAATTTGGCCAAATGGACTATGTGTGTGACGTTCTTCTTAGCGGCTTCATAGATTTGTTTATGAATAGTGAGTCTGCTGGAAAGCCAAAGCCTCACTATTTTACGGCGATGTCTTTTAGCAGTGCGAAGCTAGTTCCTAACACTGCTATACCATGGGGAACACGTTTTTATTGATACTCTGCATTTGGTGGCTGGGGTATGTTTTTCAAGAATGAACTACGGCAGTTATCGAGTTGTTCTGCTGTAGGATGTAAGCAAGTTGTTAGGTTTCCTTGGATGTCATGCATTAATTTGGTTCTATTTATCATAAAGAGGTTTCTCTTAGTAACAAAAAAAAGATGGAGGGTTAGGGGCTGATAAAAGCGTTTATATTTAATTGGCAGGGCAGGGCAGCGTCCATGGTGTCTGACGGAGAGGTAATGAACCAGGAAAGCTTTACGGAGGCACATGCATTGGCATTTGATCGAAACAATTGGAGGGAATTGATCAGATGTTAACCAGCACAGTGCCTCGAGGAGCACACTAGGTCAGGAGACTGACGATGATGCTGCTGATGATTATATATATATATATATATATATATATATATATATATATATATATATATATATATATATATATATATATATATATATATATATATATATATAGTCCGCCTTTTTCACTTTTTCAAATGAAGTCAATAAATTGGCACTATTTAGCCAATATTATGTAATGAGCAGTTATACAATATACACATGTACATATCGATTGTCTATTATTATTGTATACTAGGGTTGTCCCAAACAACGCCATTAGGTTTTTTTTAAGACCTTGTTCTCCTGGAAGTAAAAGATAAAATTAAAAATTAAATATATACGCCATTATTAACGTTGATAAAGAGCTTGCTATATTTGTCACATAGTTGATTAAAAAGAAACAAAAACCGACAAAAATATGATATCTCTAGACAAAGTTTTCGTGACTAAAGGTTATCGGTAAGACGAACGTTACATATACAAACCTTTTAAACTACAGACCCGAACCGAAATTAGAAAGTAATGTTTTATGCCAATACCCTTTCAATGGAGTGAACTTATCGCAGGTAAAATCTTGATCATGTCCACGATAATATAAGAGGGCACTAATAAAATATGACCATTCTAGCACAGAGACGTTTATTAATGAGCCATTACAGCCTGTAGTAGTACCAACGTACAGCTATTCTTTGAGAGAGAAAATGTACCATTAAGGAAACGTTAGTTGATAGTTCAATCACTGTACATTTAACGCAGTAGGTGCATCTGTTTGCCAATGTGCCAATGTGACACGAATAAAAAAGATGAATATATAAATTCAAAATAACGTACTTGTCAAATATGAAAATGGAAATGACAAAGTCTGTGTGTGTGTGTGTGTGTGTGTGATTAGGATTTTTAACGTAGCTTTAACAATTTTTCAGTCATATCGCTACGATGTCTGCAGTGAGGCAGTTTATTGCGATGTCTAGCACTGGGGCATCATGCCGCAGACATGTAGCATGATGTGCTACCCAGTCACATTATCCTGATACCAGGCAGACCAGTCCTAACACTAACCTCTTAATGCTGAGCGCCAAGCGAGGCAGCTGTTTGTTACATGTACCATTTTTGTAAGTCATTGGTATGACTCGACCCAGGATAAAACACACGACCTCCCGCTTGTGCGGCGGACGCTCAAACTAGGCCACCAGAGCGGTCCCACCACATTTGACATAAAGACAAAACTTGACCAATATGTGACGGACGTACAATCTGCTTAAAATCCGATCTCCAATATCTTACCATAAACGCTGATTTTTATCAGCCAGTCAGTTGAAAACCTCTATCTTCGCTTATTGCAATCTGAGCAATATGGTTGAAAGGCATCAATGTGCACTGAACGATCTGATTCGCGTTCAAATTTCTGAAAGCTGTATTTAGATTAGCTAGTTGAAAGGTCACCAGAACATGACCCCTATGCCGCCGCTGCCAGATTTTCCCGTGTGGACTATGGAAATCCGATTTTAATCAGATTTGACGGACAAACGGACAATGGTAACACTTTATGCCAACAATCACTATCGTTGTCCAGTGGCATAGCTATGCATAATTATTATGTTTCCAAAATGTCCAGGAAAGTCACTTTGACCCATTACGTATGTCAAGACATTGCCTAGCTTTCTTTTATCCCACCATCAGGACAGATTAGACATGAATATTATTCTACAGACTCTCATCTACAACAAGTATCATGTTGCTATGAGAGAGAGAGAGAGAGAGAGAGAGAGAGAGAGAGAGAGAGAGAGAGAGAGAGAGAGAGAGAGAGAGGCGACACATGTTTCGTCAGTAGAACATTGATTTTTCTATGTGGCCAATCCTTGATTTAGATGTACATTCTACACGTTAATAACTATCATGGAATGTTTCACCCTTTTGCCCTTCTATCTCTCATCTAAAGATACTCTGAAGATACTATCTAACAACAAAACATAGAACTCAAGTACTCTAAGTGCTGCTATCTACTTTAATAAATAAATTAACCCTCCAAGAACCAAGAATATTTACCTGACAAGCCAGGAATAGCCTCCGGAGAATATATATATATATATATATATATATATATATATATATATATATATATATATATATATATATATATATATATATATATATATATATATATATATATATATGTATATATATATATTGCACATTGAACCTTAAAGTTAAAGTTGAATGCATTTAACATTTAGATTGGATTACATTTCAACCGGAGACGTCTTTGAGAAGGGTAACTTTGACCTTTCTGCTTCTTCTTGTCGCATGTCAGCGTTAAACTTAAAAGGGAATTCATATATTCTGACTGTTTTAAGAAATGATTGTATTAGGAATTGTTTTAGAGACAACTGCTTATGACTATCCCGAGTGAAATTAAGGCGTGCACCTTGGAAGAAATATCAATTTAAAGTGACAAACATGGTCGAATTTCTTTAGCATGACAGTTCCTGGGAGAAACGTTTGGTTCCTATAAATCATAGAATAAAAGAGGTGTTTTCATCATTAAACAAGATAGGGACCTGGCGTTAGTGTTGTTTTTAGAAGAGAAGGGTTTATTGATAGGACGCACACTTTCTAAAGATAATAACATTAAGGTACGCAATTTTAATTTCACGTAATATTCTATATTTTTAATTGTTTGTTTTATGCAATTGCGCTTGATATAACTAAGGATCATGTTATGCATAGTTTACTCATTTTCGTGGAAATGTGTTGATACAAAAGTTGTTATGCAATTAATCTTTATTAATTTTATAGTTACTAGTTCACTGGTAAAATTAATTGCACGCCTCCCAAATTTTTATATGTAAAGGATTTCATGGAGTTATATGAAGAAAGAAAAGGAATAATTTCCTTTGTCTGTTATGATGATACTGATTGTCGAGAGTTAAGGATAATTACCTAATTATATTTGATTTGGTAAAGTTAAATTATCTTGTAGGTCAAGGATTGAAAGAAGTCAGGATTTGTAAATTTTATGCAATGGTAATCGAACATGTAGTAGCATACGGTAATTTCGATAGACCGCTTACATGGTAATTTATGACCTGTCGCTGTGAAGCGAGGTTAAGGCACTGTCATATTATGTCAGAGTTTACACAATGTCTGGATAGCTAGGGTGTTCTGAGTAACGTAATGGAAGGAATTTTATGTAAGACTAAAAAGTCGTACATATAGTGCTTTGGAGATAAGTTTATCCTTTAAGGAAACTGAGAGAGAGAGAGAGAGAGAGAGAGAGAGAGAGAGAGAGAGAGAGAGAGAGAGAGAGAGAGAGAGAGAGAGAGAGAGAGAGAGAGGCGAGTGAAGTCCGGAAAAAGGAGAAGCGACGAGTTCAGAATAAAAGACAAGGAAGTCAAAGAAGGATGAGGCCATCTGAATAGGAAAACCCAATGAAATAGGAAACGTTGGGACACGGTCGAGAGGAAGGCGATGCAATGCGTCGTGAACATTGCGCTATTCTCATCAGTCGTTATGATGATGAATTAAATCTAAATTAGACATGGGTATTAACTCCAGTTGAAAATGTAAGTTGAATTGAAATTACCACTATTAATTTGATTGATTAAATCTGTTATTTTTCTTGTCTACGGAGTTTTGTATTGTATTATTTCTTCCCAATAATCTTTCCCAGTCCTCGTTTGATATTCGATTTACTTACTCAGATCGGGTCATGACATCGAGCGAGGTCATTTCCTAGAAAATGTAGCTAAATCCAATTAACTACCTCACTTACTAGCAGGGAGACGTTACAATATATACAAAACGGTAGCTTATAAACTTAATATACCACACAAAACACTTGTTTCATGTTTCATCCCTCCTTTTGATTATATATATATATATATATATATATATAATTTCCATTGTTGTATGTACATAATGTTTTCATTTGTCTGTTTTGGATATTATGATTGGATTGAGAGATAAGGATTTATGATGACACCGACGACAATGACGACGATAATGACAACAATGGTGCCCATCAGTATTAAAAGGTTACTTGTATTCACAATCACACTAAAAGTTACACCGAAATGAACGTATCTATTTAATCCAGCTTTTAAATTTTCGTCTAGGATGACAAAGTTGAAAGATGGAATTACAAAACAGAAATGGATGGTCTCATCACCATTAATTCCGTATTCTTCATTCTTTAATATAAGAAAAGAAAATATGACATTCACGGATTGATATCAAACGAACACAGTAGTCATCTTACACAAAATGAATGGCATTTATCCTCCACAAAGTTCACATTTGATACGGGCTATGATAATATTCCAATTGAAACAGGATATGATTATATATGTTGTTGTATTTGTTGTAGGGTTCAACGCCACTTTTCAGCACAAGGCTATAAATGGCAGCGAGTATAAATGTGGAGGATAAACCGGGAAAACTCCGGAAAGAATCACCGACCCACGAGAAGCTTCTGGCAAGCTTTCTTACATGCCACATTTATCGAACCCGAAACTCAAACCCACTCAGACAGAGGTGAGATGGAATTGACCCGTAACGGTGAGCACTTTAGACAACTTGGCCACTCGGGACCCGTGGTTATATTTAATGTATTTAATGACAAAGGCCAAGATTATATTTAATGACACAGGCTATGATTATAATCAGTTTGATACAGATTATATATATATATATATATATATATATATATATATATATATATATATATATATATATATATATATATATATATATATATATATATATATATATATATATATATATATATATATATATTCAATATGATTATAGTCATTCGACACAAAATGTGATAATATTCAAATTGACAGAAGCTATGATTATATTGATACGACACAAAATGTGATAATATTCTTATTAACATAGGCTATGATTATATTCAGTTTGATACAGATTATAATTATATTCAATGTCACACAGGTTATAATAATATTCATTACGACATAGAATATGATTATATTCAGCATTTTGCGGACTGGGATAGTAATCAGTACCACACAGGATATCATAATAACCAGTTTGTTACAAACTATGATTTGTTTCAATATAACTCAGCCCGTTATTATATTGATTTTGATCTGGACTAAAATACTCTTGTATTTTCGCACATTACCTCTCAAAAGTATTATTTTCTCTCACAGGGTCATATTCGTACTGAATTCACTATATAATTGATTATATATGGGGCGAAGGTAAGCTTAACGCCCGACACTTTGGTTGTACCGGGCCGGGCTTCATTCAATCATATGACACTTTGGTTGTACCGGGCCGGGTCTCATTCAATCATATGACACTTTGGTTGTCAATCATATGACCCTTTGGTTATACCGGGCCTCATCCAGTCCATATGACTGGTTGTACCGGGCCTCATACAGTTCATATGACACTTTATTGTACCTGAGATCATGCAACCCTCCCTGATTGCAATTTTAGATGGATTTATCATACGCACATAAACATTCAAACACATACTCAAGTACGACAGCAACAGCCACCGTGGCTATTTCTTTGAACTTTGCCCTGAAGAACTTCATAAAACCTGTCGACAGAAGCGAAGACAGTGTTCCGCGAGCGGATATCCCCGGCATTAGTGTGGAACTGTAGACGAATCCTGACGCAAGTTTAGAGTACACCAAAAGTTGTCCCAAGTCTTCTGACTAAAATTAGTTATATAGTACATGTGCGAAATCTGAAGTTGTATTTGGAACAAGCAATGTGTATAAGTAAAATGCATCTGGTACTTTGATTAGTCAAAGGATATTCGATGGTGTACTTATTGCCGTAGATAGTAAAACCGATAATGTCTACTAATGTTGGTGCGCCAGTGTTGGTGTTATAACATGTGTATAAATTATATTGATATTAATAATAGGATGAAACCACTGCACTGCGACAATATAATAATGTTGAACAACGATAAGGATTATAGTTCATGTATTTTATCATTAATTATGTAGTTAAGATTGAACTATGTTAATTAAGCGAGCGTACAAAATAGCACCTGTTACTTAGTAACACCAACAAGAAGTCATAGGGAAATTCAAAGACGAATGTTCGGGAAACTGATCAAAGAATATGTTTGATTGCGTTCAAAACTAGTTCCAATCCTGGTCGGACAAAACGCATCCGAGAACAAGAAAACGAGTCGCACATGTACTAATAGTGAAAATGATCTTCGGCATGAGATATATGTGAAATGCCGTCGAGCGTAACGTGAATTTACACAGACAGCAGATATAATTCTGTCAAAGAAATGTTGCAAAGGGGTATATACCGATGGTTAAGGTAAATTTACTGCAAGACACTCAATGTAGGATATTCCCAGATGGAATTCCCAGGTATATAGAGACACGACACCACTCGATTACGATTGACGTTTAGCAAACTAATACACTGATACGTCAAGACATCAAAGTAGATCTTGGAGGTAGGTTTGTGTTTCTAGGAATGACTTACAATCCTTCAGATACAAATGCTTTGCAGTGGCCTTGCCTGCCATGTACTCTTTGACTTTCATTGTGGGACCACATGTGCCCAAAAGTATTTTGGTTGGTTGTTAGAATAAAGCCGTATACAAAACCATGTACCAACAACGTGGTAATTGTGCCCGGGAATGAGTTTTTCCCCGGGATATTTGCTCTACGGTGTTTCTGATACTTTCGCTAGCGCCGTAGGGACATTATGCCTATGACTTTATTTTCAGACCAGCATTTTCTAGTGGTTCCTAAATGTAGACTGCTTTATCAACACGAAACACAAGCTCCCATGATGGAGCTCTACCATTAGGTGCTTGAACTAGAGTTGGAATGGTGGCAGACGTTTTATAATGGAACATCACACACAGTATAAATACATTATGGTATTTTGCAACTATTGTACTAATTAACAATTGACATGGCATCAGAAAAAAGGAAAAGATCTGAAGATGCATTAAAAAATCAAAGATTTGACAAGCTCTGATTTTGCCATCATTGGCTATTCTGCTCGGGCAAAAATCAAGACCGCTCAATTACGGTGGCATGAACAAGGTTTATGCGTTAATGGTTGGTCTATCTGGAGCAGGAAATAAAACCTAAACAGTTCTTGCATCTGATTACGACATGGTAAAAGTGGATTCGCCTGGATATGATTACGTCATAAGCAGACATAATGTACTCCAAGCCTTTACAGCAGCTCCTCTAGCATCATTAAGAAGAAAATTGTCCACCGTTGATTTATTTTCCACAATCGACATAGTTTGTACTATTGATGACGTGGATTCAAGAGTAAACAATCGTGTGTGCGAAGATGTGATACTAACACAAAAGCACAGACTTGATCTATCTGACTCAATCATACGCACACGTGCCAAAAGTAATACGTCTCTGGACAATTTATTGGTCGATAAACATTACTTGCCAATTTCCTCAGAGTTCCTTAGACACTTCGGCAAAAAAAAAAACTTGGATTCCCGAATAGCACAAAAGACATTTGTTTCAAACGTTGAATTTCGTTCAGGACTTCAGTTTTTTATGATACCTATTTCCAAGGAGAATGGAATAAGAGCGCTGATGAAAAGGCAGCTGAAGTAGACAATATCCCAGCTGAACTTGTCAATAAAGAGGGAAATTAGTGAAAGAGCTACTTACAAATATATGCAACAAGATCTAACAGACAGGCCAATGACCAACACAGTGGACCCAGTCACTGATTATAACGATCCCCCAAAAGGCAATATCCATATGTGCCAACATTACAGAACTATCAGTTTGATCAGCCATGCTTGTAAGGTGATGCTGAAGATCATCTTGAACAGACTGAACCCACGAGTATAAGAAATAATCGGTGAAGAACAGGCAGGGTTCCAAAGTGGAAGAAGCACAACAGAACAAATATTTAGACTGAGTGTGGCAAGATGAACTATGGGCCACAACGAAGTACAACATGGGTCGAAATTTGACCAGTACCATCAAGCAGCTGTATGCCTAGGCTACCAGTTCAGTAATTGTTCAAGGTTCTGTGGGGAACTGGTTCAAGACAACAATTGGAGTTCGTCAAGGCTCTCTCCTGACACCCACGCTTACCAACATCTTTTTTGAGCGCATCGTGAGCGAAACCCTGGAAAACCACCGTGGGACAGTCATCATTGGAGGGCGTTATATCACCAACCTTCGCTTTGCAGATGACATTGATGGTCTGGCAGGCAGTGAAGACGAGCTTGCCACCTTAGTAAGGAACCTGGATGAAACATCTTCCAGATTTGACATGGAGATAAGCGCCGAGAAAACAAAGCTGATGACAAATATGAACGTCAGAGGACAGGAACTGAAAACAGTGGGCCAGTTGAAATATTTTGGTTCAATAATCACCGAAGAAGGATCAAGAGCGGAAATTTTGTCACGAGCAGCACAAACAACGGCAGCTATGTCAAAAGATAAGACCCATCTGGCGAAACAAGAATATCTGTCTGAAAACTAAAATCAGACTATTGAGAACACAAGTAATATCAATCGTTCTGTATTCATGTGAGGCCTGGACCTTGACATCACAATTACAACGAATAATCCAGGCACTTGAACTGAGATGCTACAGAACCATCCTTGGCATCTCTTACATGGACCACATCACAAATGAAGAAGTGCGTAACACCATCAGGCACAAATTATGCCATTATGAGGACGTCCTCACCACTGTCAAACAGAGAATGCTGGAAATGTATGGCTTTGTCATTAGAGCCAACAGTCTATTAGCAACAGTACTGCACGGCAATGTCCAGGGTGGCAAAAACAGAGGTAGACAGAGAAACAAGAGACCTGTCAACATTATAGAATGGACCAGGAAAAGGTTTGCGGAAACACAGGCATTAGCACATGATCGAAACAAGTGGAGAGAACTGGTCAGATGTTCAGCAACACAGTGCCTCAACGACCACACTTGGTCAAAAGACTGATGATGATAATGATGATGATTTCCGATAGCGCAAGAGTTTGTTTGACTCGTTTCAAATTTGGCATTGTCACTACTTGACCCCATGTTAACGTATCTGTCAGACCGTTATCTTCGCGAGTATGAATCAAATCCAATCATGACTTAAACAAGGCATATGTTAACCATCGCAAGCTACCAATTTATTGCGAGACTAACTCATGCGGTAATGTCATAGGTTACCTCTTATGATGAACACGAGAAAATGTGCCGCCAAAACCCATTCATAAAAGGTTTCCATTATATTCATATAATAGTATTTCTGCGTCATACGTGGACGAATGATACCGAATTTTTCTAATGCGAGAAAACCCGTTTACATGACATACAATGTAACAGGCCATGGAGACGTTCCTTTTGAATTTTGCATTGCAAGTATCTAATAGTAACACGTTGCTGCGCGCTCGACTGAAACGTCTAGGATTATAGGAGGATCAGTCGATTCGAGATCAGCTAAAACTGTTAGAGCGTTGACATCTAATTGTTGAATCAAAAGCGATTGCACTACCAGCAACTAAATAATGCTAGCCTAACTGGTTAAATCATTAATGAAGACGCTCCACAACATATAACATTCAATTATTGCGAAATTGGTAATGGGAACCAGTTCGGAAAGTCTGAAAGGTATGAGAAGAAACCAATATTATCTAAGTGGAATCTAAGGTTTCACCGTAGCCAAATTCAAAAGGTACATTCGATACTGCGTTTGACATAGACGCTCAAGTATCGATAGATAGAAGCAAAATAAATTTTCAGTATTATCCTTACTCAGTTAGGGTTCCTGATCAACAAATAACAATACATGTGCAGTAGGCATTTGACTATAGGCTAATCCTTCTATGTAAGGCTTTCTTGGAAATTAGAGAGAACTGGTGCAAAGCAACAATTAGGATCACGATCCAAGTTGGATTTGTCAACAACAGAATGATGGCATTGTTAAACAGTGCACATTGATTGAATGGAAATTGAAATAATTCTCGAAAACATTTACATTGCCAAGACATTAGTTGGACTCGTCAGATACAGTGCTGATTACGCGAGATCTGTTTGCCAAACTATGCTGTTTATCCAAAATATACATCTGATAATGCAGATCATAAAAGGATACTATTGCAAACATCAGAAAAGTGACAGCAAATGCTTTCAATAGCGCAATAACAATTGTAACCTTGGATTTCAATCGCGTACCAATACCAATGCATGGAGATTCAATGAAGGTTCCGTGTGCGATATTTTGATTTTGTAGAGATGTCAACAACGTTATGTTTGGAGCAAACATACATTCGCATTATTTTGTAAAATCAACGCCAACGACGCAGTTTGGCGAGACGGAAATGCTGTTTGCAAAGTTGTGTTGGTAACATTAGTATGGTAAATGCTCGTATTAACCCCACTGCTGACAACATAAAACCATTTGGTGTTCTTTATGCGGTCTGGAACATGTTCAACGCTGTCACATCTCGTGTATACTAGGGAGTCGCACTCATCAAGTGATATTGTAAGCGGTTTAAACGCCAGTCCACCAGCAGAATCCTACTCTTCATTTCGTTTCAAAATAAAAATTCAAATTATAAAGAACAAGATGATATTTGACTGAACATTTCCTGTACTAAACTGCCATCAGGAAACATCTAAAGAAAAATGTGCGTAACTTCATAGAAATTCAGATCACACGTGTAGATCGCGATTCGTTGCATCTGAACTGATAATCACAACAATGACAGGGGTCTGCACATTTCCCAGTTTGGCTCTCGATTTATTACTTTTCGTTGGAACACCTGGAGTTCTTTAGACAATTTCTTGTTGACATGTACTTTCATGCACGTGTAGGTGCGGCTCCAGCCTGCTGTTACAGATGTTATGCCTTGTTCGTCCCTGATAAGACTGGATGGAGTAAGTAGACATGTATCTTTTCTTTAATAATAATGTCATCTTACGAAATTAAGGATGGCCTTAGCGAAAATCAGCACGCGAAATAAAAATAAAAATAAAACACAACTGCGTGCTCACAAAAAGGCTTTCTTTGACAAAAATAACTAGAGTTGTCCCCGTGTGGTAGACTCAAATACAACTTATTCCGCTGAATGCGCCCAAGCAAAAGAACAACTCGATGACATTCAAATTATCCAAGTCAAAAGTGATGCAGATGCGAAATACCGGTGAAACATTTCCGTTCGTTGTGGCGATTCAAGCGCTTTTCGTGGTAAAAGTAACTAAACTAGGTAGGGACAGTCGAATAGCATCATGACTAGCTTTCTAAAGGCTGTTAGTGGAAACAGCTCTGATAATGCGTCTCAAAACAAATTTAAAAAAGAAAAAAAAAAGCTCTTTAATTATCTTTTAAACCACCGTGATGCATAACTACCAACTCGACGACATATTGGAATAATTGCATTAAAAGGTGAAAACGTACACGTTGACTGCACCAGCGGCTCTAAAAGCATCCAGGGATTGTTTCTGCAACAAAGAAGTGGAATTCAGCGCTGAATCAACCCAGACTGCATTTTCGGACTTAAACAGGACAAAAACGATCTCGACTGTTATTCAACAAGGACGCAATTTTCAGTGTAGCATGTCCTAGGCGAAGACGTTTAAGACTTTAATAAATGATGCAATCAGCCTGGTGTTATGTGATCCAGGTGCTAGGCCCCAAGAACGCATAATCGTCGGAACCCACGTAGATATTTTGTGTTCTTTTATGACAATTATAACAGTGACAAATCTGTAATTTGATGGAAGTCCGTGTGCGTGCTGTGCTTGATCAAGGTCAGTCTGTCGAGTAGTTGCACAATAACTGTAATACTAGAGGAACTTGAAGAGACACTCAATGTTACCGGCGAGAAACTACGAGATGTAGTTGCTAAGAGAACCGCATGTCTAACAAATTATAATGGTTTGTGTGGTTGTAGATGCGATTTGTGGACTTGTCGCAGCAGTACTAATTTACCTCGGTGTGGCGGGAATCACGACAACGAACACTATTATAGGTGTATCAACTGGAATAGTTGGAGTTACATCGATAATCTCTGGTGATGCAAGTACAATGATTGCAGTACTTCTGAATTCACGAATACCTTTCTGTTCATAACGTCTTGAGCCGGCACAAATACGATTAGTACTATTTACTTGGTGGCTATCAAAGATAGCATAACTAACATGGCCTAGTTTGATATTATGTTCGTGAAAATGGAAAACTTCGGGCACATATAAGGAATAGAGGCATTAGCGACCCAAATCAGGTTGCTGATTTAAAACTAGCAAAATCCAATAAACGATTTCCCATTTATATTAAATCAGTTTGCCAGACTGATTTTGTTTTGCAAAATAGTTTACGCGATGAAAAGGTGTAGTACCTGTATTTTCCAAAACCTAATAATTGTAGTCCAAAATCTTGTATAGGTTTACACAAACCGATTTTGCTACATCAATTAATTTACACCAGCGTTCAAATTACAATAGCGCATACAATCACGAGTGACGATTCGATAAAAAATAACAATATCATGGAGTGTAGAAAGCGTTCACGTATATCAACAAACAAACTCCAAAACATGCATTACTACTTTACTGTATATGTAGTATTCAGCTTACTAACACCAACATGTCGTTACTAATCACTTTCTAAGTAGCTTACAATTTTGAAAACAATTATCTTTGGCTTTTATTCTAAATAAACATTTGATATCCACGTAGTGCAAATTATATTCATAGAAAATGTATAGAATTTCGCAACTCACTGACTATATGTAGTATCTCATTTAATACGTACCAAAAAGTGTAGGACATAACACACAGCCTTGATATACACCTAATCGATATCTCAACACGTTAGTAACATTAGACCATTAGATCTTCTTTATAACAATGCTTACATATTAAGGTATATTGACTTACGCATTTTTAACAATTCTATACTCATTTGTTCACTTTTGAGAGGAAATAGCCTTTAAATTCTGTCGTTTTATAGCCAGCACGGAGAAAGATTTTAAATGTTGAATATTTATATTTAAAAAAAAAACAGTATCATTTCCATTAAATGTATGTTGCTCTCCGAATTTCAGGATTGTTTTATTAAGATAACTTGCTTGGCATATTATATACTGTATAGTCGTTAAATCATAAAACGGCAAAAATTATGCCATAATGTTAGTATGAAGAAGGTCTCCAACGATCGGTATCCAGAAATTGAAGAAAAAAACCCCAACAAACTTGATGTTGAAATTATTGATTCTTATACTATTTGTTACACTTCATATATTGTTGCCATTAGATGTTTCGTCCACAGACCACATTATTGTACACATGACTCAACTGGCTTAATACAGCTAATGGACACCAGAATGGACTTTATTGTGTGACAGACTGTAGGACATAACCGCCGGATGATAAAGACGTTAAAGTCTGGTCACAATACACACGATAGGCACTTAGTACTTATCTAATGAGATTATATACATTACCCAGACATGACAGATGATACTATATTACAATACCTAAAGGGTCATTCACAGCCCAGTCTCGACCTGGTATGTGTATGTATCATCGTTTATGAACAGAAATATGGTTCGACCTAAATCATCATTCGGATGTTTTGTACTTTCATTCAGCTGAATTAAACGTATAGATTTATTTTCCTCAGCAAAACCAGTATTACGAACACAATGGAACATCCATTTAAAGGGTTAATCAATTTTCTGGGCATTGCGTCAGTACTCTTGTTTCTCTCATCTTCCTCTCTCAAGCTTAGTATTAGCACAGGGTTACATTGCTAAAGAAAATGTCTGGCCCGACAGGCCTGACATCTAACCGCAGTTTTTATTTAAAGTGGAATCGGGAATGTTTGTGTTTGCCTGAGTCAGGTTTTACTAATTAAATAATCGTATTAAATACGTAACAAATGCGGCAGGTAACTCACTATGGTTATCACTATGTTCTTGGTGTGAACGTTGTTTTGACAAACGAACATTTGTATGAGATAAAATTACAATGGTATATCTGATGACAATTTCATTTGATTTTGACTAGACAAAGGTAAATTAAGGTACGCAATCTTCATATGAGTCAATAGAAGGAAAACTCGTCTGTCAGGACAAGGACAGGGCAGAAATGTTTAATTTCGACTATTTATACAAATCATTTCAGCTAGTTTACGAGCTGCGTTTAAACGGGTGCCTTAAACAAACGAAAATCAGGGACAAATATTTTTATTTTGAGGCGATAAGAGTATAGAAGCCCCCAGATTTCGAATGTTTCCACCGCAAAGCTCGAATCGTATGAAGATGACAAACAAAAGTGAACTGTGGAATGGAACCTAAAGTAGCAGACATCTTATTCCAACTCTAAAATATGATCACGGAGAGAGAGAGAGAGAGAGAGAGAGAGAGAGAGAGAGAGAGAGAGAGAGAGAGAGAGAGAGAGAGAGAGATATTTTGCATTATTATTTTCCCCAAGAAAAGAGCAAAGGAACAAATTTTGCTCAAATTAGAAGTATCCGGGTATAGTAATCCTGTAGTACGTGGTCAGCTTTTGTTTATATAAAGGTGGTTTCCAAGTTGTGTAATACAGATAGTGACGACAGAATTCAATGAATAGAACATAATAAATAGAAGTAATTCAGATGTATACAACTTCAGTTACTCAAAGTAACAATAACTCGAATATGGTGCAGTTTCCGTATGAACACTTTCACAGCAATGGTCCAGGGCACTTAGAATTTTCTTTAATTATATCGTATATTCAAATATCCTATTGTCATATACCGTATATTCAAATATCCTATTGTCATATACCGTATATTCAAATATCCTATTGTCATATACCGTATATTCAAATATCCTATTGTCATATACCGTATATTCAAATATCCTATTGTCATATACCGTATATTCAAATATCCTATTGTCATATACCGTATATTCAAATATCCTATTGTCATATACCGTATATTCAAATATCCTATTGTCATATACCGTATATTCAAATATCCTATTGTCATATACCGTATATTCAAATATCCTATTGTCATATACCGTATATTCAAATATCATATTGTCATATACCGTATTTTCAAATATCCTATTGTCGGACGATGTAATATAATGCTCTGAAAAAAGATATATAATGTATAGGATTTTACTATTCAAGACTAAAAGTTAATTTTTTAAATTTGTTGTTCACGTTGATTGTACACTAAGTTCGAACAAGATTTTAGCAGTGCTCTAAATCGCTCACCTTCACATATCACTCAATATATCATCGCATCCCAGTTAGTAGTTCAAGTTCAGTACCCTACGAATGTAATTCTAGTCTATTTTTAGAATATGTTTTCCTCTCTCATTTTTGGTGGTGACAGAAGAGTTATATTTATGCATTTTTAGTAGGGATTTAAAGTAATTGTTTATTCTTGAGAATATAAGATCAGAGAGTGATTGTCTGTGTGTATTTCGGTGACAGTGCAGAGTGTAATTTTGCCTTAGTGATGATCCAGAGGTGAAATATGTGTTCTGTTTACATGTTGTTTTACGGTGCAGCTTCTAAAAAAATTAATGTAGAGAACATATACTAAAAAATTAATTGTTCTTTATGTCCATATGTGTCTACGTGAGATAATGTCTCGGCTCAAACAACGTGGGTATCTGAGAAATTTTGATTGCCCGTGGGCCTGTTGCTTTTGGGTATTTATTCACCAAATTTACTGACCGCCAGGTATAATAAGAGGTGTTAAAACCCAAGGCCAAACTTATCTACGTACAACTCTTGTTATTTACAGCGCTGCTATACAGCTTACGTTGAACATCATATCAATGACTATCATACGCAAGGTGTTTATCACAAATTCCTGTGTACAAACAAGCTTTGACCTAATATGAGTTGCACCTTGTAAGTACAACCGCATGTACATACAAGATAAACAACAACGGAAACATGGGTGCATGATTAAGTCAACGTCTTTTTATAATTTGCGATTTCATGGGTATATACACATCCGGCAGACACGTTTGTTGTCTCATAATCTCAACTTCATGGTTAAAGAGAAAACGAATATTTAAATATGTGACGAATATGATGTAATGTAGTTATCTTGACTTATTAATTATACTAACCATGTAACTTTTCATGTTGTTTAGATAATATATACGCACTAGACATCTATTTTTGTATATACAAATGCACTTTACAATATTTCACCTACTTTATTATATACACGTACTTTGTCCAATGCATACATTTTCTAAATCTTTTAATTGTGCACTTGTGTATTTATTGTAAGGCTAACGATAGTAATACTATACTAAACTTTATATTCAATCTATAGAGAAATGAGCCTTGCTTTTAGTTGTAAATCTTTATTGTATCACAAAAGTAGAAAATACAACGGAGTGACAAGGGTTATGTATAGACGCACATGAGTATCGTAGAAAAATCGAGATACCATATTTAACATTTATTGGGTATTCACACCCCCCACCCACCCACCCACCCCAGAAAGTGTGTCAGTCACAAAATTCTTGAGCTAAAGACCTCAGAAAAACTGAAAATACTGTTTACATCGCAAAATTGTTTGTTGCCCAGATGAGTTTTAAAAAATGCTTGCATTTTATAGGAACTTCACCGAATCACAAAGGGACAAAATACTATTATTTATAGTATGCATACAAGGAAGGGTCAGTGACTTACAACTACATTATATTTATTCTTTTCGTTGCGCTATTGTGATGTCCCCAAAAGAGAAAGACATTAAAACTAATTCAAAATTATTGAAATTAAATCTGTTGCTTTAAATTTAAACACACAATTCATAATTTGCTTTATAAACTGCATGCTATATATATATATATATATATATATATATATATATATATATATACACACACTTTCCCCAACCCCCTTTATTATATATAAATAATTTATGAAGCAGTCTTGACTGCTTATGCTTATGACACGGTGGATATTTTAGGTATCCCATTTGTTGGTCGAGCTTGAGAGGTGTCATAAAACTTTGTTAGGATGTCAAACATCGTTATACCAGGTAGTGACAGGTCCAACCACAAGTTACGCATGCTGTAATATATGCCCCGTTTTATTATCCTCCTCACTGCCACTTTGCATTTTAATTGTTTCTAAATTAGAAATGGAGATAGAAGATTGAAAAGTAATCCATTCGAGTCCAACTGATAATCGGATGATGTTTCCACAATTAAAGTAACACAAAGAATTTTCTGTTTTCTTACAAGGTTAGAATGTTATGTTCGAACTTTACTGAAATGATCATAACTTTGTAATGATGTAGCATGTATATATATATATATATATATATATATATATATATATATATATATATATATATATATATATATATATATATATATATATATATATATATATATATACATACACATACATACATACATACATACATACATACATACATACATACATACATACAAAACGTTTAGATTACAACAGTGAATGATTTTCTTATGTCTAAAATAGATCAAGTAAAAATAAACTTAAACGTAGATTTTATTTCCAATATATACATTTTAGACAAAAGATGTTCTTGTAGTTGTTGAGGGGTTTAACGCCATTTTTCAGCACACGATAGGCTATAAATGGCGGCCAGTATTAAAGGAAGAACCCGGGAAAAATGCCGGAAAGAACTACCGACCCCGAGAAGCTACTGGCAAGCTTTTTTACATACTAACAGCATTGGCCGAATCCGAGACTCGAACCCACGCAGACAGGGGTGAAATGGCATCGATACGTAACGGAGAGCGCTTTAGACCACTCAGCCACTCTGAATTGCTAGGCAAAAGCTGTCGATTTAGAAATAAAGTAGTTCCAAAAGAAGTGAAAGAAGTATTATATTATATTATTATTATTATTGATATAGTTCAATTATCATATGTATGTATATATATATATATATATATATATATATATATATATATATATATATATATATATATATATATATATATTATATTTATATAATGTGTGTGTATGTGTATATACTAGTCACATTACATGACCCAAACATTATAATAATCACAAATTGGGTCCTGTAATGTGACTTTCATAATGTTTGGGTCATGTAATGTGACTTGCATAATAGTTGGGTCATGTAGTGTGACTAACATAATGTTTGGATTATGTAATGTGACTAAAATAATGTTTGGGTCATGTAATGTGACTAACATAATGCTTGGGTCATGTAATGTGACTAGTAAAATGTTTGGGTCATGTAATGTGACTAACATAATTATTGGGTCATTAAATGTGAGTAGTATAATGCTTGAGTCATTTAATGTGAGTAGTATAATGTTTGGGTCATGTAATGTGACTAAAATAATGTTGGGTCATGCAATGTGAAAAGCATAATGTTTGTGTCCTGTAATGTGAAAAGCATAATGTTTGTGTCCTGTAATGTGAAAAGCATAATGTTTGGGTCAGAAAATGTGACTAGAATGGTGTTTGGGGTTTTCAAACTTTATTGGCACTTTTAACACAGAGGAAAATGAAACTAAGTGCCTTCCCCAATGACACAACGAGGTCCCTATATGTACGTACGTATGTATGTATGTATGTATGTATGTATGTATGTATGTATGTATGTATGTATGTATGTATGTATGTATGTGTACAAAATTTACCTAATATATTTATTAGTGTTTTTAAAATCTAGTAAGAAAAAAATCTATAGAATGATTGGATTTGTGGGAATGTCAATAGCAAATGCAAATCAAATACAAAAATCTAAATCGGTAAGGCAATACACAACATCATTTGGAAGGAGTCAAATGACCGCTATAAATAAAATGATTTTGGTTTCTATCGGTCGATACGATATTTAATCGGATCACAGTAATCCTAGAATTTGGATCCACGACATACATTACTGTTTACTGTACGATATATATATATATATATATATATATATATATATATATATATATATATATATATATATATATATATATATATGAATTTATGTAAAACATCCAAGGGAAGTAAGTACTCTACCTGAACAGGACCTACAGTTTGAAGATTACATAACATCGCTACCGACAATAATTTTCTTTCTTGTGCTGAAATGTAGGACTAGTAACCATCGTCACATTTTGCATCAGGGTGCTGGGAAAGTATATCATAAGACAATAGTGTATGTAACATGCGCAATGCTATAAGTGGGGAATGAGCAATCACTGGTCTTTCTATATTTTTTATAAGAGTCGCTTGCATTGACCCTATTTGAGTCTCTTGAGATTCTAAGTTGTAGAAGCTTAAGGAAATACTTCCTACAAAAATAAAACAAAACTTATATATTTATTGCAATTTGCTAAAAGCATTATAAACGTATCTGCATGACAAATGAAGAGATAAACGTTTCTTTCTAAACGGAAAGTTTGCATTTGTTTCATTGTTTATAAAAATTATTCATTATTTGTACCGTTCTAAATACTATGTTTCTATTTAATGTCATTCCGTTTGTATCTACAAATGGATACAAACTTTTCATGTGGTTTGTATCCACATTTGTTCAGACAAATGACAAAACTTAATGAATGCTCTTGATATTTTCTTTGTTATGGCACTTTATATGTATTTGTTATGTATTGAGAATTGACGCATACACATTGTGAGTCTTTTTCTGACATTGTTTCACACGTACGTTCTGTGCTTTTAAAACTTCTGATTTATGCATTTTAATACACCGTTATAACAATGTCCAGTTAACTTCACACAGGCATGTAAAAAGTACATACCAAACTAACCGAAAAAATCACAATCTCTCTCTCTCTCTCTCTCTCTCTCTCTCTCTCTCTCTCTCTCTCTCTCTCTCTCTCTCTCTGTATTTTCTCGTATGCCACTTACATGTGGTCTGAGAAATACAAAGAAAATAAAGTTGTCTTGTGCTCCCAGACCTTGTTTTCAGAAGAGGTTTACATTATATGTAACAGTAGATTATCATATCAAAATTTTCATTCACATTTGATTTATCGGTGTATCTAAATCATAAAGGACAAAATATACTTACGATGCAGAAGGAGAGAGTGCTGTCGGAGTTGGCGTCGGCGTTGGCGTCGGAGAAGCTAAACCAGAGACCCCTGGTGTCACCGGTGAAACGGCTTGATTAATCCCAGACGTTGGAATAAACGTCAGCATTTCATTCATTAGCTGTATTTTTGACCCAGGAAATCCACCATACAATGAGAATCCTAGTGTTGTCGCATCTTGTTGTGTTAAGCCTCCGTACACGGGTATGCTGATGCAGCTGACAGTTGGATTTACGTCCCCCTCGGTTCCTTTTATGTACATAGTTTGATCTTGTCAAAATCTTTTGGGCTTTGTTTCGAAAATCCACTCGACTAGAGATGTAAATTCCACTACTCTTTCTTTTGAAAGTTATAGCATCAACACAAAATACTTTTTGTTTATAAAATATAAGAAGGACACAACTCCAACTTACAAATATCACTTCAAAGTTGGAACACTCTAGTTAGGTTAATCCTTCTCTGGGCAAAATCACTTCACTTTACATTTCCGTGTTATCTCGTCTTCTTGCTCGATCCTGTCACGGCTTGCTGTGTATGAGAAACTACTATCTACATCGTCCCCTCTTCACCATGAACTAAGGACAGAGTGCAACAAACTTATATATAATTTTTTTCGTCTCTGTCCGCCAGTTTTCAAGTAACAGCCTGGTTGCAGAATGTTCCGCTTAAGTGTACACCTGTCTGTCGTCTGTGAGTTTGATTGACATTCACCGCCCAACTCTTCCAACCTTGGTACAGTTGTACCGTATATCCCCTAACTAAATCCTGACTACTTTTTGAAATCACCAGATTTCATTAGAGTGGTAGTACTAAATGAAGAAGAAGATAACGAAGAAGAAGAAGGAATAACTAACAATGTAAATTCCCAGAATAAACTTTGAAATGTTTGTTTTACTTTGAGTCATTGCCTCATATTTTCTATCCATTTGGGATTGTATAGTATATTGCAAAAGCATTAACAAGGCAGAGTGCTGGAAGGGTATTCCGAACTTTCAGGTCACGTCATGTGTACATTTAAACATTCACATGCAACACACACACACACACACACACACACACACACACACACACACACACACACACACATATATATATATATATATATATATATATATATATATATATATATATATATATATATATATATATATATATATATATATATATATATATATATATATATATATATATATATATATATATATAATAATAATAATAATAATTATAATAGTGAGGACTTTGGATACCGCGTAATCTTTAGAAGCTCTAAGCGCTTTACAATATCAATAATGATATGACTACACTTCAGAAAAACAAATAACAAAAACCATGAAATAACATATAACAGGTTTCCAATTTACCTTTCTTTTTTATTATACATGAACATTAATTTTTATTTTTAAGAAAGGAGAAACATATTAAAATAAGAAGTCTGTTAAACGCTCGATTAGTCCTGAACACCAATAAAATGTAAATTGTGTTTATAATGACCAACCTTTCTTTCTAAACTAAGATTTTGGATTATGTATTGTATATGCGAAGCTGACTAAACATATGATTTAACGGAGTTTTCTTGTGATCGTAACTCGTACCTTGTGATTTACATCCTATTTTAAGTGTGTAAAAAGATTTTTTTAAAACATTCTTTCATTTGAATTGATCTCATAAATGGGAATATAGTTTCAAACAATATTTATCTCATGTTCTTAGAAGTATGTATTGTAGTCTTGTGTTAAAAGGAATTTATTACAAAATAGAACTAGTGTCTATATTTCACGGAAGCAGTCTATGCTAAATTTATTCGTACTTCAGAGTATAACATCTTTCAAGAAACGCAGTTGTAGGTCAATGTGTTACTTAATATATCATTTGTTCAGAGAACTGGCATCTAAGAAAAGTTAAGCCTTAGTACACCCCAGACTAAGATAGAACATGTCGATTTAAATAGCGTGCCAGAATACAACTGCAATGTGTCAGACTCATACGGTAAATTTTTATTCCAGTCAATCGGCCTGAAATCTACCATTCACAGCTTAGTCAGTGCATAAATGAAAACCCTGTTTGCACATATGACGTTTCATTTCCAGTAAATAACAAATGTATTATATATTAAGCTAAGTTTGATAATTTATAGGCATATTTAGTTTTCCTGCTCTTTTGTGTTTTTCTTTTACCCCAGGTTGGTGTTGGCGATTTGGAATAGGGTTTGAGGGAGGGGAGGACACATTAAATTAGTCACAGAGTGAATCGATTGAATTTCGTAATTTTTAAGTTGAAGCTTACTTTGTATAGATCTTATTCTTCACAAACTGTACTCTCTCTCTCTCTCTCTCTCTCTCTCTCTCTCTCTTCATTTTTACATGTCTAGCATTGTGTCTTTTAATAATTGATGTGGTAAAATTGAATATCTGTGAAAATGCTTAAAGAGCTTAAAACACAAGGATAATGAACCGATTGTCCCCCAAAATGGGAAAAGTGGCTAAATAAGACATGTCGTAAAGGAAACATATGCATATATTGAGGTGGGGGGATGGGAGAGGCGCTCTGCATATTTTATGAACTTATGAGAGTGGTGAGTGTAAGGTGAAGTTGTTTACATTTGCAACATACATGATGGACGAAATAGTGGTATACCTCTATGTTACTTTTATGTGCCGTAGCTAAAATATATTTGGATAGTGCTGGTGGCATTTGTACATGATCTAAGCACACAGCTAACTAATTTGACCGCTCCCTTGTGCTAAAAAACGGTCTGAAGTAGTCTAAAGTATACTATCTCTAGCAGTTATAATAAAGAGAAAGTGAATGTTGCCATACTAGACAATATCAGCTTCCGCTAACGCAATGAATGAAGTTCCAAATATATAAAATGTAAAATAGTTGTCGGCTCTTTGTTGTTTTATTGTTTTCAATTTACCTCTGATGTCGAGGGATTTAAAATGACCAAGCGGAGTTAGCAGTTGTTTGAGAATTGCACATCTGACGCAAGGCTAAGCTACAGAATCTATAACCCAAATTACGCCCATCTACCGAGCACCAATGGAAAGGGAATTAAAGGTTCCTGGAATAAAACCTAAGATATACAACGTTTTTTCAAAAGACAAATATAACCTCTGAGGAAACCCAGGGAAATCATTTCTCTTGAAACTTATAACCCATCGCAAAATACGAAACCGTGGAGCGCCGCCATTATAGTAGAATGCAGGAATATGAAAACCAACACAGTGAAGAAATGTATCAGGTATTGCTGAATGTAACACCGTGCTGTAAGTATTCCCTTAGAGACCGACGATTAAACCACTTGGAACTCATTGAGCGATGACAGCGTGACCAGGTATACCATATATTTACTCATATCGTAATTATTACGAACGTAGTTCCAGTCTAGTTGTAAATTATGTTCACTCTCTTTCTTTGGTGATACTCCTTGGCTTATACTTAGTCAGTCTATGTATTGATTTCGAGGAAAGTGTGTATTCGTTCGAATACGACCATTATGGTTTGTGTTTGGGCGACAGCGAATAGTAGGTGATCAAGCACTGATGCGGACCCATAAGAACATCTATGACCCATGACATATATACTGGTTAAACTAGGACATGAACTTAACCGTGAGTTAATCTTCGGCTCAGCTTATGATTTATTAACATCTGTACAAAGTGGATAATTCATTACTGAAAAACGAATTTCTGGACTATATAAGGAACATAATTGTGTACTGAGTCCATTTTTTGTCTCCACCTCATACTAACCTGTTAACTCAGTTTTGTAGGAAGCCCCATGATGCAGTGCGACAAACGCTGTTGCGCTTCACATATATTACGTACTACTAACATTTGCAACAAGTACATTGGAGAGAATGTTGGTATACCTCTATGCTACTCTAATGTACTGTGAAATTTCTTTATATTGTAGTTTTGAAAATCGTAATTGATGAAAATATGACGTTTCAATAGCTCATAAAATCTGACTGAACTAGTCCAAAGTACACCAACTTTGACAGTTTCTCAAAAGTTGGACAACAAGGTAATACATACTTCAGAAAGTGTAATGAAATAATTATCAAATATAAAAAATAACGGCTCATTTCCTTATAATTTCATTTGAAGTCCTGGAAATGAATATTGCCGAGCGGAGTAAGCATTGTTTTAAACATTGCGTATTTGATGACCAAGCAGCATTTTATATAGCTCAAATTCCACATATCTATTATGCACCAAAATAAAGAGAATTCAAAGTTCTTTTAACGATACCTAAGATATACAAAATGTTTCTTAGATAGTTGAAATCGTTAGTAAGAAGCGAAACACTTCTGCTTTAAATCCTAGAGAGAAAAGAAGAAATAATTGAGAGAGAGAGAGAGAGAGAGAGAGAGAGAGAGAGAGAGAGAGGAGGGGGAGGGGAGGGGGGAGGGGGAAGAGAATACATAAATGGAAAATTGGAATATATTGATCAAATAGCACCATAATAATGAATAAGACCTATGCACCAACACTAGGTCACTATTGTCTCTCAAAGACGGAGTTACTATAATCTAATGCATCAAATCGTCATGCCTTAAAACTGGGTTACTGTAATCGCGTGGTTGTGAATAAAAGTATGTTCTTGCTTACGAGCAAGAATATGTGATTCATAAAGTATAGACAAAATATTGTATGAAACATTAAGTACTTCGTTGTACTTATTGTCTATGGATATAACAGCCATTGACACAGAATGCGAACAATCGGATTCTGAAAGCCTGTTTGAATTACATTCATCGAATACAAAACATATCTCTAGAGATAACATTCACGAAATAAAACTAAACAAATGCTACAAAATATGGTACACAAATTAGAACACCGTGCTAGTCGGAAATGTTGAACAACGAGTGAAACACCAACCACCGTCACCAACCTTAAGGTTAACATTCAAACACAGATTTGGACAAGCAATTTCAAACACTGAGACGCCAATTGTACATTTACCGGAAAAAATATATTATATAACTGACTGACATCAAAAGAACACTTAGCCCATTCGTTATGGTACGCGGCCAGTTGTTGATTCATTTCATTGTATGATTGGTTACGGTGATTGCATGCAGGAGGCATACTACTAGAAGAACAAAAACAGTTGCTTCTTACCAGTGAGCGTTAAACAAAATATCATGAATAAGGTTCAGATATTAGCTTGCATCATTCCATGGAATAATTTTATTCTTCTACTTTCAACCTCAATTTGAAAAAATTCCTCCTGGAATATGGCTTCTTGGTAAATATGAATACCCGAGATATTGAATACTTCAATTACTTGCGAATAAAATAGGTCACTGTGACTTCGTGTTATCTGAATGGTTATGCACTTGAAATTACCGTGCATAATTGATACTAAACACATAGTCTGTGTAGTAATACTAAAATATACTTTAAAGAAACTAGTGAGGAAAGTGCAGAATTAATTAAACTGCTTAATGAAATCGATACACAACCATGAAATGATAGGTCAGTGTCTCATCATCATCATTGGCGACTTAGTCTTGAGAGACTATTTAGATAGCTCCCTTGGGGTGTCGTCTGTGTCTGGGGTGTTGGTATCGTCTGTTGTGGCTGTGCAGGCCTATGAGTGAGTGACAGTTCCTCTTGTCGTTGGTGCAGACATACTGGGAAGCCTGAGTTACTGTGGTTGCTGCCACGTGGTTCTTTCTTACACGTTTCTCTAATGCCAACTGGCCTCTCCTCGTATCAGAAACTGATAATGCTCTTACTTACTGTCAGTCTCCATGTGCCTCGGTCCTCGGCCAGCACTTCCCAGCCATCAGGTGAGATGTCGCATGCCTTCATGTCCCTCTTGCACACATCCTTGAAACGGAGTGGGGGGCGGCCAACTCTTCTCAGAGTTGTCAGTGTCTACGAATGTAGATATTATGCACATCAGAGTATGAAGTCCTATTTCCGCAAATGTCAGCAATTTAGATGAAGGCATTAAGTCAGATGAATAACAGCCCGTCCGCGTAAAATATTATTATGTGGCCGCTGTGGTATATATTAGTCATAGAACAGAAGATAAAATAGTACAGAATACCTCTATCAAGAGTACACTTTATTCAAGCATTTTCCGGCATGATTGTGCCATAAATTTTAAGCATGTATTACCCGTGTCAATCATTACCTTTAGTACTGGATGCAAAATTGGGAAATGTTTTTGATTGATAGACAGTGCTGTAAATTTGTCAAGCCGTCTCAGGATTTACTACCAAATTTAAGTGTCTTGCAAATCTTGAATTAAGAGACAATTATTATTTTCAAAAACATTTGTGTTTGTTCTTTAACAAATATACTAACTGAATGACTCTTACCACGACCGATTTATTTTAAATATATGCATATGCAGCATAGGCTATAAGAAACAAAATAATGGATATCATGGTGACGTTGGCGTACCGATCATGTGATCAGTAATGTTCATATTCTAATTCTAGATAATAACAATCATGCAGAACAACAGTGTTAAATTATGTAGTAAAATATTGAAAATTACTTTAGATTATGATATCTCAGCCAACAATTTGATTGGCTGTCAAGTGTGCAACATAGTCTGAAAACCTACCGCTTTTCAATAGGGCAAAACAACGATTATTGATTCATTACGTAAGTTTAGACAAATATAAAGATATTGCGAGATATTTCTAAGAGAAGTATTTTAATATAAGATCAAATTAAAACCAAATTATGTCAAAACTTACTAAAAATGGACCAAATACGTCACTTCACTTACAACCAGACTGTCATAATCCTGATGAGTTAAGTAACCTCGCGGTATGTATTGTTACTGCGTCCACATATAAAAAGTTTACAAATAAAGCAAATTCGCGTGGATCCATTGTTGAACGTAAAGTGACAATTGTCCCATACAAGAGGGTTAACAAACAAAACCTTGGCAACTGTCGAGTTTTCTACACTGTTGATATTTAATTAAAATGTTCTTTTAATTCTTTTCAGATAAGAAAAGAAAGGCGTTATTTCACTCAAGAAGGATGTTGTAAGATATAGGAGGTCACGACACATGCTCAAACGGATATCACACCACGAACGAAACGGATGACTTGCATTTGTATTGTTCTACATGAAGAACAAATTACCCTTAAGCCTGTAATATGATCATATTTTTTTAAAATAAAAAAATCTTTTCCTCTGTGAATTTTGTTTTCTAAAAATAGAAATTTGAAAACTTGATAATGTCATAGACTCATGCATGTAGCTTGAGGCACATGGGTTTACTACGAACTAGGTTATCTGGAAGTTCATCCAATAATCATATCATTTGTTAAGAAACTATTTTCAAGTTTAGAATTCCTTGCATAGTGAACCCAATTAATTAATCCTCGAGCTTGTTTGTTTTATTTTGATTTGTAATTTCATGGAGGGAGGTGGCTGATTTATGAAATATTTTAGATACTGACGAAAGAAATTGATGCCTGCTTTGGCAAGAGGTATTAAGAGCCTAAAGTATTGGTACATCAATTTGCTTTATACCAACACTTTAGATGCCGTGTTTTTTAAAAAAAATAATAACAATAGTAATATATATATATATATATATATATATATATATATATATATATATATATATATATATATATATATATATATATATATATATATATATATATATGATTTCATTTATAATTGAACTTATTACCTTTTGCTGCTACCTAAACAATAAAGCTTAATATTGCCTTTAATGATTTAACCAATGATCTGTTTTCTGTTTGTGGCTACTCTCACCTGTGTACCATCTTGCGTGTTTTCATAACCGTGGGTATAGTCTATTTATAAGCTTTTCAGAAGAAAAACCAATGGCAAGGTCGCCAATCGGTCAAACCATGACCGTACGTGAACCAGACTTCTGGACATAGTAGCCTAAACATGTACGCAATGAAATGATCTAGAACTGCTGTATTTTATCTCATAATCCATGATCTGTTTCTTTCAAAAGGCCTCATCTCTCTCAAAAGTCAATTGACATATATTGTAGATTGTCTAACAGAAATGTCTTTATAGAAAACAATTGCTAACACACTCATTCTCTAGCCCTTTGTGAATTTTCCGCCGGAATTAGATGCAACACAAATTAAAACGCCGCCATTTAAAAAAAAAAAACATAAACAGATTTAAAACTTTTAGGATGTACCACAGAATTATATCCGTAAACTTCATACATGTTGGCCATGGTATCAGTTAGAGATTATTCAAAACTTAATAGACACTGGCTATGGTATCAGTTAGAGAGGATTCAAAACCTAATAGGCATTGGCTATGGTATCAGTTAGAGAGGATTCAAAACTTAATAGACATTGACTATGGTATCAGTTAGAGAGTATTCAAAACTTGATAGACGTTGGCCATGATATCAGTTAGAGAGTATTCAAAACTTAATAGACATTGACTATGGTATCAGTTAGAGAGGATTCAAAACTTAATAGACATTGGCTATGGTATCAGTTAGAGAGGATTCAAAACTTAATAGACATTGACTATGGTATCAGTTAGAGAGTATTCAAAACTTGATAGACATTGACTATGGTATCAGTCAGAGAGTATTCAAAACTTGATAGACATTGACTATGGTATCAGTTAGAGAGTATTCAAAACTTAATAGACATTGGCTATGGTATCAGTTAGAGAGTATTCAAAACTTAATAGACATTGGCTATGGTATCAGTTAGAGAGTATTCAAAACTTAATAGACATTGGCTATGATATCAGTTAGAGAGTATTCAAAACTTCATAGACGTTGGCCATGATATCAGTTAGAGAGTATTCAAAACTTAATAGACATTGACTATGGTATCAGTTAGAGAGGATTCAAAACTTAATATACATTGGCTATGGTATCAGTTTGAGAGTATTCAAAACTTGATAGACGTTGGCCATGATATCAGTTAGAGAGTATTCAAAACTTAATAGACATTGACTATGGTATCAGTTAGAGAGTATTCAAAACTTGATAGACATTGACTATGGTATCAGTTAGAGAGTATTCAAAACTTAATAGACATTGACTATGGTATCAGTTAGAGAGTATTCAAAACTTGATAGACGTTGGCCATGATATCAGTTAGAGAGGATTTAAAACTTAATAGACATTGACTATGGTATCAGTTAGAGAGGATTCAAAACTTAATAGACATTGACTATGGTATCAGTTAGAGAGGATTCAAAACTTAATAGACATTGACTATGGTATCAGTTAGAGAGTATTCAAAACTTAATAGACATTGACTATGGTATCAGTTAGAGAGTATTCAAAACTTAATAGACATTAGCTATGGTATCAGTTAGAGAGTATTCAAAACTTGATAGACGTTGGCCATGATATCAGTTAGAGAGGATTCAAAACTTAATAGACATTAGCTATGGTATCAGTTAGAGAGTATTCAAAACTTGATAGACGTTGGCCATGATATCAGTTAGAGAGTATTCAAAACTTAATAGACATTGGCTATGGTATCAGTTAGAGAGTATTCAAAACGTGATAGACGTTGGCCATGATATCAGTTAGAGAGCATTCAAAACTTGATAGACGTTGACTATGGTATCAGTTAGAGAGTATTCAAAACTTAATAGACATTGACTATGGTATCAGTTAGAGAGGATTCAAAACTTAATAGACATTGGCTATGGTATCAGTTAGAGAGTATTCAAAACTTAATAGACATTGACTATCGTATCAGTTAGAGAGTATTCAAAACTTAATAGACATTGGCTATGGTATCAGTTAGAGAGTATTCAAAACTTGATAGACGTTGGCCATGATATCAGTTAGAGAGTATTCAAAACTTAATGGACAATGGCTATGGTATCAGTTAGAGAGTATTCAAAACTTGATAGACATTGACTATGGTATCAGTTAGAGAGTATTCAAAACTTAATAGACATTGGCTATGGTATCAGTTAGAGAGTATTCAAAACTAGATAGACGTTGGCCATGATATCAGTTAGAGAGTATTCAAAACTTAATAGACATTGACTATGGTATCAATTAGAGAGGATTTAAAACTTAATAGACATTGACTATGGTATCAGTTAGAGAGGATTCAAAACTTAATAGACATTGACTATGGTATCAGTTAGAGAGTATTCAAAACTTAATAGACATTGACTATGGTATCAGTTAGAGAGTATTCAAAACTTAATAGACATTAGCTATGGTATCAGTTAGAGAGTATTCAAAACTTGATAGACGTTGGCCATGATATCAGTTAGAGAGTATTCAAAACTTAATAGACATTAGCTATGGTATCAGTTAGAGAGTATTCAAAACTTGATAGACGTTGGCCATGATATCAGTTAGAGAGTATTCAAAACTTAATAGACATTGGCTATGGTATCAGTTAGAGAGTATTCAAACCCTAATAGACATTGGCTATGGTATCAGTTAGAGAGTATTCAAAACGTGATAGACGTTGGCCATGATATCAGTTAGAGAGCATTCAAAACTTGATAGACGTTGACTATGGTATCAGTTAGAGAGTATTCAAAACTTAATAGACATTGACTATGGTATCAGTTAGAGAGGATTCAAAACTTAATAGACATTGGCTATGGTATCAGTTAGAGAGTATTCAAAACTTAATAGACATTGACTATCGTATCAGTTAGAGAGTATTCAAAACTTAATAGACATTGGCTATGGTATCAGTTAGAGAGTATTCAAAACTTGATAGACGTTGGCCATGATATCAGTTAGAGAGTATTCAAAACTTAATGGACAATGGCTATGGTATCAGTTAGAGAGTATTCAAAACTTGATAGACATTGACTATGGTATCAGTTAGAGAGTATTCAAAACTTAATAGACATTGGCTATGGTATCAGTTAGAGAGTATTCAAAACTAGATAGACGTTGGCCATGATATCAGTTAGAGAGTATTCAAAACCTAATAGACATTGCCTTTGGTATTAGTTAGAGAGTATTCAAAACTTGATAGACATTGGTTATGGTATCAGTTAGAGAGTATTCAAAACATGAAAGACGTTGGCTATGGTATCAGTTAGAGAGTATTCAAAACTTAATAGACATTGGTTATGGTATCAGTTAGAGAGTATTCAAAACTTGATAGACGTTGGCTATGGTATCAGTTAGAGAGTATTCAAAACTTGATAGACGTTGGCTATGGTATCAGTTAGAGAGTATTCAAAACTTGATAGACATTGGCTATGGTATCAGTTAGAGAGTATTCAAAACTTGATAGACGTTGGCCATTGTATCAGTGAGAGTGTATCTAAAATGTGCCATGATGTAGAGGATCTCAATGATTTAACACTGAATTTATTATTTAACATTGAATGTAACATTGAATTTATGCCACTGGTTGAATAATGTGCTTTAGTATGGGGAGCAAATGATGGACATTATTCAACGATATTCATAAATTCAGTGTTAACTTATTACCCATTTGAGAATTGCTTTTATCACATAATTTTAAGATAGAAATAGTTTATAGAGAAAAAGGAAAAATTATCTGGTTCATTCTCACGCAGACGTTACAATTTTCATTAAGTTGTCTGAAACTATGACAACATTTAAAAGCAGATATGTTCTTCATGCCTAAATTGTGTTAGTTTTACCAGTAAATAGTTCCAGCTGTAGGGATATTCATGTGCTAGGGTATGATTGGCTGAATACATTTCTGATACTCTGGAGAATGTGTGTGTGTGTGTGTGTGTGTGTGTGTGTGTGTGTGAACAAAAAAGATCTAACAAAATATTAAGAACTCAAATATCCCTAGTAGCGTGACATTTACTACTTAATGTAAACCCAAAATATGCTGTTTAAGGTGTAATAGTTGAAAGATGATCGAGGGCAAAATATAGGAATTACCTTGTCTGTAATCGTAACACCAACTTACATTTATACGCAGGTCAGGGCTCGATCAGGCCAACATTTTCTATCTTCTAAAATTTCATAAGGGCCCTGACATTCTTCGAAAGTGAACCAAAGCAAAAGTCTATGTGTATATTTACTCAAGGTGAACATAGTACCTACTAAACGTGCGCAGAAATAAAAAGATGGTCAAATTTCAAGCGACAAGTAACTATAGTTTATTGGTTTACGATGTTTGTTTTTGTTTTCTGTTTTTTCTTAGCCTGGGTGTGTCCGTTCTCCCCCCTCCCCGGTTAAAACTTTAAATTTTTGTCTCATTTACTGGAGTTGCAAAATCACCAAACACAGGATTGTACGACGATGTCCTGTTGTTTACTTCATGTTTGAAACAATCCCCCAGTAAGTTTTTGTAGTTGTTGTTTTCCTGGTGACCGGAAAATTGTTTTACCCTTTCATTTGTTATTCTAGCGTGTCATCCACTTTGGTTGTGACGGAGAAAAGGGAAGATTCATGTTTACATTTAGGTTGAAACAGGATCACCAACACGTATGAACAGTAAATACAGACCGAAGCAGACGCATGGAAACAAGCGCCAAATAACCCCAGTTTGGACACGCTGAAGCAGGGACGTAGGTGTGGCTGAAAAGTGTTGCGACATTTGCATAGTCCAAAGAGATTTGCTTTCGAATAAAGGTGACACTCAAGTATGAAAGGAAAATGAATATGATAACAAGGGGAGGGGTTAGAATAATCAGTTAAAAAGATTTTGCCATTGACAATTTGACAAAAAACTTTAAATCAGAACATAGCCTTCTATCTCATTCTTGAACAATGTTTCAATATAATGAAGTATTCTTCGGAATAGGTTTGACATGGGAATAAATGAACTATTTTCCGTTAAGATGACGACTTATATAGAACACGCAACAATATGGGGTTGTCGTTCTCCTGACTTAGTATAGTCAGGGAGCATATAAAGCAGGGAACCAAAGTAAAAGTCTTGTTCATTCCTTGTTTTTACTAGGAATACGTTTCACTTTGACTATTGGCCGGTCGTTTTGTTTATTGTTAACTGTGTAAGGATGAACAGAAGTAAGACGGCGAACACAAGGCCGCCACACCCAGTTAGCGCGATTGCGCGCTAAAGTCATTGTTTTTGGTACCTATTCTACACATGTGTGCACGTAAAACAAAACCGTGCATTCGGTTTACGGATTCTCCATCAGACGGAACAACATGGATACAGTACCAAAACACCCGCTGGCAGAAAATGAGTCAATCCTAATCAATGTAATCTTCACTTCAACAGGGACCGGGGTGATCTAAGGCATTCGCCTTCCTTGATCACTGATATCGCACCGATGCCCACTTTTGGGTTTGTGTCTGGGTTCACTCAACGTGTTTGTATGTGTAATAAAGCATGTCAGTAGGTGTCTTCCTGCTTGTTTCTTCTACCAAATATATTGTCCAGCTATGTATAGCCAATCATGTGCTGAAGAAATGGAGTTAAACCCATAAAACCACAACACAACTGTAAAAAGGGTGAATGTTTAAATACTATGGTGAACTATTCTCAACCACTTTTGCTTTAATACATAAACCACGGCTACATATGGACAATACTGCTCCTGTTGAAAGTTAGTTTAAACTTTGATCACACTTTTTCAGAAATAATTTTTTCACTCGATCACAAACATGGTCATCAAAACGGCTGACCAACTATTCGGGTGAAACGAGGTCCTATTCAGAGCACTAAAACTATTTCTTCCGGCTTGTGGGCATAGGCCGCGTCATAACACATGTATGGTGGGCGTGTCTCCAAGTATAGTTCTAAATGTTCAACAAAAGTACATGATTTGTGTGTGGATAAGGGAATATGCATTCTAGTTTGCTGTCCGTTTTTGTAGCATTTTGTTAGCTTTCTATTTATGTTCCGAGTGTTAATACCATTATACAATATGCCAATAAACAAGAAAATGACTTCATAGGCATATAATGTTAAAGTATTTGAAAAGTGCTCACCACATTTGTCGATGAGGAACAAGGGATGCTTTTTGTTATTGTTTTTGTTGTTTTGTTTTAGGGATCTACTCAGCAAGGCATGGATAATAAAATGTTTATATCATAGAGTATATTCCCAAGGTCAGTTTTTAAGGTTTTACAAACTCGGAATCGTTACTCCACATCACACGTCAATTAATTTATTTAAAATGTTCTGAATACCGTGTTATTACACTTTTCAATAGTTCTTTGGGGATTTCGTCTCAAGTACATTTTTGATCATCAAAAATTTTCTGAGCTTGAAATGAGTTATCAATATATTCAAACAACCAACGAATGAATGTCTGCGACAACATAACTATACGTTGCAAAGATCTTCATATATTGCCCCCGTGGACAGCATCCACTTATCACTCATCAATTGCAAATAACAGTATTATGGAATGTAGGCAATCTATAAATTCGTGAACATCTTTGAAACAAATGAAACCATCCTCAAATATTATGACGTGGTAGAGAATTACATACGCAATTTTGTTTAATATCCATGCCAGCTTTGATATCAGTCTTAAATACCTAAAGAGTGCATGGAATTTACAGCATATGTTTCTACGGTACCAAAATTCTTCTTCTCCAAAATCTTGATGTCACTCACATTAATGTTAAGTCATGCATGTATATCTGCAGATATCCTCCGTGATACACGTACAGTTTCAAATCGTTTTTTTTTAATGTATGTATGTATGTATGTATGTATGTATGTATGTATGTATGTATGTATGTATGTATGTATGTATGTATGTATGTATGTATGTATGTGTGTGTGTGTGTGTGTGTGTGTGTGTGTGTGTGTGTGTGTGTGCATGCATGTATATTTAATTTGATATGATTTAAGATAGCTTTTCAATATATTCTATATATGCTGCTGATAATTGTGTTATGCACTTGACTTAAATTTGTCCTAAATTAAGTTCATTTTTTACTTGAACTGAATCAATAGATTTTGGTTTCGTAAACATCATGTTTATCTCCGAGTCCAGAACATTGCTAACTCCCCACTAAAATCCGGATCCACCCGTTGTTTATCACATTATATATTATACATTTTAATAACAGACCGTTTATTATAAGTAAGATTGTATCTTGTAAACATCTGGAATCTTCCAGAATGAGATGTTTCATCGGGCAACGGCTAAAGATGACCTATGTCAGGTTGAGGCTAATACAATCTTGTTTACCGGACACATTCTTTATTCTTGCAATAATATCTGAAGTAGAGAAAGAAACGTCGCATTGGTGCTACACACACACACACACACACACACACACACACACACACACACACACGCACACACACACACACACACACGTGTGTGTGTATTAGTTTTGTAATTAGTTTTGTCCATGCCATCATTTATAAATGTTTATTACAGTTCAATGTATAATTAGTTTTGTCCATGCCATCATTTATAAATGTTTATCAAAGTGTATTTCGCTTCTTATGTAGAGTTTAAAGTTTGCACACGAGTGCGAATTGTTATACGGAAAACAGAACTAAATCCAATAAAATTAAATAAAATAACTGAATGATTTGGATAAAATTTTTCTGTAAATTCAAGAACATACACTGGGGGCATTTTGTAATAATTCATTTATTGCAGTGACACACTAACCGGAGAGATACTTATCTTGACAAGGTCTCTTTTAGTTCAAAGTATGAGCGGCGGTTGACGTCAGCGTGTCAACAATAATATATAAAAATAAAGAGAAGAGTGGAACAGAAAATCCGATGGTATGATGTCATTGTCACCCAAAAGGAAACCAAAAGGTTATGAAATTGTTATCATGTTACTCATGCTGACAAATGTAGAATAAATTTTAAATATTTTGGACACGGTATAGTGCGTATAGATGACAGTTGGATTTTGACGCTTCCGGAAACGACTTACATTTTAGGAGATAAGTGCTATATAAAGTATCGAAACTAGAATTGCATGCATAATTTCAGTTATAATAACTACATATACTAAAATCATCGAATGATCAATACTTAGAATTTCTTTAATAGTATTACTAGATATAACCGCTCCGATGGCCTAGTATTTAGATCGTCCGCCTAGGAAGCAGGAGGTCGTGAGTTCGAGCCCCGGCCGAGTCAAACAAAAAACTTACAAAAATGGTGCTACCTCGCTTGGCGTTCAGCATTACGAGGCTAGTGTTAGGACTGGTCGGTCTGGTATCAAGATAATGTAACTGGGTGGGAGTGGGACATTATGGTACAAGTCTGCGGCATTAACCCGAGTGCTAGACATCACTATAAACTGCCACACTGCAGACATCGTAGCGATATGGCAGTTTTTTTTAAAAGCTACGTTAAATATTCCAATCACACACACACACATACACACACACACACACACACACACACACACACACACACACACACATACACACACACACACACACACACACACACACACACACACACACACACACACACAGAGTATTTATATAATGTATACGTTAAATCAAAAGTTGAAATTTTGATCACCTAGAAAACAATAAAACCGTCAAGCATAATTAACTGACATTTACATATCACTGGGTCAATTTCACGTTTACTTGTGCAGAAACCAAATTATTTCGTAATAAAGGACTCATTAATGCTGATGTTAGCCTTCGTAAAGCTTGTAGAGCCTTTATAATTAAATTCAAAAGGACGTGAACAGAGTTGATTTATGGCTGTCAAGTGTGTTCGTCATACATAACGGAAAGGACTGCAGAATTATCAACGTATGAAATGATATCTTTAAATTATTCTTTTCAACGTTCTCTCTAACTCGTTGACGAGACTCTTTCTTTTATGAGTGAATTTATCATCGTCACCATCATCATCATCACAAGTTTAACATGAGAATGAACACGATGCATTCAAATGAATCATTTATTATTTCGAAATATTCCTCTCCGGCAAGAAACATGCTGTTTCAGTTCTATCCAGTCAGGAACAACGGTCATTATTACCTTTCAGAGTTACCAATCATCTTGTTGGATCAGGTGATATTTACTTTTTTTGTAAAAAAAAAATATATTTACTTATTAGCTATGTCACGAAATTGTGTATGACTGGTATCAATATGTATATGTGGTCTAAAATGTAATCGGGTTTCGCTGCCGAGGTTGGTTTATGATTTATCGGCTCTAGTTGTTTCGAAATACTGAGCGCGACTCAACTCATGGTGCACGTGCGAATTGCCTGCAGTTAAAAAAATCTAAGTACCTAGCTATGCATATCTGTCGCAGCTATCGCAGCTACTTGTATTTCAGAGCAAATTCTCTGTAAACATCACATTACAGCCAGTTTTGTTTGGAAGCTTTCCACTTTACGGAAGTAAAACCTTCAGCTAAAAAGGTAATCTAGATTTAAGATTGTTTTCTTATCGCTATTCGTTTTATATGACAGAATTGTTTCGTATATCAGATGTTTAAGTATTTATTCTAAATTCTTCAGAGTAAATACCTAGGTGATACAGCACCATGATATAAAAAATACTATAGTCTGCTTCGAGGTAGCTATTTGTTGTAACCGAACAGACAAATTAAATTTAATTATACGCTGTATGCATTGAACATTTAATGTAAATAGATAACGAACTAATTCATGTGCGCGCATGCGCAACATATATGAATGCAGAAGTTCTTAACCGTGTCATTTGTATTACAAGGTTTAGTTGTTTTAATTTTAGATACACGTGTAAGGTGCGGTTTTGTGTGGTGCCTGTGTGTATGGTGCCTTGTGCATGCTGTCTTGTATACGGTTGGATGCTGCGTCATATCACACATTATTCCAGGATATATTACATTCCGCATCATAGCAACTGAGACCACTTAGACATATCCAAATTATGGCCAGTCTCACTCATAAAAACAATTTCAAACATTAAGCAGAAGAGAGGGCGGGCAGACCGTCTGGCTGGAACGTCTATGTTTGAACAATAAAGCTTCCTACGAAAATGGAAAATATAAGTTCAATAATGCTAAACCTAAGTTTCTCTGATCGGGTTAGGTTTTTTTTGTCAGTTTTTCTATTGTCGTTAGTGTTTTTAATTTTTATGTATGCTCGTTTATCCACTTGGACGTTTCATTGATGTCGCGCCCTCTCTGTTGCTGATATGTGTCAGTAATTAAATCATTATTAAAAAATTCTGGAATCATTGTTGTTTTAAACTTACTTATGTCCATTTCACAGGAGCAAAAGTTTAATGATATTTCTTAAGTATGTGTATCAACTCCATTAAGTACAGTTAAAATAATAGTTATCTCTGATCACTTTTGGAATTTGTTTATATATTTGTGTCACATACATTATATCAATATTTGTATGCTTTCCTTGTGAAAATATTCGTCAAGACTCGATGCTTCATTAATATGTGTGATAAAATCAGTATCACCAGTTTCATTCACAAATTGTGCGCTTTCATTAAAATATGTAAGCACATTGTAGCATTGTTGATCATCTTCAGATGGTTATACTAAATATAACTTATCCCACTTGAACCATCTTATGATTAAATTAAGTATTCATTGCGTTTTACCAGACCCAGACGGACATATTTTTGTCATCCTAATATAATTCGGTAGCGCTGGATGATGTTTGACTGGTTTTTGTTTTCGCGTCGCTGAGAAATCAACGTCATCTATGTTATACAAATATAATAAATAACATCTATTTTGTGTTGTGTTAGCTGCAGAGCATCCGCCCCAACTAAGTCATAAACAACAATAATGATAAAACAAGAAAGCGTGCACTTACAGGTACGTGTGTGAAATTTGGTACAAAAATATAAATTTGTCTACCTGACAGTCAGTTTAACACACAGATGGTGATAGCACTGCTTCATTAGAATATTTACCAGGAACTTAATTGGCGCAATACCCAAAAGAAACCGACTAGATATTCGACTTGACGAACGAGATAATCCAAGACCTGGACAGTATCCAATAAATGCCATTGAACTAGCATGTCACGTTCATTATATATATATATATATATATATATATATATATATATATATATATATATATATATATATATATATATATATATATATATATATATATATATATATATATATATATATATATATATATATATCCAAATTTACAATAACGACATATGTATTGCAGTTGTAAGTTGATTCACAATCCATAAAGAAATAAGTCTTTCAGATGACTGCTGAATTTTTGGGTACACAAAAGGCGAAATTTAAATGAATAACAAAATAATACAATTTAATAGTCAAATGATAATAATTCCCCAATCACTATTTTTCGTCTTGAACTAGCGATATCCTATTGCATTATTTGATTTATAGTGTGAAATAGCTTTTCCACCCATCCTTGTTTTCTATTCATCTGTATCTCTCCTATCCCGCCAACTTCTTCTCTCCGTCCGACTTAACTCCTAACACCTTCTCCTCCTTGCCTGCTCTATCTCCAATTCCTCCGCCTCGACTCCTTTTCCGAATGGCCTTCGATTCACAATCGGCGTCTCCACTAGTCTTTATTTCGTCTCTCTACTAGAGACTCAGGGATAAACTATACAGGATGTATATCGTCTAAAAATGTCTTGTGAATACACAAGGACGTTAGTATATTTCCTTAGCCATCTCGTCTCATACTAACCAAATATCAATGATCAGATCAAGGCTATTACATTTCGCGGTTACGCATTCATGTACAGCGAAATATCCATAAATTTTTGTACTGTAAACAACATCGTAGTAAAAGCATGATATCAACTACTTATTATAAAGACATCAATAAATTGCATCACATCAGTATATATATATATATATATATATATATATATATATATATATATATATATATATATATATATATATATATATATATATATTCTTAATCTCATTATGCTGAACAGTTCTGTACATTCACTCCTGCAAAGTGTACTCATATGTTCAAATATCCATGCTCTGATATATCCTTACATCCATATTAACTAATTTAACACTTCAGCCTTTTTCCAAAGTTACAATTAAATTCAGCAGTTGCAATATCTAGAATATCACATGAATAATTCATTAGTTTACTACGAAATTACCAAATAGCGAATGCAATATTAATTCTGACCATGAGCTAGCAATGTACATAATTATTTACATAATCATAATTCATTCCTGAAAGACGCATATAAATTAAACACTACAAAAGTAATTCGGCGTACTAACGATTCTAGCAATGAATTATTAATACTCCATACAATTACAATTACAATGCTGTAATATTCTGCGACAATTGAGTAAATAAGTTACTGACTTTTACAAAGCGTATTCCTTCTGAAACTTTCCTATGTTTCCCCGTCGAACTATGAGTGGCTTTCCCGTAGGATTGCTTTATAACCTTCCAGCACGATGTTTGGGCAATTACTAAGTTCTTTGTTCGAAAATACTAAATTTAATTTGGATTGAAAAGGTGACCACACCCGCTTTCAATTCCGATGGAATGTCGATTCTATCATATTCTGTTCAACTTAGCAGATAATGCCTTCGGTCCGTCTGTCAATGTAGTGAGATTTACGACGCCTATAAGGGTTTTTTGTACTTGAACAAAGCTATTAACGTCAAAGTGCGACTTTGCACACACAACAAAGCTGGGTTCTCGTACGATTACAAACAGGACCTACTATAGCCGCGCTGTCTAACATATTCACATGGCTTTTAACCATTTCTTTATTTCCTTGACCTACTCAATCGCAAGCAGTGCAACGTGACAGGGCATGTGATTAATAAACCAATTATTATTATAAAATAATGGAATTTTCTTTATTGTAACCCTAGAATATAGAGGAAGATTACCACTATAATTATATGCATGCAATTAGTAATCTTCCTTGATGCATTAGTGTAAATGGCTGCTTGCAAGTGCTAATATCATAATTCCATATATGTATATTGTATTCTTCATTGATGCAAATTGTACTTGGCGGTTTACAAGTGATACTTTCCGCTTGCATTATTGTCAAAACTGCTTGCAAGTGTTACATTCATAATTCTAGTCATGACTTTTTGATGTTTCATTGTTGCAAGCTGTAAATGGCTGCTCGCAAGTACTTAGATCTATTTTCCTTTTGCGTCACTTTATTTTGCAGTTTGCCAACTACTGAATTCATTATGTAGTTCATCGTATGGCGAATGCTATGTCAGTGATTACATGTTTTAACATTCAGTTACATAAACTTGGTATATCACAAGTTACACATACTAAACTCATGATTATAATGGAGCATCTAGCACGTTGCAAGTTAGCATCGTGAAAGTTAGCATAAAAAATGCCTCATTAAGACAACAGATGGCGCTGTGAAAATACATTTCTTATAATACGACTGCTCTCCTGAACCTAGTATCACGAGGTAATATCAGTTTTTGGCATGTTTGGGCGTCTTATTTAAAATGTCATTCCAATAGTATTTCATCATTACATGCAGCTGATTTCTCAGTGTATTAATATTCGGAAGAGATATGCCATTCAAGAAGCACAAAACAAATTAAATGTATTAGTTTGTATAGTGCATAATCTTTAGCAGCTCTGAGCGCTCTTCAACATCTATACTACTACTACTACTACTACTACTACTACTACTACTACTACTACTACTACTACTACTACTACTACTACTACTACTACTACTAATAATAATAATAATAATAATAATAATAATAATAATAATAATAATAATAATAATAATGAGGACTGTCAAGTGCCAAATTTTTCGTCAGTGAAATTCATTAATTAATTCGTAGGCTAGCCGACAATTAACTGTTTTGGAGTAGAGTTTGAACGAAAAGAATGTTAGTTAACCTCGGTCAGACTGTTACAATATTTAGAGTGAAAGCGGACTGAGTGTTTGACACGCTTAAAATAAGTGATTCCTCACGTAGAGCTGTCAGAGTGATTGCAAACAAATGATAAGGTGATATTTCGACCCTAAGTAGCATTTTTGGCATCTTGATAGACGGTTTTCAAAAGGTCCGTAGGAATAGCATTTATTCCGATTGGTCAAATGTATAGGGAAGGGGGTGTGTCAAACCCCAGAATCGGGAAAATATATACTACGTATCAAACGAGGTTAGTCAGTCTAAAAATTTCTCTGCAAGAGAGAACTGCTACTAGGACTCCGAGGGTTCGCTGCAAGAACGACTTCGTAAAATTGTGGTTTCAGGGAACTGAATGTGGAACGATTGTAAGACGCCAAAAACACAAGGAAAATAGTTGTTTGGAAAGAGTGAGAATCAGCGAGGAGTCAAAGGAAAAGAGGGAAAAGAAGTCAGAAGTTAGAGTGTGGAATTCCCGTTCAATCAAAGGGCAAGCTGAAGTCGGACGCACGCAGAAAAAAGAAAAAAAACCAGTCAACGAACAAGGTCATTGTAAATCACCCAACAGTCCAATGTTAATGAACATTCGATTCCATGATGAAAGTACTATCAGTCATTAACGGTTAAATTCATCTATTTTATAAATTTTCTGAATTTTAATTAACGTATCTGCTATCTTAAAGTTTCGGGTTTTGAATTACTTCTGAACGAAGAATCGTCAGAAGGAAAGAACATTGTAATTTATTGTGTCATTCTTCTCTTAATTGTATTGTAATTAAATTCATATTTTATCTTTAAGGGTGCTCGTGTGTTGTCTTTGTTCAAGGTACTATCTCAGATTACCATATCCATTAACCGGGCAGATTACACCGTTGAGGTCATTCCTTTAGATAACGAGAATTAGCGGGAGGCGGTTCGAGTGTTGTTTTTCCAAGTTGCGCAATACCTCTGACCAGGGCTTGTGCGATATTGTAATAATAACACCTTGATAACCGACAGAACCTTACAAGGACTTTGTATAGCGCCTAATCTTTCGAAGCTCTAAGCGCTTTACAACATCTATAATGATATGACAACAACAGAAAAACAATTAGCAAAAACCATGAAATTGGAAAACATAAAAACATACTGAAAACATATAAGATACAGAAACATTATTAGATCTCAAAGTTTGTTCCTGCAGTCGAAAAAGGTGACTTTTAAGAGCACTCTTAAAAGGGACGACTGTGTCCTTGAGTCTAATTTCAATGGGAAATTCGTTCCACATCGCCGGGCCTTGGTATTCAAAAGAACGTTGTACATATGGCTTCGCTTTCATAGTGGGAACAATGAGTATACGATTGTCAGACGAGGAGCGTAAGTATCTAGCTGGTGTATACACATGGGTGAGGCCGGATAGGTATGTTTGACTGGAGTAAGTCATTGAAACATAGCACAGAGAACAAATTTTGTGTTGGATTCTGGATCGAACGGATAGCCACTGTAGGTACAAATCAGTGGTGAGGTGTGTTCTGATCGAGGTACTCTAAAAACGATCCGAGCAGCTGTGTTTTGAACTTTTTTAAGTTTCTGAAGTAGATAGTGTGATGAACCAGACATAATGGAGTTCCAATAGTCCAGTCTTGAAAGTACTAATGAACACGCAAGTGGTTTAGTGGCATCAACTGAAAGATATTTGCGAATGAAACTGATGCGTCTCAGTTCAAGATATGCATCCTTGCATAAGTTCAAGCCATGTTGGTGCAATGCGAGAGTACTGCCTAGAGTAACACATATGCTTTGAACTGACTGATAATTTAATGTTGGTTTTGCTGATATTTATTGTCTGAGGTAAAGGATGTGAATGAGAAAGTCTTTGTGTTGTGATCAGAATAGCCTCAGTTTTATCATCATTCATCTGCAACTTGTTGCATGTCATTCATGATTTCACATAAGAAATGAACCTCTCTACTCCATGGATGGTAGCATCAAATTCAGTTGGGTGGCTAGACTTGTATATGTGGGTGTCATCAGCGTACAATTGGTGAGACATTGGGTGATAATCTATGACACTTAAGAGCGGCTAAATGTATAAAATTAAGAGAACAGGACCAAGAACAGACCCCTGTGGAATACCACAACATAGATCAATTAGGCTGGAATGTATTCGATTTGCAGATACAATTTATGTTCTGTTGACTAAGTAGGGCATGATACACCGTAAGGCTATATTATGAATGCCAAATACGTGCTGGAGACGGTGAAGTAATATAGCATCGTCTATTGTGTCAAATGCTGCAGACAAATTAAGGAGAGCGAGGACTGTAATCTTTCCACTATCCAAAGCAGAGAGAATGTCATTAAATACTTTCAGAAGAGTAGTTTCAGTACTGTGTCAAGAGCGATATGCAGACTGTACATTGCTAAAAAGACCGTTTGAATTCAAATGAGATACAAGTTGGGTTAGAACAACTTTTTCTAAGCTCTTTTATGTGAATGGGAGATTAGAAACGGGGCGGTAGTTCTTTAAATCGTTATGGTCAAGTGTTGGTTTCTTCAACAGAGGCTTTACGATGACAGTTGGGAAAAATGATGGGAATTCCCCCGATGAGAGAGAGATATTAATAACATAAGTTAGTGAAGGCAATATTGGGTCTAAGCACTCAAGCAGCAGTGATGTTGGAATCTGATCAAGTTCACAAGATATTGGTGCACTCATCATCATGATTGTCCGTACTAAATCAATATAGACAAGTTCAAATGATCCTATTGCTTGTAGCGGAAATTCTGTATCATAACTATATTGGTGACGAGTCAATTGAAATTGTGTTGTCAAGCGAATCTCTAATGGTTTGTACTTTGTCACGGAAGTTATTTGCATATATATCCGGAAGGTCTACTGGAGAGAAGGTAGCTGGAAGTGGTGTACATTTGTTCCTTGACATTAGGTTGTTAGTTATCTCAAAGATCTCTTCGCAGCTGGAACTCTTCGTGATCTTAGTACTGTAGTGGGATAATTTGGGACTATGTTTGTGACGTTCTTTTTAGCGGCTTAATAGATTTGTTTATGAATAGCAAGTCTGGTGGAAATCCAAAGCATCTCTGCTTTTAGGCGATGTCATTTAGTAGTGCGAAGCTGGTCCCTAATACTACTATACCATGGAGAACACTTTTTTCATTGATACTTTGCATTGATACTCGGTGGCTGGGGCATGTTTCTCAAGTAATGGACGCAGGCAGTTATCAAGTTTTTCTGCTGTTGGATGTAAGAAAGTTGTTAGGTTTTTTTTGATGTCATGCATGAATGTGGTTCTATTTATCATACGGAGGTTTCTCTTAATAGCAAATAAAGGTGGAGGGTTAGGGACTGATGTCATATAATGCAGAGTCGATCTGATGCAATTTCATGGGATACAAGGGTGGATTGCAGATTATTATCATTATCCAGTCTAAAATGTTAACAAGTTTATGGGTGGGTTGGTTAACTGACTGTTTAAGATTGAAAACATGAATGGAATCTAGGATGTTTTATCTGTATTGGTTTACAGGACAGTTAAAGTGAAAGTTGAAATCTCCTTGAATAAATAAGTTGCCACCTATCGAATTTCCATACTCAAGAAGAGTCGGAAATTGTTCCAATAAGAAAGATTCAGTAAACTTATTTTTTCGACTAGGAGGAAGGCGACAGAGACAGAAAAATGGACTGACCTTTGTTCCAGTGTGAGTGTTGTTTGGACTAGTTCGAACGAAATGTGGCAGAAATTGAAGGTTGTTTTCTACTAAAGGCAATTTATCCTGGAATTTTTTGTGATGACAGAAATTCCAGCTCCGCGAGAGTTGCGGGGGTACAATTTGATGGATTAATCGGTGGGTGTTAAATCCTCACACTTGGGCTCATAGCCTGATGTCTTTAGCCATGTTTCTATCAGGAAGAGGACGTCGATATTCTGGTCGTTGATAAAATTAACTATTTATGTGCGCTTTTACGGTGATCCTACTGAATGAGCTTTGAATAATGCAATACTCAGTTGTATCTCTGGGACAGATGACACAACGGTTGACGATTTAAGATGAATTTGAACCAGGTTATCAAAATTAACGGCCGAATTTTTAATTTTTTTATCTGTTACGGACGAAAGGAAGATAACTGGAATTCTTCTTCCTGTTCTACGCCGGCCAGCTTTGAAACAGTGTTTCCTTTTTCTCTTCAGTTTACATTTAGGTAATGATCAATATAGTCCCAGTTATTTTAGTCTTGAGCACAATGTAGTATCAAGAGCCAAGTTCTGGCCAGTTTAATGCAATTAATGAGGGTCCATTAAGCGTAAACGGGTTGACTGGCGATCACGTGATGGCGGTTTATTAAGAAACAAATGATGTGTTAACAGTGGAACACAACAGCTGAGAAAATTCTAAGTGTTTTCGTTTCCAAAACGAGGAGATGAGGAAACACATACGAACTGAACAGCCAATGCATGATGAAACACAATAATGTAGACGAAGATAGACAACAAGCACATATATCATGAAAAATAGCATAGAAACGGAAGAGCCTACGTCAAGCAGTTAAGCGATGGCTGCCATCTTTCCGGAAGATATAGGATATACACAATTGTACCCTTGCAAGGATGGTTGCAATATTAAGTAAACATCAAAATGACCTATATAAATACTTTTAAATGTTTAAATTACCTCCTTCTGGTTCCTCATCTCGTCTCATTTATTTTTTCAACTGGTTTAAATGTGATAAACGCTATGAGAAAAGCTAGCGCGTTAGATGTCCAAGGCGTTAACCGTGTTTGTAGTGTTCTACGTTGATCATTTTAACCATCTCTCTTCTCTACATAAGTGTGTCTCACATTATTTCAAGTTAATACGATGAAATAAAAGTTTGAAAACTCTCATCTATTTAATCAATATAAATGATTTTAAAAAACGTAAGGAAGCAACTTATTAACTTACAAAGGAGATTAGGAATATTTGCTAAAAGTTAAGAACTACATTTTGTAGCTGGCACATTGGAGTTTGCTGTGCAGAGTTTATTAATTCCGTCAATACACATTTGGAAATTATGGTAGTATGTGTACTTGTACGTGATAAAAAATAAAATGTGTGTAGTAATATGTATGCCGTATCACTGATATACCAAATCAGTAAACATCGTTTGCTTTTGATGAAAAATGTAAATGGTATATCAATGATACAGCACACATATCATAGATATATATAGAGGCCCCGAGTGGCGCTGTCCGTTACGGATCACTGCCATCTCACCTCTGTTTGCGTGGGTTCGAGTCTAAGTTTCGGCTAAGGTAGTTATGTGAGAAAGCTTGCCAGTAGCTTCTCGTAAGTCGGTGGTTCTTTCCGGGGGGTTTCCGGGTTCTTCCTCCACCATATATACTGGACGCCTTATATAGCCTATATTGTGCTTAAAAATGGTGTTAAACCATAAAAAACTATATATATATATATATATATATATATATATATATATATATATATATATATATATATATATATATATATATATATATATATATATATATATATGCTATCTCTCGCTCCACCTGAAAATGAGTTGGCTTGAAAATAATGGCATAACGCAAATTGAATATACCAATTCTATTGATATGTCAAATTGTGATCCGCCATTGGCGCAATGATACGCATATATAAACAATGTGCAGTCCATTCTCAGCCTATATATCGCCAGGTCTCTTTGGGTCTGCCACGGTTCCTTTTCCCCTGTGGGGTCCTTCTCAATGCCACCCTTGGTAGTGAGTCAGGGGGTATTATGCAGACGTGGCCAAGCCATCTCCATCGCCGAGTTGCAATGATCTCAGATGGTGCTTGCACCCGCTGTGTGCCGGAGTTCCTCGTTCGAGATCATGTTTGGCCAAAAGATCTTCATGATCCGTCGCAGGCACATGGTTTGGAAGACTTCGAGCTTGTGTTCTATGTTCAAAGTGGACTTCCAACACTCTGACCCGTACAAAAGGACGCTCAACACGTTGCTCTTGAAGATACGGATCTTCGTGTGGACGCTGAGGTTTCTTGTCCTCCAGATGCGCTTCAGCATTGCGAAGGTCTGATTGGCCTTGCTTATTATTGTGTCGACTTCCCTTGTGCAATCTCCATACGTGGCAACCTTACTGCCCAGGTACGTGAAATCATCTTGTTCTTGCTGCGGCTGGTCGTTGATGGTGAGTGGGTTGCCGGCTCTAGTGTTCTTCTTCAAGACTTTTGACTTCCCTATGTTGACTCGAAGACCTATGATGCTTGCTGTCTGTACCAACTGTTATTTCTTCTGTTGGATATCCTGGTGCCTGCTTGCCAGCAACCCGATGTCGTCGGCATAGTCCAGGTCATCCAGCATTGAGGTCAACGTCCACTGTATTCCTTGTCACTTGTCCTCTGTGGTGCGGCACATGATCCAGTCAATGGCCAATGAGAAGAGGATCGGAGAGAGAATGTATTCTTGTCTCACTCCGGTTTCCACCTTGAATGGTTCAGTGAGTTGGTTGTTGTGGATTACTCTGCACTCAAAGTTATTCTTATTGAATGTAATGCCATTTCTTAGCTCAAGGTGGGCTACACTTGATAGCCAGTTCTAGTGGTGGCGTTTTGGTGAGTGCCTGCTTTTGTTCATGTGTGTAAGTTATACATAGGTTGCTTACTTATATCTGAATTAAAGGTCAAATGTTTTCAAAAACTTACAATGCTCTGAAAGTGAACTTCTGACCCAGATCTTCCGCACTGTATTGTGACGTAGATTTTTTTAAAAAAAGTTTGAGAAACAGAGAATTGTTCAATCTTGTCTTACGATCAGAATCTGGAATCATGTTCGTGTTCAGATTTAGTTTGGGAGGAATTATTTGATTCTAAAAAATATTCATTAGAATTACAAAAGTGTTCATTGATATTTAGGACTAAGTAACTATTTTTATTATTATTTTGAAGTCATTTCAAGACATTCTCGATTAGATCAATGTGATACATGAAGACTGTCAGTATTTCATCCTAGCCATGACTATTGGTACATCCGCATATTTGATACCTTGATTCATTCGGACTATTTGGGTATTAATTCACAACACTGCAAGTTCCTTTTTAAATTCCAACTTTGAAGGTTAGAGGAAATAACAACTATTTCTTTGTAATAATAAACATGTTTGTTTTGCTCTTTTTGTTACATAATTTAGGACCATGGAATCATTGCAATAACTTACTACTCTAAGTAAATTAATAGTTTACCCATATATACACTTCCACTGCTTTGGCCTTTCAATGGAATCGTTTATTCAGCATTACTAGCACGTTTCCGGTAGTTTAAACATATGATGCGTGTCTGTCTGTTTTATTCGTTGAGACTCATTTTCATAATAAATTGCGACATTTTAAAAAGCAAATTCTCAGTTTGTGAGCAGAGTAAATACATTAATTTTCTATCTGGAATTTGCGTACATGGCATGAAAGTGTGTGTGTGTGTGTGTGTGTGTGTGTGTGTGTGTGTGTGATTTGGATTTGTAAAGTATCTTTAACAATCTTTCAGTCACATCCCTACGATGTCTGCATTGTGGAAGTTTAAAGTGATGTCTAGCACTGGAGCACCATGCCGCTAACACAGTCACATTGCCGACAATTCCCATCACCAACCTCTTACTGCTGAGCGTCTAGCTGTTAGTACAATTTAAAAAAAAAATGTTTTTTATATGACTCTGTCAGGGTTCGAATCCGCGACCATCCACATCCGATGAGACGCTTTAATCACTAGGCCAACAAAGCACTCTTGTATGAAAAGCATCACATTAAAAATATACATGTACTATGACATTACATAGAAACGTTTCAAGCCACGGAACCCGCAACTAACGGTAATTCAATAATATGGTGACCTGAAGTGAATGGAGCGTTCATATCAGATGTGAGAGGTCGCGGGTTCCGACCCCGGGCAAGTCATATCAAAGACTTATACAAATAGTACTAACAGCTGTCTCGCTAGGCTCAAGACATTAAGAGGTTGTGTTAGGACAGGTCGGCTTTGTGTCAAAATAGTGTGACTGAGTGGGACATATTACTTCATATATACGGCTTGATGCCCCATGAAAACAGATATCACGCAATACTCGAGAGATGAATATATCAGGACTGCCCATGTCTTAAAAGTTTTAAAACATTGTACGACATACCTTGATATAATAGTGTCATACAAATTGAAATATCAATATGTACTGTAAGGGAGACAATGGTTAAATGTAGTCCCGTAATTTCCTTCGATAAGATACCCTCCCTTTGTTCCAAATGATTATTTATTGGTTTTAAAGAAGACAATTACTGAACAAAACACATTCATATTGATACAGTTATCTCTACTGATTGGTTGAATGTGTATTTGGACCTAGTGCATATTTATAATTGTATATGTATGTCCTCGTCAGTTAATTCAGGCGCTGATAATGCACATGGGGTATTCCCCGTTCCATCATATTACATTTACTATTTCTTTCATTGTTTTTGCGCACAAATACTCATACGTTTCCAGTGACTATCGTACAATAATTTGTCCAGGGATGTTGTCTTGTATTGTTCTTTTTTATTTTGTTTGTTTGATTGATTAGACTTTTAAACGTAACTTTAAACAAAATTCAGTCATATCGCTACGATGTCTGCGGTGAGGCAGTTTAAAGTGATGTCTAGCACTGGGACATCATGCCTGCAGACATGTAGCATGATGTCCCACCAAGTCACATTATCCTAAAATCAGCCCGACCAGTCCAAACACTAACCTCTTAATGCTGAGCGCCAAGCGAGGCAGCTGTTAGTACCATTTTTGTAAATCTTTGGTATGACTCAACCGGGGATCGAACCCATGACCTCCCGCTGAAGCGGCAAACGCTCTAACCACTAGGCCACCTTAACAGTTTGTTTGTTTTTATGAAAAAATATCGTATTACAAACAATTTAATCCTTTTTGGGACCCATCAATTACATGGTGTCATTATTTTATACTGCAAGCATAGCTTCTACTCTTTTATTCTAAGGTAGGAAACCATTTTAACTGATTTCGGTTTGAATACAGCTGGAATTAAAATGGATCAGTTTCTTATGACTTGTATGAGACAGAAAGCATGGGAGATGAATCACATATTACAAATCGTCAAATCTCTGTTCGTGTTAGAAGGAAAGAAAAACAATGTGTAACGGATGCATGATCGGATGGGATAAGATCATATTTCAAGCAGTGATAGACCGGAAATCAGAGCATTCAGTTATATAAACAAAGTTGTATCTTTTAACTGATCTGATAAACTGCATCTTCGCTAGCCAAGGTTCCGATTTGTTTACAAATTGGTTTACAAATTTACATATTGGTTTACAAAATACATCTAGGTGGATTGAGCAGATATTTACTGGCTTCGGGTCTTAGGAATTTCTTTGGATACTACGCGCCGCCGCATCTAATCAAAATGATGTTCTTGAAATGTGAACACTTACTACTACTTGAATTTAATCGTAAAAAAAGCAATTTCCACTTACGGTTCGTGTTTGGACAAATATCGTTCACTCAAATTACCTGTCAAAGCTTCTCTCTGGTAAATAGTCATACTTTCATTGTTTAACTTACAAACTAACCTTCTGAAGTCCACTGTCTCCACTATTTTTGGCCGATGTACAATGCACCGCTATTACACATTATTAGTTAGTTGGCTTTACATACCTAGGGAGATAACTGTCGCTGGACAAAATAACTAAAATATGTGTTCAATCCGCCAAAGTGTAGATAAGATTAACATATCGGAACCTTGACTATAAAAGATGGATAATCTGACTAACTATCGTTTCGCTGTTCATTTTATTATTTCCTAAATTGGTAGATTGTTTCAAATGTTTTACACTTGAGCTTAAGTAACATTTACCATTCATACTAATTGCCATATATTGTTATTTACTGCTACGTTGATTCCGTGGAGGTGGGGGTGTGGCAAAGCTTAAAGGGTAAATAAGACCTCACATTGTCTTATGAAAGATTGTACGGGATTTTACCACGCCGCATGAAATAGGACCTATATAAGAGTAATTCCGTATGCCCGGTCATAAGTACATAACTATTAGTATGAACTCGCGACCTACTCTTGCATCCATATATTCATCGCTCTCATAATTTATATTCAGTTTTAAAGATTTTTGCTCGATATACAGTTTATATCTGAAATCGACCCGAAATGGTCTTTTTCCCTCATTTCATCAGTATTTTTGACCTTTTAATTTTGTTCTTCATGATATTTTGTAATTTTTTTGAGTTTTTTCTCTTCTTTTCTTTTCACAATACCAATTATTTTTATTGCATTTCTCAACATGTTGTATATGCTATGTAGTTAACGGGGAGGACAAAAATGCATCGAGTCAGCGTATTTGCCACTTACACATTTGATAATCGACAAACTGAGCAAGTTTATCTCACCCAGCTGACCTAAATTCGCCATGCTATCATGTAAATAGTGAAACAGGGGCAATGTACATGTTGTTTTGAGAGTGAATCTTTAATTCTTGGTCTAGCGAAGGTAAGAACAAATAGTTCTTTTTTGTTTATGCAAACATGATATACTAGCATTGTAATTAAATAATACATTAGTAATTTGGTATCATGCTTTGCGCACGTGAGCACGTTATGTCGGTGACAAGCGTCCAATGCAAAGCAATTTATTATTGTTGTTGTTGGAGAAGGTCACCTTGGGTAACTTATTTAGATAAAATGCACAGCCATGTTGTAAAAAATTTACTTGAGTATGGCACACCTTATCGCTCAGAAATATAACGTAATTCTTTTAAAAGGCTAATCACATTCTAAGAGATACACGCGTGGCTTCGAGTAGCAAAGATAAGTGTCACTCGTTTCGTTTTTCTCCTTTGGTCGTCTGTGTGTGTGTGTAGTGTGTGATTTGGACTTTTAACGTAGCTTTAAAAATCTTCAGTCAAATTGATACGATATCAAAAGTGTGACAGTTTATAGTGATGTCTAACACTGGGGCATCATGCGGCAGACATGTAGCTGTCCCACTCGGTCACTATTCCTGACACCAGGCCTACCAGTCATAAAAGTAACCTCTCAATGCTGAGCGCCTAGCTACGCAGCTGCTCGTATCGTTTTTATAAGTCTTTGGTATGATTCAGACAGTTTCGAACCAGCGAACTCCCGCATCCGAAGCGGACGCTCTAACCACTAGGCCGCCGGAAAGGTCTCCTTTGGTTATAACGTGACACCTTCTATGTTTTAAAGCCCAACATGATTGGTATATAATAGAAAAAACAGAAGCATATTTAAAAAATAGTTAAGGTGGAAGAGTGTACCTGTGCCGTGTCTTTTTTCATACTCAGTGAATTAATGTCACAGTTCGATGATTTATAAGATTTTTCCTGCAGAATCTACAGTTCCTATATTGTACGTCATGGGATAAAACAAATACAACAGTATGACAATTGTGTATGTATGTTATTAAAAATGACGACAAGCCTACATACATATTAGTGACTTTTCACCAAATATTTCGTTGATGCTCGGTCTAAATCGTTAAGCCAATATCATCGGACAGCGACAGGTAAATCTGTATCTTGACTTGGCGAGTCAATTTGCACCATAGTGACGTCATAAAACAGTTAGTTTGGAAACTATCTCATAACCTGCAGTGAATGGTTGGTAGCGTCACTCCAGAGCGGTGCGTCATAAGTAAAAAGTTCGAAATTCCATAATTTCAGGAAGGACGATACATTATCTGTGTCTCACGAATGGAAGTGTCACGTTGCGTTGGCGAATACTTGATTATTGGTACGACTCGTTCTGAGAGTTACAGTGGTACAGGGGCTGTTTTCAGGAAAGGCGTATATGTAGCACAGCGACCAAACCATCATTACAGAAAGAGATGTCCCCCACATTTATTTTTCTAATTTGTAAAGCATGCTCATCAAAGATTAACAAATAAACATTACTTACCCGAAGAAATAAAATATGTAAACCACATCGTTGAGTAAATACTTAAAACGTCATGTCAGGTGTACGATATTCTAGGTAATTTAATTGGGTAATCTAACCTTCTGTGGCCATTTTCAACTGGCGAGATCGTCTGTGCGATAAATAGTATTTGCATTAATTGCTGGCTGCCAGTTACCTGTTGAAATCATTATCTTGTGCCACCTATTAGACTCTACAAGAGGATTACAAGACGACATTTTATCATGATGAACAAAATGTTTGAATCGAGTTGGGATAGCATCGACTTTTTAGAATTTTAAGCTGAGGAGTTGACATATTCAACAAATAACAAATGTATAATTTCATCCGCACCCTCGATTGAACTGAAATAACAAGACCTTATGCTTACGATGTTTAAGGTTAGAGAATCGCGTATTCGGGTTCTCCGTTTTTTATATGCCTCAGCTAGAAAACTCAGCGCGTGTAAAAAACGTTACATGTCTTTGTCGCAGTGGGATTCCACGTGACTGGCTCTAATCAGTCCGATATAGGCTCTGAACTATATGTGGCACATTTTACAGGAGATGTCACTTGGGGCTGTTAAAGCTGTCATGCTGCCTTCTATCGTAATTCACCAATCTTCCAATCTAACATTCTCACATGGCGCGCTAATTGATACGAGAGGTGATGTTAGGGGTCTGAAAGGAACACGGATACATTAAGACTATGTGGTCTTAACCTAAGCAACAGAAAAGAGAGAAAATGAAAACGTTTTGTAAAATTCCACAAATACTTTATTTCTCTAGAATACAAACCAGCTATAAATTAAATCCCAATATTCACCAAATTATATCACAAATGTAAATTTATAAAATTCCAATTGAATTACATACAGTGGTATTCCCAATAAGTTCCAATTTTGGATGTGTTGATGTGCCTGCAGAACGTTTTAATGTGGTAATGTCCTGGGTTGTGGCAATGTGCTAATGTCTTTTGATGTATTACAATAATGTAATCCAGAAATGTCCTTGTCTGAATTCACAATAATTCCAAATTAATGTCTCTGTTCAAGGCAAGGATGAGTACTGTTTCAAGTAAACATTTAAGAAAAAAAAACCACAAATAAGACACAATAATAGAAGCCGGACAAGGATCAAAAGGTAAATATTATATTGATTACAAAATAAATATCCCTATATAGGTACACAAAGAACTTGATTTCGGACAAGGTCATGAAGAAAATCCAATTATACATAATATATACTCGTGGTGACAAAGCTCACTACGATACAAATGAGATACACCTAACACTTTCCCTCATACAGCATTGAAACATATATGCAGTAAAGGTGAAGTATTTATCAAATATACAGGTGATTAAAACTTACATAAGATGGGGTCTTATAGAAATAATATAATATTTTTATATAGGTGGAAGTGCATGTGTAATTAGATTAGCTTTTCCAGTTATGTGCCTGACGGATATGTTGTTTTCCATCAACATCAAACTCCACCTTACTATATCTGTTTCATTTTGTCAATTGAAATAAGTGATGTGATCACTAAATACAACACTCAGAGTTTGTTTGTTTTGTTTGTTTGATTAGGATTTTTAATGTAGCTTTAACAATTTTTCAGTCATATCGCTACGATGTCTGCAGTGAGGCAGTTTATAGTGATGTCTAGCACTGAGACATCATGCCGCAGACATGTAGCATGATGGCTCACCCAGTCATATTATCCTGACACCAGGCCGACCAGTCCTAACACTAACCTCTTAATGCTGAGCGTCAAGCGAGGCAGCTGTTAGTACCATTTTTGTAAGTCTTTGGTATGACTCGGCCGGGGATCGAACCGACGACCTCCCGCTTCCGGGACGGACGCTCTAACCACTAGGCCACCGGAGCGGTTTACAAAACTCACACACACTCAGAGAAGAAGCTGAATAAATATTCATTTCAAAGTGTGCATGGTCGATATCAAAGCAAACAGTTCCTTCTCGATCGTGGAAAAATTTCTCTAAAGTGTATTTAATTATTTATTTAAAAATAATAGCACACTGGATGATCTACACCATTTTTGTCTTCCTGAATTAATACTCCATCAACAGGCATTTTAAATGATTAATTAACATTTGTAGTTGAAAGAACTGATGCACCCATAAAACTGGTCTTAATTTCTCAAAAGTCTTCTGACATTTACCAGACCGATGAAATATGGTTTTCTTACTTAACAAATTAACCGCTCCGGTGGCCTAGTGGTATCGTAGCGATATGACTGAACAATTGTTAAAGCTACGTTAAAAATCCTAGTCAAACAAATAAACAAACTTAACAAACTGGTTATGGTTCAGCAATTAAGGACACAATTGGAACAAAATTTTCGATAATGTCCAGCCATATCCAAATATCGCATCAGCTGTTTTTTTTTTTTTTGGTACTGATAAGACAGAGGACATTTCAGAGATAGCCTTATCTTAAACTTCTATAGGTTTAACTTGACCGTGTCCAAATATACGTCTTCGAAATGTAACACAAACATGGTAAAACTAGTTTTTGGATAAATTAATTGTCAAATTTGCATCATTGAGTCTATCAAGGAATTGCTACATGGATTGTATGTGCTTTTTCCAGGTGTCGTTGCTGATGAAGAACTCGTCAATTTAAGCACACCTTTAGTCTAGACCACTTGTAATCATGTTCATTAAACGTTGTAAAGCACAAGGCAAACTTGTAATCCCATACGACATCACTTTACATTAAGTCCATCTGTACTCACGAATGTCGTAGGTTACTTAGCCACTTACGTCACTTGAATCTTTTCAAAAGATCCAACATGGTGTCATACTTTCCATTTTTAATTTTGGCATTACAGTTATCGATTATTGGCAATGGAAATGAATTTTTGTTCGTCATAATGTTCACTTTCCTATAGTCACTGCACATGTGGAGGTGTTATCTGGTGTCGGCACAATCATAGGTTGTGAACTCTAGTCACTTTTGCTAGGTTTTATGAACTCATTCTGCAGAAAATAATGAATTTCTTTATTTAAAGCATTCCTGTTTGAGAGAATGCATCCGTTATGGATACCATTCACATAAATAAAAGCTATTTTAGTTCATTTTATGATGTGGCTGAATGTGTGAAATGTTCTGTTCCAGATTATTACATATATCTGAATTTCGAAGAGTGGTTACACCAACGTAACTACATTCCGATTGCATTCACAGTGGGGAATAGGTACATTATTAAAAGGGCTATGTCTATTACCATTAACAGGGGTAATATGGATATAATTTAAGTCGCGTTCTAACTGTATAAGGACCATACTACTTAGCCTGAAGAGGATCTTTAGGTATGATCAAGAAAACGGGCTATCTGTCAATAAGTTGACCAATCCACTACTCTATATTTCTATCATCATTTTGGAGAGTATGGGGTGTCCTGGGAGGAGGTAACACCTCTGACTGGCTAAACAGTCGTACTCCTTCGGGGGTAGGTTCCCCTTTTTGCACGCAGCCTTCACCTGTGACTCCAAGAAGCTGTGGCATGCGCAGCGGCCACATCTTGGAAACGGTCTCAACTGACCGGCTATATCAGGCCGCTGGGTATTAAACTTTCGGTGAGTTAGGCTTTGTCTACCTAGCATGCTAAGACTGGATTCGGTAGCCTGCGCTAAGGACTCACTAGCTTTCCAACGGGCAGAAATGCGATTACCAGCAAAGCAACTTGGAACGCTAAATGCACGACAAGACACGTAGGACGTCCTGTTTATCCACTGTACTCAACTCTATTTCTGGCCGTCTCGATGTTGTCGTGCTGCTGCATCCAGATGGTTGTGAGCGAGAGAGTGAGGTTGACGAATTGTGCAACTCTTCCTCACTTAAAACAAAGTCACATCGTAAATCATTCTTGTCATCCACACATCCTATTTCATCACCCACTAGAGTATTATTGCGACATGTGGGTTCACTGGCAGCTGTAGCCGCAAATCTGGACACAGGCGGCTCAGGGCATTAAGGTCGTTCACAACTGACATGGACCATCAGTGGAGTCCGGCAGCTCCCTAAGCGACTGAGCAACCCTGTTCATGAACGCACTGCTCACATCCCTGGGATGAGGATGGGGCTACGAAGGTGCCCTAAACATTGCCTCGTCTGTACTTCCCTAGACAGCATACCGCAGATGGTGGGGACCCTACCGCAGCGGTCAAAATACACAAAAAGAAAATGAGGATTGTTCCTTTCACACTTGGCGCATGGAATGTCCGCATCTTACTGGTCAGAGACAATGTACAATGGCCCCAGCAGAGAACCGCCCTTATAGGAAAGGAACTAGCATGATACAACGTATATAACGCTGCTTTGCGCGAGACCCGGCTTGCATGTGAAGACACACTCTAAATTAGCGGCTCCGGATACACTTTCGTTTGAAGCGGACGAAGAAGCGGACGAAGAAGTGAATAGCACCGTGAGACTGCTGTCGGCTCTGCAATGAAGACAGCACTGATTGGAAAATTGGCTGGATATGACAAGGGAGTAAACGATAGACTCATGACCATTAAATTCCCCCTCTTGTGTGGAAGAAAGCACATTACCATCATCATTTGTTATGTTCCAACCTTGACCATCCCAGATGATTTGAAGGTAAAGTTCTGTGAGGATCTTCACTTATTATTATTGACGTTCCAATGGCAGATAAACTGGTTAGGTTGCCTGGGATGGAGTGCTAGGAAAGCACGGAGTGGGTCACTTTGACAGCAACGATCTCCTTTTTCTCCAGAATTGGGGCGAGCATGAACTGCTGATCCCCAATACAGTCTTCCGCCTCCCTACCCGTAATCGGATAACATGCATGCACCCACACTGTAAACACTGGCACCTCATTGACTACGTCAGTGTCAGAAAGAGAGACAGGCAGGATGTGTGTGTGTGTGTGTGTGTGTGTGTGTGTGTGTGTGGTGAACAAATCTTTGTGCGGGGCTGACTGTTAGACAGACCACAGCATCATCATCACCAAACTCAACATCTGCATTCAACTAAAAAGACGCACACGGGGAAAGAATGCTCCTAAACGACTGAACATCACAAAGCTGAAATGTACCAATAACAAACAGTCTCACGTGGATGCCCTGGAAAAACGTCTGCAATCCACTCCTCTACAATCAGAATGTGGAGACCGACTGGGCGGCATTCAGAGAGCTTGTCTACAGCACAGATACCCTTTGAATTTTTTAGGTGGATTATAGAGGCGTCTTTGAATTCCTGGGGGATTTTCTCTTGTTGCCGCATCAGTATATGGAGCCTTTCTATCAGGGCTGTCCCCACTTCCTTGTAGACTTTAGATGGGATGGAGTCTGAACCAGGTGCTTTACCACTAGAGATCTGACGTATGGCTTCATCATTGATGGATGAAGAGCAATTTGGGACGCTGTCAAAGCATTCAGCCCATCGATGAAGTATCTTCTCTTTGGCAGTAATTAGCGTGTTTCCTTCTGCGCTGAAAAAGTGGAGATGATGCAGAGTATGTAAGTCCATTAACTTCTTTCAGGGCATTGTAGACGTTCTTCGTGTCATGCTGGTCTTCGTAGCACTGGATCTCATTAGTTTTGTTGCTCAGCCATATGTCTCGCATGTAAGAGCACCTTCGTTAGGAGCGGATTTCTTAGAAAGGCAAATTAAGTCCGAATAAAAGCCTCGGAAATGATCGCGTGACCCTTACAATTCTAACACGTATATTATTGTTAGATTTATCAATTATGTTAAACATAGGACTTGGAAGAAAATTCCAGAAACAATGTGAACTTTGATTTCAGTTTTCTTAAATATTGTAGAGAGGTTAAAATCCCGGCCCCCCTCCAATTTTCTGTTACGAATTTATGGTGGTCTAAATCTATGTAAAAGAAAAGAGCGAAAACCGTATGTTTTGTAAATTTCATCAAAATATATCATTTATTTCACTAGAATGCAAAGAAAACGTTGGAGAAGAATGTACACTATTGCGAATTAAATTTCAAGTACTCACACATGTTCTACTGTTAATTCAATGGTATAAAGTTCCAGCTGAATTCCAGTGATATTCCAAATAAGTTCAAAGCTCGATTGTGTTGATGTGCCTGTAGTCTCCAACGTGTTAATATGCCAAAAGTATGGAGTGTTACGTGGTGCTAAAAGTCTTGTGATGTATCGTAACAATATAATCTAAAATTGTTTTTGTCTGAATTCACTATCATTCCACAAAAAAAAATAATGTTTCTTCCCCAGATTTTTATTGATCACAACTTTGTATTTCCAGTCTATAATAATCAGAATAAATAATTTCACAGAATGAAAATCTGAACACAGCAATAAGACTTATTCTTTTCAAGATATTAAGGCACGAATTATTAATTGCTCAAGTAAACATGATTGTATAATTATATATAACAAACTGAGAAAATAACACAACCAGAACGAGGTTCAAAAATTCTTTTCTAGAACATTTCAGGTTGTCAAAAACATAAAGTTTATGATTAATAACATGGCAAGCCTCAGGTATACTAGTTTTTTTTCCATGGGGAAAATACCTTTGTTCTAGACATGTTTTCTCATATTGAGAATGATCCCGATATTTAATAGTTACTCACAGCAAAAACTTTTCTTTGAAATATCTTGTTTAAAACATCAATTTCCATAATGAGGTACACCTTGAACTTGATTTTAGACAAAGGTAAATTTCAAAATACAATTATACATAACACATAATCATTGAGAAAAAGCCAACGAGCAATGCACATTAATTATACATAACATTATGTAAACATATGGCTTTGTTAATTATTAGTGATCAACTCTGATTTATGATTGCTTTGAAGGGCGAAGTTTAATTGGAGATAATCAGACAGCATTGTGTTAGCTCCTTGTGATTACCTCGGTGTTGACAGAAAATCTTGTGTACAATTTTTATCTGAAATTGGTTCACAAACGGATGTCGCTAATTAACATCGGAATAAATCATACTCGTGTGCAGCGCCGGATTAAGCACCGTGGAGGCCCATAGGCAGTCAACTTTTGGGGCCCCAGACCCACAGTCACGGTCTCATGGGGGCCCCTGGGGGCCCCTGATGGGGTCCATAAAAGTCGCGGGGCCCATAGGCAGTTGCCTACTCTGCCTAATGGGTAATCCGGGACTGCTCGTGTGGATAATATACAAGTTTATTAGTTCCACTGAGAAATGATATGACTGAAAATGCGATGAAACGACGTTATTGTCTGCAACTTGTTTAAGCTCATAGTCTGTACGCTGGCCTGTACGGACTGTCAAATAATGGCGCTGGGTGGCAAAAGTCGGGAGAAGTAACTCGCCGCGCGCAATTTATGCAGAGTTCGGTCTCACACAAAATTATTTGCCAACCGAGAAATATAAACAGAGGCTAGATTCAGGATGGAATTATCATAAAATAGTACACCTCACGTGAATTTAGACCTATGTACTCCACGACAGGGATTAACTATTTATTTTGGAACAGCAACGAATGTTTATTTCAGCGGTCGGCAACTTTTGGCACGCTTGCGAAAAGGTGGCACGTCAAGAAAGGTTGTGATGCACGCGACGGGCTGCAAAAATCTCGATTGGAACAGTGTTACTCTCTTACTGGTCGCACTCACTCGTTCATTTTGTAATTAATCAGGAAATAGTGGCACGCTATGTAAAACAGGTTGCGAACCCCTGGCTCATCTTTTATATTTTATGAGAACGATTTACACAATAGAAAATTCATTTTCATGTCAATTTGATGTGAGTATATGTTCACCGTGTTAAACATTCATGAGATGGAACAGACCGTTTAGTTGAGATAGTTAGCCATCTTGTAACAGGGCATAAAGCCATCTTTACTAAACACAGTGTAGATACAGGTCTCTGTAAGGTAACGTAACGCCCGACACTAGGCATGCAACATATCTGGTAATGTCGCACTTTGGCTAAAACAAATGTCCAATTTGTATATTAGTGTTTTGGACCGACAACATATAATGTCATGTTTATTCTGCATTAAAATCGTGCCTATTGTTAGATTTTAGTACCCCTGCTTCTTACTCATAATCATATTGTGACGCAAAGTCACTTAATTTAGCAAGTCATCACATATATAACTGCAGTGGAAAATATGCTCTGCCGTTTCCGTTTTGTTGAGAAATGACCTCATATGTGTTGAAGGAATATATCTTAATTTGATGGGTTTGGTTAATTGCCTCAGGCAAAGTACACCACATATGTCGAGACCGAAAAGGCCAACAAATGATCTGATATTTTTGTTTCGCTTTCCGCCGCAAAACTGTGACTGGTGAACAAAAGTAGTTCCTAATATAGTCCTTAGAGGCTTTGTCTCTAAACTTGACTGAAAAGGCTGAGTATGTTTCGATTGTGTAATACAAGGCTTTATAATACCAGACTGTACCCTCGGCAAACTTAAAAATGTAATTCTCAAAAGAGGAACCAACCATTTCGTGGCTAGTTCACAATATGGCCTCAATTTTATCGTCATTCAATTGCAGCTTGTTACTTGTCATCATTGATTTCACATCAACAATGCACCTACTCTGTGGATGTTAGCATCAACGTCAGTTGGGTGGCTATACTTGTATATGTGGGTGCCATCAGCGTACAATTCGTGAGACACTGGGTGATGATCAATGACACTTGAGAGCGGCTGAAGCGAACAAGTCCAATAATAGACCAACTGGTCTGGAGTGTATTCCATTTGCAGATACAAATTGTGTCCTGTTGACTAAGTAGGACTTGAACCACTGGAAGGCTATATTATAAATGTCAAATACATGCTGGAGACGGTGAATTCATATATCATGGTCTATTGTGTCAAAGACTCCAGACAAATTAAGGAGGGTGATGACTGTAATCTTTCCACTATCCGAAGCAAAAAGAATGTCATTAAGTACTTTCAGAAGAGTAGTTTTAGTACTGTGGCAATGGCGATATGCAGACTATACATTGCTAAAAAGACTGTTTGAATTCATATGAGATACAAGTTGGGTTAGAACAACTTTTTCTCAGGTTTATTTTATTTTAATGGGAGATTAGAAACTGGGCAGTAGTTATTTAAATCGTTATGGTCAAGTGTTGCTTTCTTCAGCAGAGGGTTTACGATGACAGTTTTGAAAAATGATGGGAATTCCCCCGATGCGACAGATATAATAATAACATCAGTTAGTGAAGGCAATATTGGGTCTAAGTACTCAAGCAGCAGTGATGTTCAAAAGACTTTGGTGCATTCTTCATCACGATTGTCCCTACTAAATCAATAGAGACAGTTTCAAATGCTCCTAATGGTTGTCGCTGAAATTCTGTATCATAACTGTATGGTGACGAGTCAATTGAAATTGTGTTGTCAAGCGAATCTCTATTGGTTTGTACTTTGTAACGGAAGATATTTGCAAATAGGTCCGGAAGGTCTATTTTAGAGAAGGCTGTTGAAAGTGGTGTACATTTGTTCCTTGACATTAGTTTGTTAGTTTTCTCGAAGAGCTCTTTGCAGCTGGAACTCTCCGTGATCTTAGTATTGTAGTGGGATTATTTGGCTAAATGGACTATGTTTTTGACATTCTTCTTAGCGGCTTCATAGATTTATTTATGAATTGTGATTCTCGTGGAAAGCTATAGCCTCTCTGCTTTTCGGCGATGTCTTTTAGCAGTGCGAAGCCTCTTCTCTAACACTGCTATACCATGGAGAACACTTGTATTGATACCCTGCATCTGGTGGCTGGGGCATGTTTTTCAAACAATCAACACAGGCAGTTATCGAATTTTTCTGCTGTAGGATGCAAGTAATTTGCTAGGTTTTCTTGGATGTCATGCATGAATTTGGATCTATTTATCATACGGAGGTTTCTATTAGTAGCAAATAAAGGTGGAGGGTTAGGGACTGATACGTCGAGTTGGCATATAATGCAGAGAATATCTTATGCAATATCATGGGATACAAGGGTGGATTGCAGAATATTATCATTAGGTCTATGAAGAATTCAGTCTAAAATGTGACCAAGTTTATGGGTGGGTTGATTAACTGACTGTTTAAGGTTGAAAACATGAATGGAATCTTGGAGTTTTGATGTGTATGGGTTTCCAAGACAGTCAAAATGAAAGTGGAAATCTCCAATAATAATTAGGTTTCCACCTATCGAATTTCCATACTCCAGAAGATTCGGAAACTGCTCCAAAAAGAGAGATTCAGTCAGCTTGTTTTTTTTCTACGAGGAGGAGGATGGTAGAGACAGAAAAAATGGACTGACCTTTGTTCCAGTGTGAATGTTGTTTGGACTAGTTCAAACGATGTATGCCAGAAACTGAAGGTTGTTTTGAACTTAAGGCATTTTATCATGGAATTATTTGTGATGACAGCTATTCCACCACCGCGAGAGTTGCGGGGGAACGACTTGAAGGAGTACGCGATGGGTGTTAAATCCGCACATTTGATCTCATCGCCTGATGCTTTTAGCCATGTTTCTGTCAGGAAGAGGACGTCGATATTCTGGTCGTTGATAACATTAAGTATTTATGTGCGCTTTTCCGCTAATCGTACTGACTGAGCGCTGAATAATGCAATACGTACTGGTATCCCTGGGACAGTTGTCACAACGGTTGACGATTTAAGCTAAATTGGAACCAGGTTATGAAAATTAACTGCCAAATTTTTAAACTGTGTATCTCTTGTGGGCGAAAGGAAGATAACTGGAATTATTATTCCTGTTCTACGCCGGCCAGCGTTGAAAGAACGTTTCTCTTTTCGCTTTCGTTTACATTTCAAGTAATGATGAATGTAGTCCCAGTTCGTTTAGTCTTGAGCATAATGAAGTATCAAGTGCCAATGTGTAGTCATTTAATGCAATTAACGAGGGTCCATCCCAGCGTAAGCGGGTTGACTGGCGTTCGCGAGATGGCGATTTATTCAAAAGCAAAGGACGTCTTAACAGCGTGGAACAAGACGGCTGAGAAATATTCTAATTGTACTCGTTTCCAAAACAAGGAGATGAAGAAACACATACGAACTGAAAAGCCAATGCATGATGAAACACAATAATGTAGACAAAGATAGACAACAAGCACGTACATCATGAAAAATAGCACAAGAACGGAAGAGCCCTTATATATATATATAATGATCTCACACATTTTCCAAGTGTAAAAGCATCTGGTTTCAATCCGAAATATCTATAACTTTTTCCAATCGATAGTATTAAGTGAATAAAAACATCTGGTATCGAGAAAACGTTCTTTACAGCCCATTATCGAGAATGTTCATTCAGTGATGTCTTGATTCGGATAAAACAATATCAACAATGGACGACAATTCATTAAACAAGATCCTAACACTGGTTGCGTACGCGTTATCTTGAAAGCTTTCAGTTTTTCCAGAATGACAATTTGAAAGAGGGCAAACTGATTGGAGAATAATGATCATTTAAATCCGGGAAGAAATGAAGAATGAATATAATTTTTGTTTGACAAGAAAACCGCTGGTTGATAATAACAGTATTGCAACAAGCTCATAGCGGCTATATTGATATAACTATCGTTTGATGGTACATGCAGTTGATCCACGGATTCAAGTTTAAGAACTCTCGAAGAGTTTGATGAATTTAGAACTATGAGAATTTTAAGGTGCGAGACTCTTCCTTATTGTCACCAAGGTGTATTTAATGTGGTACTTATCTGTTTACCGCTGGGTGAAGTCGGGTGGTGGGATGGGTTTTGTAGAAGGAGTTAATCGGTAACATAAATCCACTCCTCTAAAGCATATTATAAATATGTGTACGTTTATAACATTATGCTATGGTGTAGACTTCACAATGTCGGGTATCAGTAAAGTAACGAAAAGAAAATGAGCGACAAATGTCAGTAACATTTAGTTGCACTGACCTTTACCAAACTCTACCAGCGTATATTTCTAAATCAATCAAGGCTAGGATTGAATGAGACTTACAAAGCAATACATTCATACGAAAAAGAGTTTGCAAGTAAATACAAAGATTATATTGTATACCTTGTTTCTTAATTTAGGTCTTCCGTACTTTATGATCTTGTCAGAGTCCAATATTGCGTTACACATTTAAATGATTTTCTGTATGGGTTTATTATGACTAGATCAAAGTACTTCAATCCAGTACGCATAACCTACATGTTTAAATTATATTTTCCATGGATATAAAACAAATATGAAAACCAAGTTGTCATTTACAGGCATTCAAACAAATTGTGCTTAAGTTTAGGTATCTAACCTCATAAAAACAACAGAACAGTGCGAGGAGGATGACAGAAGTATCACCACTTTCCATATGATATAGTAATATCTTGCAGTCCTACAGTTACACCTTCATATATATTTATCTTATTATGTATTTGATTTATTTATTTATCAAACATGCCAGTATTTTGTAATGTATTTTATTAATTCATCTATTAATAAAGCTCGAGATGGAAGATCAAAATAAAGTGACCTTTGCGCTTCTTGGACTTGGAAGGATTGGCCAAGTTCATCTTGCTAATTTACTTGCCAACAGCAGTGTTTCTCTACAATGTGTTGTGGAAGAAAACATCGAACATGCCCAGAAAATCCTTAAGGAAAAGGGTATGCTTGATCAAGTGCAAGTGTATGGGATAGATGAAATTCAGCTTGTTTTGGACGATGAAAGGTAAAACTGTCTGTTTTTCTTGAATTTCTTTCTTTCTATCTTCATTCACTTTCTTTCATGAAATACAGTGCCTTTACCATAGCGTTTCGTTGGGATAGAATCGTCCGTACTTAGAAAAATAGTATTATTATTTTCTATTAAAGTTTTACTTATTTAAAAATGAGGTAACCTATGATTACCGTTTCATTTCATTTCAGAATATCTTCCATCTTTATCTGTACGCCGACAGACACACATGCCAATCTTACCAGGAGGGCGTTAAAGGCTGGTAAAGTATAGTTCTCTAATTGTATATTCTATAAGTTTCTCCCATTTCTGGTAAGAAATTGCCTCACCACAGAATGTAATTAATTCATTGTACTCTCAGATGCTGTACCTTTGTCTAGTGTAGCAAAATTTATTTTCCCCATATTAATAACTGCTAATGATAATATGCTTTAGACTAATTCAGGCTGATTTTGTTAGCACAAGAGATCATTAGTTTTAGGTAGATGTATGCTTAGATCATTTCCAATATCCACAATATTCAATGAAATTCCAGCCGCAATACATTAATGTAACACAAATGTATATTAACATTCTCTCCATTGTGCATGTTGCAAATGTAAACAACTTCACCTTACAACCACCACTTTCTCAGAAGCTTATACTATCAGTAGAAAGCACTTTTAAAAGGTTGAGTCGGGAATCCTGGCACTTTTTCACATCCAGGCATTTTCAGGGCATATTTACGAAAACAAACGCCATTGTTCTAGTAACTTGAGTAACGTGTGGGGGAGGGGGGGCACTTATTCAACATTTAAGATATGCCTAAGATTTGCAGTATTGATGGATGCACAAACCATGATATGAAAAAACAAATTTTTTCAAATTTCCTGATGCAGCGAAGGATCCAGGGAGAAAGTCTCGCTGGGTACGTGTGTGTGGCCGCGATAATCGCAGCGGATATGAATGCAGTACACTATATGCCACATATGCTGTTATTCTACCGGTTCATTGCTCGTGCCATGCCAATGAATTTGATTTCCTTTTGATGCATTCCATTATGTATTCCTTTTCAATGGCACTGACCGTAACAGTTGGCAATACTTGCTTACACTTTTCCATTAATTCTTCTTATATAAGATGAATGCTTCCTGGGTCGTATAAAAATATAAGGGGCATTGACAAGCATCCTACTGATATGTGTTTGTCTTGTAAATTGATGAGCTGTTTCTTTGAATGTGTTTATTCAAAAAGGCTTGTGTGGGCAGCTCTCTATTCTCTGAATGAATCCCAGCTGTTCTGAAACTAATGGTGTTGGAGGTGGTGGCATTCATGTGCGAATACTTTCTCATAGCTTATTCTTTGCTTTATCCTTGTACATTTAACTGATATAACCAGTCCTGTGTTTTACAGACATAACACATTCATTTCGTATGGTTTCTCTGTGCATGCTAGGCGTGGGTATCCATTGCGAACTGTAGCTTCATTCTGAAAAGAAAGACACCAACATGAGAAGATGGCTCTCCTAGCCTGAACAATTAAACAAATTTTTCACATTCATTGTATTATACCATGATTCACTAGCAAAGCAGAATTTATACACCTCTCTTGTTTACGTGAAATGACGAGAAAGCTGCAGTGTAAAATATTTCCAAAGCATTAAAGTGTTAATAATAATAATAATAATAATAATAATAATAATAATAATAATAATAATAATAATAATAATAAAGGGGTTCAATTAATGGTTTAATGGCCATCAGTTTGATTACTATACAAGTATTACCCGATTAGAACATGACTACTCTAATATTTATATTACAGTTTTAAACAATTGCTTACCCTGCCATTAAATCACAATGTGCTGTAATGACCCTTGCGTCACTAGTAACAGCAATCGATGGATGATGATGTTTATCTGTCATTCTCCATGATGTCTTGGCATCAGCCTTCAAAACAAAGTTGATGCTTTACTCAGGCTACATATAATACACTATTTGCACCCATGCTGATGGTAAACAGCTGTATGCCTCAAGACTTATATAGATTTTCATTGCCTGTTTGGTGTACACTCCTAGCAAGGAAAGAAGGAACAAATATAAACCCAATGTGGATAAATGTATTTGGTTGCAATATCACAACCTTTAGTGCATACTAATCAAGGTTTAATAGGACAATTGAAGAATAATAATGGCAAAATATAAATTAATGAGAACGTTAGAACCAAATTAGTGTCACATGTAATACTGACGGAAGATTAATTAAAGAAAAATAGGCGTAAGAAAAAGGTTTCTTACGTCAACAAATATTCTGTTAAAAAAACAGGTATATCTCTAAGATATTTGAAAACAGTAGGCGATATCACTTCAGGCCATTTTGTCTGGATATTTACCCAAATAGCTGAAGAAAATATATCAGGACAATGATTAATTTCCATAACTTTAAATTTCTGTAAATATCGTGCATTAGCATCGTCATCCAGTGTCTCTTTGTAACCGTAAGACATTGCAAGAATGAACAATAGTGATCTTATGATTCTTGCATTTATATTCGTCATTTTATAAAAGAGATGTGTACAATATACAAACTATATAACATACATAGACTTCAAGCAGTCTTGACACTGATTGGCGTATATTGTCGTGTACACTTGTACATGACATGTACACAACACTGCCACCATTATAAGCCTAAACATTATTGCGTCTGTAAAAATATTTTTAAATTGGTAAAAGTAAGTTTAATATGTAGTTTTCAATCATTTTAGAGAAATAGTTATTTGATATAATATTGTATCAATTTATACGAGTTGAAAAAAGAAATACACTCAAACGTTTCTTTATTTTAATAATATCATTTAATAAAGAGGGAACCACAGTAACTCAATTGATAGAGTGATCAGATGGTTACCGGTTTTATATCTGCCTAGATCAGCCCACTCGGCTTCATTGGTGTGCCCTTTGAAAAGACTGAAAGCACCACTATTCTCATCGTGATGCTTTCAAAGAACCATTATAATAGAACAAACCAACCATCTTCCGTTTAAATTGGAGTATGATTGACATTGTCCAATGATTTCATCCTTCATCCATTTAAACATCTAGATATTGAAATTTATTGTTTGAAAAGTGAGTAAAGATTATTTAACTGTTGTCTCTTACCAAGACCATGATGCAAGATATGCCTTCTTAAAACAATGTTATGTCATTGGGCTTAAACTTTAATAAAAAGACTACGATGAAACAAAATAGCATTCAATTTTCCAAATATATACATTTTTATCTAAATAAAATATAAAATCAAATTAAGTGAAACAAAGATAACTTACAGTGTATGAATACCTAGAATATTTTCCTAAATTGTACTATCAATTTCTCACTAAACTGGAAACTGTCCAAACGTATTCCGAATGAATTTGCTAATGTATTTATATGACCGTGTTAACACCACTCACTGAAGAATAGAAAGTGGAGTATAAATGGAAAGGTTCACATAATCCAACACAAGTATGTAAATATTCAAATCTTTGAATAACTTAAGGATAATTCAATATCTACTGACTGTTTGAATTTACAAACTTTCCGAATGCTAAATCCAGTGAACCAATATTATCAATAAACAGCCATTTCTCCTCACCAGCTCTTACAGAATTGGCATAGACCGAAGAACAGCATACGTGGTGCTTGTATTGTCATTATAAATCACTATATACACACCAAATCAACATAATCTGATTCAACGAATGATTCTCATAATTTTTTCAAATAACTCAAACAGTGATATTATCATTTTCTCAAACTATTGAACCAATCAACATTTGGGGCATTTATGAGACTTTTACATAACAGGTGCACTCATTTTTTCCCTGATGTTTAAGTGATCTCCATTTAAATTAATGCCTGACATATGTTACCTAAATAGTTATTAGCCTGACATTAGCGATCCGCCAGGGCTTACGACCGATATTCCTTCAACGTAATGTATATATATTCTACCATTGTGCTAGCCAGCCACTAAATATAAAGAATTAAAAACCACACCTCAGAATCCCCTATGATTTATAAAAAAAATATTATATTGTAAATTAAATGGACTATACATATATCCACGGGCCATAGTAAAAGAAACATTATTTGTTTTAAAAACAAAGTTGGCAATCACATTACTATCGTCACATAACCTTCATTTTATTCACCCGTTTGTATTTAGGAAAGCACGTAATTTGCGAGAAGCCTATATCAGAGAACTCAAAGGATGTAACAGCCTGTTTTGATGATGCCGAAAAATACAACAGGATACTTATGGCAGCTTTCAATAGGTAACTGTTAATACATTTTTCCAACTTTCCTATAATTCCAACTACATCAAATTCACTGGATGTAAAGGCATTTATATGACAGGAAAGAGGCACCTTCTGGACAAATAAATAATTGGAGTGCAATTAAAATACATCAACAACAATCTGATATGTTTACCAATCTGCATATCAAGTCATACATACATACATACATACATACATACATACATACATACCTGTCAAAAATACGAACAGGCTAATAATGACTGACATTTAGGCAAAATAAAGACATATATAAATCAACATATTTGTTAAAACTAGCTCTCAATATTAAGCCTTTTTCTTTAAAACAAAGTTCAAAATTACGGAACCACTTTTGATTATATCATTCAAATTATTTATAGTTGCGATGTAGAACTGTACATTGTGGAACAAATTTGGCATCTCCAACATTTAAAAACTTGTTTTGTAATAATTGATAATGTTTTAATGTGAATGACTACAAGATGACGACGTCATGTGTTCATGCTCTGGTGAATTATAGAGATCTGTAATAATAAAAAGAAGTGTTTTCCATTATAATGTTGAAATTCTGCTGTTTGAATACTTAGAGAGCAGAATGATATATTTGCTATAGATTTTTTATAAACTTCATTACAAGGAAATTCTGATTCGTCTCATATTTTGTTTTCATGCTATGAAAGGGTGTGTCGGTATCATCTAATTTAATTTGGCTGGGCTAAATTGTTGTGGATGATCAGATTTATATTCGGAACTGAATTAGTATTTTTTAGATTTGAATTTCTGGGGTTATTTGGAAAGACAGTTTTAGACGAATGGACGCAGTGGGTGAGTGTGATACTCTGTGTACTCATGTAACATGATTATATGCTCTTAAGAAACTCACTCATGTCATGGTCGTCAGCAGATTACAAAAAGATACAAACATTGCGTGCTTTATTTATTTGGCAAATATATGACGTTATAAAACAAGGATATATATATATATATATATATATATATATATATATATATATATATATATATATATATATATATATATATATATATATATATTCCGTACCAGAATATGCATGCTATATACGCCATATGTGATTGCTATTACAATGAATGCAGCTGTGTAAACATACCCGACCTGATTTTGTGTTCATATGCTTTATTTTTGTTGATATGGCATCTACACTCAGATTATATTGAAGTTCTGATTTCTCATTTGAGCATTTGGATAAATATGTTTGAAACGTGTTAAGTGGGAATGTCAGTTACATTAATTTTTGGAGTTAATAAATATATGTATATGTATTTTTGAATTACTTTTGTGAGTTTTTGATCACGTTGTTTTACTTCAGCCCTAGGACCAGTAGTTCTATCATTATACGTGCCGCATATGATGTTTTTAGTGAGTAGATATTGACCAAATGGCATATTTTTAGTTGACAAAGGCATGGTAGTGAATACGTTAGATCTGTTACCGTTACAATGCTATGAATCTGTATTATAACGGGTATCATGTCTCATTACAACGGTGGGAACAGTTAAGCTAAAGTGATGCACGAGAAATGGTGCCCGAGAGGTAGCGTAGTATGCAACCGTTACACATCTGCTCTGGAAAGAGAGGACAATCATTCTTTCGCGCAAGTTCTAGCAATCTATAAAAGGCTTTTATACATTTTAACAACTTCAGCGGACAAACTACTTCGCTGTAAACCTTTGACATGGCGGACGAGCTAGAAACAGATGAGCGATACAGTGGTGAGGAAAAGTCCTACTTAGAAGAAGACTTGATAGGAACTCGGACTGTAAAAAAGATATACCTTCAAATCGACTTGAAAGTTGTAACTTTGGACAGATTCGAATTTAGAAAGAAGATGTGTTTCGAATTAAATGTGCAAAATTAAAAAGATATAAAACTATCACTACACGACTTGGTTAAATTGGAAAATGCCAATTATCTTGTGACTCTTATAGTTTAGAGGACAGTAAGATGCGATAATGTGCCTCTAGAGGAGAGATTAGCTGACGATATATTTTCTTCTATACAATTTCTTAGCAGGAGATACCAACGTATCTGAATTGAAAAGCTTTGCATCAAGACAGAAGTCAAGCACGGATATTCTTGATGGCAGTACATGTATGAGCCAAGTGTCTAAAAGAGAAGGCTCTAATAAACAGTCACAACGATCTGATCAAGTTCCGTAACAGGTGACAAAGATCATGGAACACAATTCAGTACTATCTCTATCAATTGATAAAAGTGACCGTTCAGTAACAACAGAGAACTTTTACAAGATAATAGACCTAACATATATTATGCAAAGCAGTATTCAACAAATGAAAGATGACATTAGAAATATATTGAAAACTGAGCTTGACGCGATACGTAAAGAACTTCACACTCGAGATGTTAACTTCATTAGACTACAGTCGGAATTAAAAAGATTCTAAGGGGAAGAAAATAAGATATCCAAAGACAATCTGGCCTTGAGTATATCACTCAGGGAGAATGATGACTAGCTTGAAAATGTATTAAGTTTCAATTGATTCTACATCAAATGCTCAGAGACAGAGTAAGCAATATAAATATAGGAAATGCAACTCATACATATACGGCACAGACTCAAAAACACTAGCTGATATAGTGGATATGGGCACACCATAGATTGAAACACAAGCGGTAAATACGGCGAATGAGATAAATGGTCTTCACCACGATTGAAACAAAGTCGGAAGTATTTATCGGATCAAACGGAATATACGTATAAAAACAAAGACGGTCGTATGAAATCGACTGGCTTAAGGGAAAGAGTGGCGATGACTTTGTCCACCACACGCAATACCTCAAATGAAGAAACTTCAGTAATAAAAGATAACGGTGTATGTGGCGTACGTGGTTATCACCATGAACATACATACTCAGCACGACAAAATACAAGAAACAACGTCAGGGAGAGAAGGACATCTTCCGTAAACATTTCGGACACCTCATCAAAGGACGTGGATAAAGGAAACATGTAATTGACGTTGTGATAAATTATGGTGTTATAAAATATAAGTGATTTGTGGCTCGTTTAAACATAATTTTCACACTTCTCAGCATTAAATATTAAGTTTTAGTGGTTCATGTCTATACCAAAGGCCAACAAAGTAAGATATATTTCAGTACATACATGAAGACATAAAGGACTTGTAGGGTTGCATCAATGCTAGGCACAATAAATATGTATATGAATGTTTTAATATCACGTTCGTGATATTTTAGAGTATTAATATATTAATAATTTGGGTGATTGAGATTGGCACTTACTTCGTACGGGTTTGTATTCCGTTGTCAATGTTGGTCCAAATTGGTCTTTTTGGTCGTTGTGGTTTGTTCCCTTTTAAATCGTCTAACACTATTTTGCGTAGTATATTCATTTTCTGAGATAAAGAGTTTAATTCTGACTTGAATATCTTCACATCAAGTGTCCAAATACTGAGAAATTCCACTATCAAACTATTGGTATAAGTGCGATTCACAATTCACCCGCCATCATACTTTTGAGCGTTTCTAACGTGTTAAGTATCATTCGAACCACTCGTGTGTTTCCCTCACGCACTTACGACCTATATTCTTCCCATCGGTCTCCGCGTAAGACCAATGGGTCTCAAGGGTATAAATACCAGTCGTGTGCAGTGTCGTGTGCAGTGTTTTGCAGACAGTCCTCTAGAGAAGCTGACTGAAACCTTTTCCCTTTTTACACCTATTCTTCTATAAATTATCTATTATTATATTCTTTTTCTTATTTATTTATTTTTGGGGAATAGGGGAAAGTTGGTGAAACTGCGAGGGAACAGGCCCTTTCCCATATCAGGAATCGCCTGGATTGGGGCCCGCACAGGTGTACAGCCTGGTACAGCTCTGTGCCTAACCCAGTCAATCCTGCAGGGAAACCGACAGACCCCTTCCACCCCCTTCTAAATATCTGTCTGTCCGTCTGTATTGTCCTGTCGGTTTTCTCTGTTACATGTTCATAGACATTGAATTCTCGCAGTATCGATTGGCATGAGAATTCCATTTGACTAACCAAACATCAAACCAAATATGACCATTTCGGACCACACCCAACCAAATTCATAACTCAAAATAACCTAATCTGAACAAACTAACAATCACTCTGACACCCTAGTATAGGTTTTTTGTTTTTTCTAGGGTGAATTGCCCTCTCCAGAAGGGTTTTTTGCCGGCCGGATAGGGAACTGTACAGTACACTCTGTACTTAATTAGGGCATAGTGATAAATTCCGTAACTTATAAATCTCGATATAATTGCACAGGTGGCTCACACATCATTGGTGTAGTAGGGCATCCACTAGCACAACTGGACTAAATTTGATACAAAATTAAAGGGAGCCTTTCGTCAGGGTGTGGCACCTGTGGCTGTTGCTGTCTGTCTCCTTGCGTGTTCGGTGTGTGTTGCTGCTTCGCGGGTTGTATTCTCCGGGAGTGTCTTGGGGGCGTCTCGTGTTTCTTCGTGGGTGGGTCTGGGTGTGCGTTTGGCGCTGCCTCTGCGTGTGGGACGGCGAGGAGTCTGACTGGGACCTTTTCCGCCTTTGCCTCTTCCTGCAGGTATCGCATCTGGAAGTTGTTAGGGGAGGTGTGGATGGGCCTTACATACCTGCCCCAGGGCTTACCGATAGTTACTTAGTAATTCGGTATAACGCCCAAATTAATAAGTGCATTGGTATGCACATAAACGCCTGAGGGGGAGGGAGTAACGACCCTTCCCCAAGGGAAAATAAATGTCCAGCGATATGCTGGATATAATAGTAGCACAAATGACCCTTAGTGGTCGGTTGCTACTATAAAACCCCAATTTGCTTGCTTGCTTGCTTGCTTGTGTTTTGCAGACGCATTCTGACCGGCAGAGACTGTATACAAGAAGAGAACGGAGAGCTTATACAACCAATGTACGTTTACTATATAGATCGCATTGTAACAATATAAATCATTACGGATGATATAATCTTCCAAATGAAATGAAATAAAACTACAATATATTATTCAGTATTAAAGACTGATGCTCCCCTAGGAATTATATGTGGAGATTCAATCATATAAATATATGAAAATATCGGTACCGTTGCTACGGTAAATAACTAAACATGTATAGAAGGGAGCATTAATTATAATATACCTACACGGAGTATTCATTATTTCTATATTACAATAATGTGTTATATAGTTGGCTATAAAGAAGGAAAAACAGTTCTAAGTATAAATTCCGTAATACTAGTGCATTCTGGACCATAGCAATACTAAATTCACTGGGAAACACATTCGAGTGGTATCGTCTTTAATATGTGTTATTTATTATCCCATTTGTTTGGGGTTGTATTATACCACTGAGAAATACATTAAGTTTAACTTTTTTCAGTGACTGTTTGCTTATGTACTTTCTTAACATTACAATGAGCCATATATTTATGTGATGAAGGAATTTCAAATATCAACTCATTTTAGAACTATTTCAGTGTTTTGACTGAAACATTACTATCTTATTGTTGATCCGTTTGTGCATATTGCACAGTTAATATTTATCCTTACTAGCGTTTATTAAATCATTTAAACTTAAACAGCTTTCTGTCTCGTGATTAAAAGCCCATGTTGACATCTGGTCAAAACTGACATTGTGATTAAATAAAGCTCGAGACGTTACAATTTTTGGCGGCAGCGGTGTGGATCGTTAAATCAGTGCTTGCAGTATCTTCGTTAAGTTCATCGTCGGACATTGATACAGAATGTCATCAAGGGAATCGTCAACTGTTGTTCCGGAACCTGCCGGTGGAATGTGTCTCCCACCTCCCCAAGATATGATTCCAGCGTCACCAAGTGGAGAAGTCTTAATTTGTCATCAAAGTCCTAGCGACCCAGATCGGGAGGTGGTTTATAAAGTTGAATATGAGAATACAAGTGAGGATGATGTCTTGTCAGCTGTAAGGGAGGAGTTAACTAGTTTACGTGAGGAGGTGGAAGAGCTTCGCAGAAAAGAACATGAGCGGCAACGCTGCACCATCCACGATCACGGTGAGGGAGATGGTTCCAGATTTAATGGTTATAGACATGAACAATATTCTTCTCCGTGTGAAAACGTAAATAGTAACTTTCATAACAATCTGAGACAACCACCAAGGGAGGTGCGTGGTGTTGTATCAAGGCAAAGAATAGAAGATGAAGCTCATATTCCTGTTGGTCCCTATCACCGTGGTCGACAGCCTGCGACTTATGACGGTACTTCTAGTTGGAGGGATTACCATGTGCACTTCGAGATGGTTAGTCAATTGAACTGGTGGGATGATAAAAACAAAGCCCTCGAATTAGCAGTCAGTCTGAGGGGAAATGTTCAGAGTGTTTTGAGCGACCTCAGTCATGAACAGAGAAGAAATTATCATGATTTGGTTACAGCCCTTGCTTCACGCTTTGAACCCGATAATCAGTCTGAGCTCTACAGGCTTGAAATGAAACACCGTCAACGTAAACGAGGGGAGTCACTGAACGAGCTAGCACAAGAGGTGAAACGCCTAACGAATAAGGCATATCCAGCGGCATCAGTAGGAGTTAGGGAGCAGTTGGCCCGGGACTGCTTTCTAGATGCCCTTAATGATCCAGAAGTGGAGTGGGCAGTGCATCAGGGAAAACCAAAGTCCATGGATGACGCAGCTCATCTGGCTTTGGAGTTCGAGTCCTTCCGATCCGGACGGAAGGTGAAACTCGGGGTGAGGCCTCACACAATGAGGATGCAGGATACTGAACCGGGAGGAACCAGTTTTGACACCAACTCAGGGCCCAGAGTTGGTGAGGCTTCGGAAGTTGGAAAACTTCTGAAGGATATTTCTGGGAGGCTGAATGCCTTGGAGAAAACAGGTGCGCGTGCTTCTAGCCAACAGAGTAATTACCAAATCAATAACAACACACGTCGACTAGCCCACCAGCGAAAAGGAAAATGTCACTACTGTCGTCAGGAAGGGCACTGGAAGAATGAGTGTCCTCTACGTAATAAGAAAGGTGCTCAGTCTGATTCCAGGAATGGACCAAATTCTCATCGGGGAAACAATACAGGTGATTCAACTTCATATCATTGTCAGGGAAACGTAAATTAGCTGAAGTACCGGCCCAAGCTTCAGCTAGTGGTAATGAAGGGCCAATATCTAGGATAAAAGAGATGTGTTCCAAACATTCAAATAATGGTCTTTATACTGAAGCGGAAATTTCTGGTGTTCAAGTTTTATGTTTGTTGGATACTGGATCTACCCTTTCTGTGTTGCATCCAAGCCGGTATCTAGCTATTCCAGAAGAAATTCGACCACCCGTTGAATACAAGAGTTTTCAACTCAGAATGGCAGACGGAGATTTAATTCCTATACAAGGTTGTGTTACCTTACCTATTAAAATTAATAGAAAAGTGTTCAATCATAGACTCGTCATTACTGATATTCAAGCGCCCGTTGTGTTGGGGTATGACTTTCTCTTCGATTACGAGTGCAAAATTGATGTAGTGGAAAGTAAGCTATTCATAGGTGGAAGTTCAGTGCAATGTTTGCTTGAAAGTGATTTACCAAGAGTATGTAGAATTAGCATCATGGAGAGTGTCATTGTTCCAGCTGGTACAGAGATGATTGTTCAAGCAAGAATTGATGGTAAACTTGGATATTCCACGATGGCAGTTATTGAAGCGGACAACTTCAAACTTTCAGAAAAGGGTGTTCTTGTTGCAAGATCTGTAGTGGATCTCAGTTCTGGAAAAGTGCCATTACGTGTAGTAAATATTTCTGATCAGCCCTGCAGAATGTATCGATGTACAAATGTAGCCTCTTGTTCCATGATTGACAAGATTGTTACAGTAAATGATATACAGGAGCCTTTGGCAATTGAACTCGGTAACTCTGATGCTAAAGTTGAAGACGATTTCAACATTCCTCTTCCAGAATACTTAACAGAACTGTGAACTGATGAACATATACAGAATTTAAAAGAGGTACTTTCTCGTATTGAAAAGTCAGGCCTTAAGGTTTCTCCCAATAAATGCTGTTTCTTTAAGAAAGAGGTGACATTCTTGGGACATATAGTTTCCGACAAAGGAATCTCTACTGACCCAAAGAAAATTGAGGCTGTCAAAAACTGGTCTCAACCCAAAAATGTACGCGAAGTTCGTAGTTTTCTGGGTCTGTGTTCCTATTACAGAAGGTTTGTGAAAGATTTTGCATTCGTTGCAAAATCAATTCATAAACTCACCGAAAAACAAGTGCAGTTTCGTTGGGCGGGAGAGTGTCAAACCGCGTTTGAACTGTTGAAAACATCACTTACATCTGCGCCAATTTTATTTTTTCCATCTACCAGGCAACAGTTTATCCTGGATACAGATGCTAGCGGATGTGGCATTGATGCTGTTTTGGCCCAGATTCATGAGGGAAGAGAGCAAGTGGTAGCATATTTTAGCAGAGTTCTCAGTAAAGCCGAACGAAACTATTGTGTTACTCGTAGAGAATTACTTGCAGTCATTGAATCTGTGAAACACTTTCATCATTATGTATATGGAGTTCCCTTTACGGTGAGAACTGACTGTTAAGATGTAAAAACATTGAGGGACAAATGGCTCGTTGGCTTGAAATTCTCAATGCTTATGATTTCAAAATCATTCACCGTCCTGGCAAACAGCATCAAAATGCGGATAGTTTGTCAAGAAGACCATGTGAGATGTGTAATTATTGTGAAAGACAAGAACTGAAAGACTCTTCATGTAATCCTAAAGACGACCATTCAGAAACTGATGAATTTCCAATGCGCGTAACTACAAGAAGTCAAGTCAACACCAAACAAAATAAACAAGAACTTACCAATCAAAATGCAGCGCAGCCACACAACATTTGTGAAAAACAGGAGATTCCTGGAAAACAATGTTGCAACGAGTGGCATGATAAAATATCCAAAGAAGAAATTATAGCTGCTCAAACTCAAAATGAAATTTTGTCAGCCTTGCAGGATTGGAAAACTTGAAACAAGCGTCCTCTATGGCCTGAAGTTTCAAATCTTTCGCAAGAAATGAAAACATACTGGGCTCAGTGGGATCGGATCAAACTGGAAGATGGAATTCTGTATAGGGTATGGTTGGAGGATGTAACAAATAATATCAAACATCAACTACTGGTACCAAAATGCTGGCAGCAGAAGGTTCTAAAAATGTTGCATGAAGATATTACTGCTGGTCATTTAGGTGTGTCTAAAACTCTAAACCGTGTACGTGATAGATTTTATTGGGTTGGATACAAAGACGATGTTGAAAACTTCTGCAGAAGCTGTACAAAGTGTCAAGCTCGAATTCCACCCTCGAAAAAGTCAAAGGGACCATTACAACAATACAAGATGTTCTGGTGCAAAGACTCTCGTTGTGCTAAGAGATTCTCCTCTACGACCCAGAGGGAGCGTCACTGGCGAGATGTTCACGGGCCAATCAGAAACTGTGAGGTGTGTGGGACGTCTTTCCCAACAAACAGGACTTATCTGTTGAAGCAACATCTTCAGAAGTATCATCCGGATGGTGGAAAATCGTCTATATTAGTTCCACCGTGCCAAGACGTAACCACGAAGTCGTGGAAAGATACGGAGATCGTAAGAAGACTTCCGTATCCTTTCCCAAACGCTCAAAATATACAGTCGGGGAGCCATACCATTCTTCCACAGGAGAGGCCATATATAGTACACACTGCCTGTGATTCCACTGCAGAACCTGTCATCCTTCAACATGCAGAAAGTGGGATCACTCTATCTGAATCTGCTGCAGTACCATTTTCACATCCTGAAGAAATATCATCACCAAGTTCACCTGCACATATAGAGATACCAGATTTGGAGGAAATTCCAACACAGACGGCAGATCAGCAAAAATTATTTCCTTTTTCACCTAGGAGACCTGAACGAATGATGCCGCTCGAACGGTGGACCAGGCCAATACCACTTGAACCAGTGGAACCACCAGTGGGACGTTTCTATGAAAATTTACACAGTGACCCACGTATGTTTTTCGCAGGTGCCCCTTCATTATACCACACTGGCCCTGCAGCCGATTTGCTGCGCCCAATGCGAGATCGAGCATTAGTGTGCCCTAACAGGGAAGTTCGACATGTTCCAGAGGGAGTCGCAATGATCCGACGAACTGAAAGAGCTTATCTACCTACTGGTGAAGTGTATGAAATTAACACATCATTCCTATTGGACCCGACTTACAGGATACGAGTGGAAACTGGTACCATGACAGATGCAGCACCATCCAGACAAACTGTGGACACTGCAGTACAGTGTGACATTATTCAATTTAGGATTTAAAAACAAATTATATATATTCAAGTTCGTGGAACAACTCTTTTTTTTTTAGAGGGGGGTATTGTGATAAATTATGGTGTTATAAAATATAAGTGATTTGTGGCTCGTTTAAACATAATTTTCACACTTCTCAGCATTAAATATTAAGTTTTAGTGGTTCATGTCTATACCAAAGGCCAACAAAGTAAGATATATTTCAGTACATACATGAAGACATAAAGGACTTGTAGGGTTGCATCAATGCTAGGCACAATAAATATGTATATGAATGTTTTAATATCACGTTCGTGATATTTTAGAGTATTAATATATTAATAATTTGGGTGATTGAGATTGGCACTTACTTCGTACGGGTTTGTATTCCGTTGTCAATGTTGGTCCAAATTGGTCTTTTTGGTCGTTGTGGTTTGTTCCCTTTTAAATCGTCTAACACTATTTTGCGTAGTATATTCATTTTCTGAGATAAAGAGTTTAATTCTGACTTGAATATCTTCACATCAAGTGTCCAAATACTGAGAAATTCCACTACCAAACTATTTGTATAAGTGCGATTCACAATTCACCCGCTATCATACTTTTGAGCGTTTCTAACGTGTTGTTAAGTATCATTCGAACCACTCGTGTGTTTCCCTCACGCACTTACGACCTATATTCTTCCCATCGGTTTCCGCGTAAGACCAATGGGTCTCAAGGGTATAAATACCAGTCGTGTGCAGTGTTTTGCAGAAGTTAGACTGCTGTTATCGTTCTCTACATGCTGACCAAGAAATGGCGCCACGTAGTAAAACCAAGATGGCCGCCCAAGCACGAGGCACAACGAGGCGTCACTATTGCTTGGGCGAAAATGGAGGAACAACACGTGGAGCAGAACAAAATTTCCCAAAACCACTAACTCAGCATAGTAGAAGATACAAACAGGCAGGAGGGAAACAGGAGGATACAGATGTACGTGCTGTGACTTCCACCTTCTGCACCCCGGGTCGACGACAGCGGAGCAAGAAGTCAAGAGTTACATTGCCATTTCACTGTACTGAATAATAGGGGACTCATTTGGTATCGAGTACCCCTCTTTGAATAACTATTTGGCCCTGAAAGGATTAATTTGACCTTATTGGCACTGCGCAACAAATTTATAACCAAAATCCCCTACCATTGACTACACTTTTATGTGTCGCTTAGGCACTTTAGTTTAAATACAATAGGGACTTACGTATGTACACTGTAGTACTAGTCCCTATTTTTTATAGGATGTTAATTAATATTTTTTATAACTTAGATATTTGGTAAATTGCACAGGTGGCTTACACATTATTGGTTGTTAGGCTGTCCATTAGCACAACTGGACTGAATTTGACATACAGGTGCGTGCTTGAGTTTTCGTCACCTTTTCTCCCTGCTGCCGTAATTTCTCGTGCTTGCACGACCACATTACGCCGACATAAGCGATATGAGAAAACTAATTTTCTCTCGCTTTACTGCTATTGCAGACCAGTAGTTAACAGAATGAGAGGGGTGGGTGTGTGTAGGTTCCATTCCTACCCACCACATGGCCTTGCATTCGCCCAGTGACAGTTAAAACACTGGTCCCGTGGCGACGGCCAAAGTAAATAGCACTCTATGAGTGCATAAATGCCTGCAGGGGATGTGGCACAATTCCTTCCCCTCAGGATAAAGTAAATAACCCTTTTTAAGTGATAAAACAGTGTGAAGAGCCTACGGGACGATGCACTTTAAACAAATAATCTGTCTGTCTGTCTGTGTTTTGCAGACGCATTCTGACCGGCAGAGACTGTATACATGAAGAGAACGGAGAGCTTATACAACCAATGTACGTTTACTATATAGATCGCATTGTAACAATATAAATCATTACGGATGATATAATCTTCCAAATGAAATGAAATAAAACTACAATATATTATTCAGTATTAAAGACTGATGCTCCCCTAGGAATTATATGTGGAGATTCAATCATATAAATATATGAAAATATCGGTACCGTTGCTACGGTAAATAACTAAAGATGTATAGAAGGGAGCATTAATTATAATATTCCTACACGGAGTATTCATTATTTCTATATTACATTAATGTGTTATATAGTTGGCTATAAAGAAGGAAAAACAGTTCTAAATATAAATTCCGTAATACTAGTGCATTCTGGACCATAGCAATACTAAATTCACTGGGAAACACATTCGAGTGGTATCGTCTTTAATATGTGTTATTTATTATCCCATTTGTTTGGGGTTGTATTATACCACTGAGAAATACATTAAGTTTAACTGTTTTCAGTGACTGTTTGTTTATGTACTTTCTTAACATTACAATGAGCCATATATTTATGTGATGAAGGAATTTCAAATATCAACTCATTTTAGAACTATTTCAGTGTTTTGACTGAAACATTACTATCTTATTGTTGATCCGTTTGTGCATATTGCACAGTTAATATTTATCCTTACTAGCGTTTATTAAATCATTTAAACTTAAATAGCTTTCTGTCTCGTGATTAAAAACCCATGTTGACATCTGGTCAAAACTGACATTGTGATTAAATAAAGCTCGGGACGTTACAGACGTCATCGTGACCAGCATAAACTGCAGACCACAAAAACGTGTAGGTTACTCTTATGAACGTCTGGTTATAATGTCTAGGATACCGGTTGACATACGAGAGAGGAGATGAGGACTTGTATTTAAAAAAAAAAAAAACACGCTAACATAAAAGGTGTAGAAGTAATGGATTCTCAGATCATAAAGCATTGGCAAGTAAGAGGAGGAAAGGAAATATTTGCTGCTTTAGTTACGGTAAATGAGTTTGACTTTGAGAAGGTTTTAGAGAAAGGATTTTGGTCACACTTTTTATTGGCAAGATAATGGTATGAGAAATATGGTGATTATGACACCAGACGGCACTGGCGAAAAGAGAAAAGGAGCAGTAAGTTGCATACATATTTTATGGTCTATTTTATTATAGTCATTGCAATACTTGTTTTGGAAATCTCTTTTTTGTAAATAAACAAATGTCTAGTCATAAATTTCGTCTGATGATATGGAACGTAAAAGGAGTCATGTATGGTTCTCCTTACTTGTACTCGTTGCTAAATGAGGTAGATATTGCAGTGCCTACTGAGCACTGGCTTCTGTCAGAGCAGCTCAATTTCCTAAATAATATCCATCCAGAGTTTAAATATTTTTCACGCTCTGACAATAGGCTAACGGTGAATTTTAAATACAGGCTAAGGTATACGCTCTGACAATAGGCTAACGGTGAATTGTGAAGAAAGGCTAATTGATAATCTCTGACAATAGGCTAACGGTGAATTTTGAATACAGGCTAAGCTATACGCTCTGACAATAGGCTAACGGTGAATTTTGAAGAAAGGCTAAGGCATACAGGATTCGGGGGAATCCTATAACGGAAGTCACTCTGCGTTAATCCCTTTGTTGGTTGTTGGAAGGGATAGAGGTAAAGAGTAACGATTCATTTAAATATTTTATATTCGAAGCACTTTAGTCATCAACTAATTTTGTCATTGCAAGTTACTCAGAAACAGTAGAAGAACTGTGAGACCTGTTTGATATATTCTGTAAAGAAGGCATTCCCATAATCGCGGGAGACTTTAATTGCCAGTTAAGTTCACTGTTTAGCTCCAAAACGAATTTGTCTAACATAAAACGCTAAAGGCGCTCTTCTAGAATAATTTCAGAGCGATGGACATTTAGTGTCTGTTAATAATCAATCTATCTGTGAAGGACCTGATTTTACTTTTCTTCATAACCGATGGCAAATCTAAATCTTTGATAGACCATATACTAATGCTAAATAGTAAATTAGACTTGGTGGTTAAGGCCGAAACAACAGATCATCATTTGGACATTTCAGATCATCATCCTGTAAAAATACAGATTGTCAGACCTAGGTTTCTGTCAATTGAGAGGCTTTGTCCGTACGCTAACTCCTTTTGGAAACTACTAAACATGAAATCGTGCCACACAGAAATGCGGCTAAAACGTAGGATTGGATCTCTAATGGTAGGCCAAGAGGCAGGGAATATGTCATTAGCGAACTATAAGAAACCGAAGAAATTGTTTGCAAAAGATTGATTGAAAGCTAAAGATAGAGAACAGTTCAGTGAGTTTGAAAAGGCTGCAGAGCTCGACATTTCTACTTTCTATAAATTTATACGGAATAAAAGACAAACGTGAGTACAGTTACGAGATTGAATCAAATGGAAAACAATGTACGCAATCATGACCCTATTAGAGAGTTTTGGACAAATCATTTTTCCAATTTATCACTACCTGACTATAAGTATCTGTACGATGAGAATCATTACCAGATGGTCTTAGCAGAGGTTAGGAAACCCATTCACACTTTGATGAAGTTGTTAATATGCCCCAACTAGATAAGATATCAGTCGATCGAGCTAATTAGTTGTTGCGGAACATTTACTGTTTGCAGACACGTCAAGCAGTGTACAGTTACTTGAAATTATATTCACAAAAGTGTTTGAGACCGAGAATTACCAGTGCCACTTTAAACAAGGGTTGGTAATACCAATATTTAAAGGAGGGGGTAAGAACAAACTTAATATGATTAATTACCGAGATAGTTCTATTATAGTTCCAATGCTTCAGAAATTCCTAGAACAGATTATATATAATAGACTAGTTATATTTTCTAAGCAGAATGCGATATAATGTTAGAGACACTTCTTGGAAGCAGGGTTGATTGCATGTTGCCTATTGATGATGAAGTATGGGATAGACTCATGTTGGTGACGACAAAGAGCATAGCTTCATTCTACAATAAAATGTACGCCTTATTAATCAACCAACATGTCCTAACATAACATGAATAATAACTAGTAAATTATCTTAAAAAGGACCAGTGTCTTGTCAAATTCCACCAATTTATTTGTATGACAACTCAGAGATGTAAAGCTCTCTGATTCATACAGGATACGTTTTACCACAGATTGTCACCTTCTGTACTTTTCTCACCTTTCATGTTATTCCATATATAGGTATGTGCACAGGAATGTGTACACACATTTGTGATTGTGTGTATGGGTATGAAGTGCATATGACTGCATGTATATATATATATATATATATATATATATATATATATATATATATATATATATATATATATATGGGTATGTATGCATATGTTGTATATATATATATATATATATATATATATATATATATATATATATATATATATATATAAATGAGTGTGATGTGTATATATATATATATATATATATATATATATTCGTGTGTGTGTGTATGTGCATATATTTGTGTGTGTGTGTGTGTGTGTGTATATGTGCTCATATTTGTTTGTATGTGTAGGTATTCATCTACACAGGTAGTTATATGCAAAAGCTCATGTGTCATGTAGAAAAAACTACATATGTAATTACAATGGTAGAAGTTTTCCTGTTTTCCATTATTATTTCAAAGTTAATATTAAGATATTAAGTATATAAGAATTTAGAAGTATTACTGCTTTCAAAATATTATCATCATTTAGCAATTGTTGAAAGGTCAGCAGCATGCTAAGCCAAAAAGCTAGTTAGCTCTTACTACAGATTCGCAGAATGGCAGGTACATGTATTGAGATATTTCATTTTGTCAGTATGGTAGCTGACATAGTATCACCATTGTATTTTTGTCAGTTTCTTTTTATTATATGATTTTGTATTATCTTGAATTTGATTAATCTGATGTAATCTCTGTTGAAGAGGAAATAAAGTCATACATACATACATACATACATACATACATACATACATACATACATACATACATACATACATACATACATACCTGTCAAAAAAACAGGCAGGCTAATGACTGATAGGTGGGCAAAACACAGACCCATTTAAATCAACTAATTTGCTAAATCATGTTCTCAATCCTAAGACTTTTTGTTTTTAAAAAAAGTTAAACATCAAAGAACCTATAATTCAAAATAAGTATTGTTGTGATGTAGAACTGGACATCATGAAACAAAGTTGGGATCTCCAGTATTTAGAAACTTGTTTTGTAATTATTAATAATGTCTTTATTTGTGCCCACAGTAATGTGCCACAGTATTTGCATTTTTACCCCCAAAAAATTTGTTTTTTGAATCTTTTTTTCAGAAAATTTGATCCCCCTGTTCGTGAGCTTTATACCCGAGTGAAGCGGGGTGAAATTGGTGATCTGCATGTAATTAAGGCAACCTTCAGAGACCATCCTCTGTGGACTGGTATGGACTGCCTGACCCAAACCTTCCTCATACATGACATTGACATGATCTGCTGGTTCAATGATGCGATGCCTGAAAAAGTTGTCTGCATGGCTACAGCAAATCTAGAGGTATGTATGCTCTTGTTGTGCATATGTACTATATATATATATATATTTTTTTTTTAAATTAGACACAACGACACAATAATTCCTTTCAAGAGTGCTCTTAAAACTCACCTTTTTTGACTGCAAGAATAAACTTAATGACCTAATAATATTTTGTACCTTAAATATTGTCAGCATTTTTGTTTTCTAATTTCATGGTTTTTGTTTTTTGTTTTTCTGTAGTCATATCATTATAGATGTGAACTGTTTAGCTACATCCATCAATGTTTTGCACTACCATCATAGCGTCTTTTAAACTTCAATATAATATTGTATTTGTCCAATAGTCTCATGTTAGAGAAGTCTCAGCAGCAAGAGAACAATGGACAAAGTCTATTTAATTCACTTTCTATTTAGAAAACAAGACATTAAAATCTTCCCTACTCAGATATCTTTTCCACAAATATCAAACAAACATACAGATACTATCATCATTATGGTGTAGGCTATCATCAACCAGACAAACTTAAGATATTATCATCATGATGGTGTAGGCTATCATCAACCACACCTTGCAAATATTACCCAGGACTTGTTAATTACCTTCCTTAAATTATGATCTTCAATCAAAGATTTTTTTAAAAAATGGAGAAAAAAATATTAAAATACCGTAATTGAAACACAATCTTCCATAGATTTATTGACTGTAGAAAAGGAAGCAGTAGTGAAGGTATTGCTGACAATAGAGTAGAACCTGTCTTTAGACCACCTCTCTTGCCAAAAAGATAAGGCCTCTCAAGATAGGTGGTCTCTCATAGCAGGTCATACTGCTGTATAATCATTAGATTTATGCATTGAGAGTGTGATCTCTCAAGACAGGTGGTCTCTCATAGCAGGTCATACTGCTGTATAATCATTAGATTTATGCATTGAGAGTGTGGTCTATCAAGACAGATGGTCTCACATATCAGTCGTCTTTTAGGACAGGTTTTGCTGCAACAATTGTACAGGCTAATTGTATTTCAGCCATGAATCAAACTTTACAGCATCTTTTCACCTTGGTGACTAAAACACTTCACATCAGATTTGCATTGCTTTCATTTCAGGCTCTAGTAGAGTCAATATAGCATAACTTTTTCATAAAGAAATGAAAAGCTCTTCAATACTTGACAGTGGGTGCCTTTTAATATAGTAAATTGGTTTGCTTTTTAATCATGTATTGTAAAAAGAAAAGAAAATGAAAAGGATGAATAAGTCCATTTTGTGTTAACTTCGGATATATTTAGTGGCATTGATACATGTATTTCTTTATAGCATTTTAATTATACCTGGCATTTTTTTAATTAGCATTAATTAGTCTCTCTTTGAGATATATTTCCAAATGGAATACCGACACATAATTGTTCATAAATAATAATAAATTGTTAATTCTACAAATGAATTTAAACAAACCCTTTAACCCTCTACTCCTAGGAAAGCAGGAAGAGAAATGACCTTGACACAGTGGCTGTAACAATGCAGTTTGCAAATGGTGTCATTGGTATCCTTGACTTCTGTCGGTACAGCCCATATGGTTATGATATAAGACTGGAGGTAAGTATGAAATTACTGCTTTGTACAATCAGTGTGTGATGATTAATTTCAATTATACTAAAGTATAACCTATTATGTGATTATGCTAGTTACAAATAGGAATCGCATTAAAATTAAATATGGGTGACATTTAAAAGTTACATAAATTATAACTTTACTAATGAATGTGTATTGTTATTTTTGTTTTTTGTATATATAAATGCATCATGCATCTTTGTCATATCTGATTTATATGATGTTCACCTCTGTTCGAGTATCATGCTTGCCAATAGCTTCCCATGGGTTGACCTTTATTACCAGGATTCTTCCTCGTATTCTGGTACTTCATTTCATGTATTTTTATACTCAATTCACATTCAGTTATTGGGTATTCTAAAGTTTAGTAGGAAATGTGTATTCTGGTACTTCATTTCATGTATTTTTATACTCAATTCACATTCATTTGTTGGGTATTCTAAAGTTTAGTAGGAAATGTTTATTGTGGTACTTCATTTCATGTATTTTTATACTCAGTTCACATGCACTTGCTGGGTGTTCTAAAGTTTAGTAGGAAATGTGTATTCTGGTACTTCATTTCATGTATTTTTATACTCAGTTCACATTCAGTTGTTGGGTATTCTAAAGTTTAGTAGGAAATGTGTATTCTGGTACATCATTTCATGTATTTTTATACTCAGTTCACACTCATTTGCTGGGTATTCTAAAGTTTAGTAGGAAATGTGTATTCTGGTACTTCATTTCATGTATTTTATACTCAATTCACACCCAGTTGCTGGGTATTCTAAAGTTTAGTAAAAAATGTGTATTCTGGTACTTCATTTCATGTATTTTTATACTCATTTCACATTCAGTTGTTGGGTATTCTAAAGTTTAGTAGGAAATGTGTATTCTGGTACTTCATTTCATGTATTTTTATACTCAATTCACACCCAGTTGCTGGGTATTCTAAAGTTTAGTAAAAAATGTGTATTCTGGTACTTCATTTCATGTATTTTTATACTCATTTCACATTCAGTTGTTGGGTATTCTAAAGTTTAGTAGGAAATGTGTATTCTGGTACTTCATTCACATTCAGCTGTTAAGTAATTTTAAATTTCTTCTGGTTTTGGGTATTTTCAAGCTTAGTGGAAAATGTGTAATCTGGTACTCCATTCACATGCAGTTGTTGGGTATTCTGAAGTTAAGTGGAAATTGTGTTTCCTGGTATTCCATTCACATGCAGCATTGTGTATTCTAATGTTGAGCAGGAAATGTGTTTTCTGATACTAAATGAGGATATATTTGTTGGGTATTCTAAAGTGCATGGGGCATGTGTATTCTGGTACTTCATTGACATACAGTTCTTAGGTATTATGAAGTTTAGTAGAAAATGTGTATTCTGGTACAGTACTCAATTCACATGCAGTCTTGTTCAGTATTCTAAAGTTTAGTGGGAAATGTGTTTGATTTTTGATTCACATGCAGTTGTTGGGTATTTTTGTAACATTTAGCAAAATTATTTTTTTCTGGTACTCCATTCATAAGCTGCAATTGTTGGGTATTGAAACGTTTAGTAGGAAATACTTTTTTTGGGTACTTCATTTGCATGCAATTGTTGTGTATTCTATAATTTAGCATTAAATATGCATTCTGGTACTTAATTCACATGCAGTTAGTTGTTGTGTATTCTAAAGTTCAGTGGGACATGTGTATTCTGCTGGAGTACCAATGAAGTAGTCACATGCAGTTGTTGGGTATTCTAAAGATTATTAGGAAATGTGTATTAATTATGGTATTCAATTTACATGCACTTGTTGGGTATTCTAAAGTTTAGTGGGAAATGTGCATTCTGGTACTTCATTCGCGTGAAGTTGTTGGGAATGTTTAGTGGGACATGTGTGTTTTAGTCCTTCATTCACATGAAGTTGGGTATTCGAAAGTTTTTTGGAAAATGTGTGTTAATTTTGGTACTTCATTTACATGCAGTTGTTGGGTATTCTAAAGTTCAGTGGTAAATGTGTATTCTGGTGCATGTGTATTCACATGAAGTTGTGTATTGTAAAGTTTAGTGGGAAATGTGCACATGAGTAAATCTGAAATGTGTTCACATTGATTAAATTCATGTGTGTAGATATGGAATATTTAAATAAGTTTTTTTGCAGGTCAAAGTTATAGTGGTCATGAAGATATAGGACACGCAATGTAAAGTGCCATCAGTATAAACATTATTGATGATAATGATCATGTGTTAAAAAAAAATGATTTTATACTAAAAGTATCCTAAATAATAATAAAATTATTATAATTGTTATTATCATTTATATTAGTATTGTTATTATTATTACTGGGGTAGTAGGAGTACTACTATTAATAAATATATCTGCACGTATGTTCTGATGCATTTATAGGCAGGACTTGGAAAATTTATACTTGTTCAATTTGTATTACCTACAGAGATGGTGCAAATTTACACACCATGCAAGTTTGCATACATGTGAAAATCCATAACAGGTGCATGTGATAAGATAGCTTTGATTCAAGTACTTAAGTCCATTATGTTTTTCTACAGGTGATGGGATCAAAGGGTATGCTGACAATGGAACATCCAACAATTACTACAGTGAAAACTTACAAAATAGAAGGAAAGAGTGAGTCTCCTCATTGTGGAGTTCTGAATGGTCGGTTTTCTCAGGCTTACATAGCAGAGCTAAATCATTTCATCGATGCTGTACAAGGTAAAATATTTTGAATGGTGAGGAAAACTATAATCTACCAGTACATTCAGTTATCGACTCTGTCATAAACAATGTCAACACCTACTGATTAGTTTTGTTCAGTGCATCATGTTTCATATTTTTTCTTCAAACAACATCAAGTAAATGTATTCCTAATATTACTCATACAAGAACCAATCATTAAGAATAAAAAGTTGCTTACTTCTTAATTCACTAGTGCTATCATGACCTTTACAACAACCAATCATTTTAAAATTAAAATAAAACCTGTTTACATGGATGCCACTAACTTTTAATCAAGGTCAGGATCGAGGTCAACATTACTTGTTTACCAATTAATAATTTAGGTCAACTGATTTGCTGAAAAACATCATTTCTTACTAGAATAGCAGATAATGAAAAATAAAAATTATTAAAAACTGAAAACAAAACAATTCAATTTATATTAAATCAGATATATGTAACACTCTCCCCCCCATTAATAAAAAGAAAGATTTCTATGATTTATATGATAAAGTTTTCTTTTTACCATGGATTCAATGGTTATAAATAACATAAGAAGTACTATAATTATGATGTACAAACAGTGTACATGAAATAAAAAATTTATACACATGGGAAAATGCATCTGTTTTTAATTTATCTTTTCACTTGATGTACCTGATGTCAAGATTATATTCCTGTAACAATAAACTCCACCTTTTTGGCTTAAATTTGGAGCTGTTAGTACTGGCATTCTCATAAGTATGGCTTTAACTTATCAAAAGCCTCTTGACATTTTTGAGTCCAATGGAACTTGCTTTCCTTGCTCAATAAATTTGTCATGGGTTCAGCATTTATAAACAAAATTGGAATAAAAGATTCAATAGTACCCAGCCATACCTAAAAATTACATCAGTTGCTTTTTATTAACAGGCACAGGGAATTCAGAGATAGACTTGACCTTAGCATTTATATTTTTAACTTGTCCATGTCCCACGATATGCCCTAGAAATGTTACAATAGCACGGCAGAACTCACTTTTAGATAAATAAATTGTCAAATTTGCATCTGTCAAAGAATTTCTGAGTTGTTCATAAATGTTCTTTCCAGGTTTCATTGTAGATGATGACATCATGATTCTCCAGTGCTAGACATCACTATAAACTGCCTCACTTTGTGACAGACATTGTAGTTAAAGCTAAGTTAAAAATCCCAATTACATGCAAACATATATTGATATATGTAAAAATAATTTTTGTTGTTGCAAAGATGCTGCATGCCAGAATTTTATTCACTATTATGCTTTTCAGCTTTATCACTAAATCACTTTAAAATGATAAACTCTACTAGATTCAAGCATCTCTATGATTAAGAGATGCACCATCACATTGAGAGATTTATGCTTTTGATGGGCAGATGTTAAATAAAATAAATGAATTTATGATTGCATGAAGAAGTGTAAACTTTGCATCAGCAAGTTCATTCAAACTATAGGCCAGTTCGATAAGTGTTGTTACGTCCCTTGAATTATTAAGTCCCTTGTTTTACCCATGATGCAACGCTCTTCCGGCGAGCAAATCTATATGATTTTTACAAAGTACAGGCGACTATGTTAAAGCATCCTACCCAAAACACGAAATACCCAACATACAAACAAGGGGCTATTGCCCCAAACTCCATTAGACCTATTAATAACGTAATATAATATTTTAAATACAATATTTCAATAAGAAATTAATACATTATTACGGTAGTAGCAACAGCCACCAGGAGTAACCAACCAAAAATGGAAGAACTAAAGTTCCATATCTCGTCAATAAACATTAATGGTATAGATAAGGATAAAATTGCTCAACTACTAAAACTTAAAAATTATGACATTATACTAATCCAGGAAACACACAACAGACTCCCAAAAGAAATGATTAGTGAATTAGAAGCGAAAATGGATGCGATAGTTGTCACAAATGATAGTAAACACAATGAAACTAAAAGCGGGAGTAGCAACAGTCATAAGCAACAGAAATAGGCTAAATTGAGAAATTATAAAGGTAAACAGTAGCTTAAAAGGGAGAGTACTACACTAAAAATTTAACAAACTGCATATCATAAACATTTACTGCCCAGCATATTGGAAATGTAACAAATTCATATTAAATCTAAATAATTACTTAAACAATAATAACATTGGATACGAGGATGGGTAGATCAACTCCCACCTAGTAATTCCAAAAACAACTAACTACATATCGGGGGAAGCACAAACACACATCCCCCCCCCAAAAAAAAATAATAAAAGCAAAATACCTAAATTACACAACATTGATCTTATATATTGTGACAAGGCCGACTTGTAGAGATATGAATGCATGAAATATTTTGCATCGCTTCATTGTGAAAATAAAAATGTGAGAGAATTCTAGACATTACTAAATGACAGGCAAACAACAAAAACTGGTTGGCAGCACGTACGTATTGGCAGAATAACAAGCTCAAAATTTGGACGTTTTTGTAAATTGTAAAAGAGTACTTCGCTTAATTGTATTGTTAGGAAAGTCATGGGATATATTCTGAATACGAACTTTTGGTGTGTGTCAGTGTTCTTAATATCGAGTTTTATTATACTTCTGCACATAGCTGCGGAGTTGGAATTAATGTTTTAGAGAAAGCACTTGTCGAATACAATTTTTAGGAAATATTAGAACCAAGTTCATGTGTGTGTGTTTGAGAGAGAGAGAGAGAGAGAGAGAGAGAGAGAGAGAGAGAGAGAGAGAGAGAGAGAGAGAGAGATGTCCTTTTTTGAAACTCAAAAGTCATCCCCTAAGAGAGAGAAATCTTAAGAAAATCCGTATGTGTGTGAAACAGCAAGAACATTTGTGCAAGAACAGAAGAACAGAAGTAATAATGTAAGAAGTGCATGTGTATTTGTCACTGTCACAACAATTTAAATATGTTTATCTTGTGATATGCTAACTCTGAATTTAATTTAACTTCAGTTTTCTATATATAATAGAAGATAATGTTGCTGGATCATATTATGTGCTTTCAATAAAAAAGGATATAAACTGGTTTTTGTTTGTTTTTATTTGATTGTGGATTCCTCAGGCATTCATATATTTCTCTCAATACACAAGCGCTACCCAGCAATGACAATCGGAACAGACACTGCAATAATGTCTCTTTTTTGTCGCTAGTGGATACATCCATAACGGGAGTATTACTCGCCGGAAATAGGGATTGTAAATTCACGAACGCGGTTTCTGTTTTCAATGTACCAAAGAGCTCTGCAAGGGAGCCCATTTTCAGGGGCGGTAACAACCCTTATCGAACTGGCCTATAGTATAATGTAAGGTCAGAATTGCAGCAAATCTAAGTACTGGTGATACCAAATTAGTCATATGCATACTTTATGATTGCAAACTAATGATGTTTGATCAACCATGGTCATCATTGGAATGCAAACTACTGAACGGTTGCTATTGATTGAACATAGGAAATTTTTGTTATGGTAAACATGTATAATCAGCAAGTATGTACACATCTAATGAAAACAACAGAGAATATGTACATCATATTTATAAAGAAAAACAAAACAACAGTACTTATCTTTACTTATATTATTCTACCAAGTCTTTAATTTCTAACTATATATATATATATATATATATATATATATATATATATATATATATATATATGTATTATGACATTTTCTTAGAATTCAAAATTTGCATTTGATCCAACATTCAGAGATATAGGAAAATGAAAGAAGCAGTCCAATAGAGCCCCATGCAATGTCTGCAAAATAGACTGTTCACTTTTATTTTACACCTTGTAATGGATAGGGAACCAATATTAGGTTAACATATATACAGTTGTTAGAAGATTTTTCATGATATTCTTTTCAATATACATACATACATACATACATACATACATACATACATACATACATACATACATACATACATACATACATACATACATACATACATACATACATACATACATACATACATACATACATACATTGTTGGCAATATGGGGAAAGTGCAGAAAGTTTGTTTTGACATACATATTAAAATTCATAATGAGTATGGGTTATACATTATATGAGTAACATTTTCATTATTTATTGTTTTTCTTTTTGTGTGTGTGTGTGTGTGGGGGATAAGAACAACAATAAAATCATATAGGGCATTTCTAGTGGAAATCTATTTATTTCCATGTGTACAAATTTACAGTGTTATGACTCTTGATCATAGACAGCAATTTTGCTGTAGTGACAATGAATTGTAACTATCACTAGCTTTACCAGTAAATACACATTGTAATAATAAAGTGCAATGCTCCCTTGGCCATTTCATATTTTCAGCAATTTTTTCCAAACTGAGGAAAATATTTGTCTACTTCTTTTTTTTCTAAAAGGGGCAATAACTTAATATTCTTAGTAACATACAAACTTGAAATTGCACATGAAATGGGAAGGTGAATTTCACTTGCCAGCTCTATTTCTTTTATTCTAAACTGACATTCCCTCTCTTCCTTCTTCTATTTCACTCATAAATGCATTTGTTTTCTTCTTTGTGTAACTTCATTTGTTTTTCTTCTTTGTGTAACTTCATTTGTTCTTTCTGTAACTGCATTTGTTCTTGGTGTAACTGCCTTTTTCTATCTCTTTCATCTTTATATGCTTGTAACATCATTTGTGTCTCTTCATCTTTCTAAAGTTCCAGCTTTCTTAACTCTAATTCCATTTTGTATTTTTATTTTAATTCATTTAGTTTTATGCCTGATACAACCTTACTGATCAAAACCTAAGCACATTTTATCCAAAATATTCCACCAAATACTGGGCCAAAATATTTCATATTTCTTGTATTGTTGTTGTTGTTGTTGTTGTTGTTGTTGTAGGGTTTAATGCCATTTTTCAGCACATGATAGGCTATACATGGCGGCCAGTATTATTGGTGGAGGAAGAACTGGGAAAGCCCCCGGAAAGAACCACTGACCTATGAGAAGCTACTGGCAAACTTTCTCACATAATTACATTAGCCGAATCTTAGACTCAAACCCACGCAGACTGAGATGAGATTGCAGTGATCAGTAACAGATAGCACGTTAGACCACTCAGCCACTCAGGGCCCCTCTTGCTTTGTTAAGGAAGCTTTTTCCTAGGAAGTTGAAGCATTTTGTCTTTTTTCAAAAGGCTTCAAATGATCCTTCGTAGAATTTGGAAGAAAGATCTCTTTCGATGACATTGTAACAAAGTATGTTGATTTCACTTAAACTTTCTAAAATGTGAAATTAATTTGGGTTTTAAACATTTCAGAATCTCTAAAGGAGACTTAAGTTTTCATTAATATATTAGCCAAAATTCATATATCCCAGGATGAGAACCCCATATTTTCTGTTACAAAAAGTAACAGGAAAAATTGAAGACAACAAGCTTTGTAAAATAAAAGAAATAATTTATTTCTCTGGAATATTAAGTGACAAATTGAGACAAAAGAACTTATGGTTTTATGAATCAAGTCTAAAAATAATACAAGAATTAAGTCCTAATAATAAAAAGTCCTGAATGAAACTGAGTTTGACTCCCGATGAAATCCAAAATGGAAGATGATGAGGTCTGTTGTAACCTGTTCCATCACATAAAATATTATTCTAGTATAACTTCTAATAATTGTTCTCATCCAGTAATTTTGTAGAAGGACTTGTATTTCCAATTAAAACAATCAATTGAAACTAAGATAATTTTTAAAAATTCAGACAGGTCACAACATATGTTTGTAGCCCAACTGACTAATCTTTATAAAGATAGCAGTTATAAGACTAAATACAATGTAAAACAGATTCCTGGATGAAGGTCAAAAGTTTATCTTTCCAGACTGAATGAAAGTATGTTACATGATAATTATCACACTGTCAAGGTATGGCCTTGACATAACTTAATATTTCTTACTCTGATAAAGTATTAAAACAAACAAAAAAAATGTTGTTTACCAAAACTATCACTGGCTCTTAATCAAGGTTACAAACTAGATACAATGTTTCTATTATTAAGTAATTATCAGCAACAGGTCAGACAGAACTAAACTGACTTTATAAACAATGTCAAATCCAGTAAATAAAATTATATTACAATAGCATGTAATGGAATATTAAAAACACTTAACTAACAAACAAATAATTAAATTTAATCAAATACACATAGCAATTGAAGGTACATATATTCATATCTGAAATAATAGTGATACCAGTTATATAATCTTTGATTTAAATATATGCACTTTAATTTGAGCCACTAACATTGTTTATAAAATTATTGATAAGTCATACAAACAGTTAGGTATGATTGCCAAATTTGTTTTTACTGCACGACTCAAGCAGATGTACCCATTGATTATTGAAGGAATTAACATAATTTATTCAAGCTAAGGTAGAATGGTGCAAAGAACTAATAAAAATTGGGAACTATTTTACTTCATTTGAGAGAGAGAGAGAGAGAGAGAGAGAGAGAGAGAGAGAGAGAGAGAGAGAGAGAGACCAAGCCGAGAAGAAAGTGCTTGCTACTACAGGAAAATACTTGATTATGATAACAATTTTTTTAACATAAACAAATAAATTATCATATAGATGATAATTAGTTAATTTAATTTCATACTAAGGATTAAACAGTACCCATTGCTTTTGTTCTACTCACTAGCCCCTATATCTTCATGAGGAAAATGATGTTAGAATGTTGCTGGTTGGCATTCCCAAGTAGCAGACATACTCATAGATTGACCCAGCAATTTATGTTTTATTAAAGTACACAAATACCATGGATTCCTACGATGGTAATGGTTATTATAGAAAAATACAAATAATATTGATCAGAGTGGACATTGCTGTCCCTGGATCATACATGGGAATGCATGATACCACTTAAATTATATAACCTCACCAATCTAGGACTGCTTTGAATCAGTCATATTATGTTAAAGCTTCACATTACAATTATGATCTCTATAACAAAAGTGATATCTGGAAAAGTTCACTCAGCAGATTTGTTTTATGCTTAAAGTAACATGCATACCCTTATGACTATATGGTCTTAAAGTAACATGCATACCCTTATGACTATATGGTCTTAGAGTAACATCCATACCCTTATGACTATATGGTCTTAGAGTAACATCCATACCGTTATGACTATATGGTCTTAAAGTAACATGCATACCGTTATGACTATATGGTCTTAAAGTAACATCCATACCCTTATGACTATATGGTCTTAGAGTAACATCCATACCCTTATGACTATATGGTCTTAGAGTAACGTGCATACCGTTACAACTCTATGGTCTTAAAGCAACATGCATACCGTTATGACTATATGGTCTTAAAGTAACATACATACCCTTATGACTATATGGTCTTAGAGTAACGTGCATACCGTTATGACTATATGGTCTTAGAGTAACGTGCATACCGTTATGACTATATGGTCTTAGAGTAACGTGCATACCGTTATGACTATATGGTCTTAGAGTAACGTGCATACCGTTATGACTCTATGGTCTTAGAGTAACATGCATACCGTTATGACTCTATGGTCTTAAAGTAACATGCATACTATTACTGTTCTATGCTCTTAAAGTAACATGCATATCTTTATGACTATATGGTCTTGAAGTAACATCCATACCATTACAACTCAATGGTCTTAAAGTAACATTCATACCTTTACAACTCTATGATCTTAAAGTAATGTGCATACTGCTACAACTCTATGGTCTTAAAGTAATATGCATACCATTATGACTCAATGGTCTTAAGGTAACATGCATACCATTACAACTCTATGGTCTTAAAGTAGCATGCATACCATTACAACTCTATGGTCTTAAAGTAACCTGCATACTGTTACAACTCTATGGTCTTAAAGCAACATGCATACTGTTATGACTCAATGGTCTTAAAGCAACATGCATACTGTTATGACTCTATGGTCTTAAACTAATGTGAATACCGGAAGTGTTGGTGTACTTTATTGTGTCATGTGTTGTGATGATTTACCAACTGTCACTTATTAGTGCACAATACAATTAAACATGTCTTGAAAGGCCATTGCTATTTGAGACCACCTGTCTTGAGAGACCACACTCTCAATGCACAAATTTAATGATTATATATTAGTATGACCTGTTATGAGAGACCACCTGTCTTGAGAGGTCATATCTTTTTGGCAAGAGAGGTAGTCTCTCAAGACAGGTTCTATTGTAATACAGTCCAAGAATCTGTCCTTTTTTAAAATTTCACTATAAATCCATGTCTTGATTTCCATGGATGTTATTTGTTAGCAGTTTATGTTTCCAGAGAAACATAACTAATATATAATTAAATCATTTCAAGAAATAAATATTACAATGGATTCTGTAAAGATTTTTCAGCATAAATAAAACATGTCTAGAAAAAAAAACAAGAATAGATAATACTCAATGTGACCTCAGGTGAACATTAACAATTATTCCCCCGAAAAATGAATTAGATGATCTGTTGCTAAGATTACTATGTAAAATCTAGTAATCAATGAGACCCAGCATTTCATGGGGAATTTCCAAAGTTCTAGACTCAGTCTGAAATAAACATGTTTACAAAACCAAAATCAGTGATTCATGTCAAGAAGAATTTGAACTTAACTTTGTACAAGGTTAAGCCCAATATATTTTAACAACTTCGGGAGTCCATAGACATTATCTTTGATATCCTGATTCTAGAAATGATTCCCTAACAGCAAACAACTATAAATGAACACATTGCTTTTCCAGTATCAAAGCAATGTGATTGAATACTATTTTTCAACATTTGATGAAATCTTTCTAAATCCCCTTAGCTTTCAGTATGATAGACATAAGGCTTGGATTGCTGCATACATAATTCATGCTGGAAAATTTGATCCTTAATCAGAGTGGACAGATTTGTCAGGATAAAAGGAGTAAAGTACTCTATCAAAGGATTTAATATCATATTAGTTTCATATTCATTAAAGGAATAATCTCGAGCAATATTGTCATACTGTTATGACTCTATGGTCTTAACAACATGTCAGCAACAAGTACTGGTTGCTTAACACATTAACCCCTAGCGACGACTTTACGGGGCATGAGGTAGTAGCCTACTTCCAAGGTATGTAGCGTCAAGGTCATATATGATACACTAAAGTATGTGGTATCATAGAAAGGTAGATAGATGTAGCTCTACAATGATAGCAAATAATCTGGACATTTTAGTTGCACTACAAAATACAGAGGCAAAGTTTTTGGACCCATTTTTTTTTTAACCAAAATTTGCCCATGGTCGGATTCCAAATTTATGTCAAAGATTTTAGACTTTATGGCCTCAGATCTATGGCAGACCAGTCTGAAATGCACACACACAGGTGAACCTGTGCAAAAAGTAGGATAAGGTGGACATTTTGAATAAAGAGTCTTCTCCATATGAAAATTATGGGTCCGTTAAGCAAAAAAAAAAAATACATCTCTAATTTTTGCCCTTCTGCTCATGCACCGACAAACTAACCAATGAAAAACATTTTGTTTAGCATGACTAGCCATTTATCTAACGAAATATTGCTTGGAAATCGATGGATTACGATGTATTCAGAAATAGTCCCCAAAATGTGTTTCCTACTCGCATTTCATGCGATAACAGCAAAATCCTGCAGGGGTTAATGTGTTAATGGTACATCAAATGCATGAATGTGTTGCAGATGAGCTTATGTTTCTTCTCTTTGAGGTTTCGTACCATTTTTCAGATGTGACAAGCTGTGGAATATTTACAAAGATAAATTTTGGCTAATGGAACTGATATAAGATGTTGAGATAAGTCTTATTGGTCCCTAAATGACCAGCCAAGTGGTTACATGGGATAAACTAAGAATGTTTGTCTTTATGACTTTGGAACTACAATGGAATAGATCAATAACCAGTCATAACCAGAAGGTACCTCAATGTGGTACTGAGGTAGCTTCAGTTTCTCTCATAGCCCTCTGAAATAAACAAAATATTATGATCTTTTTCTTGTGCAGTGACAAGTGATTGTCATTTTCCACCCTGATTAGAATGATGATAAATATTAGTAAAAAAGTATCACTGTCATCAATACATGTTGATTGACCAATACAAAGAGCAAACATGACTACGTCAAAAGCCTGACCAATACACATGTCAGCTAAAGGAATAAGTTCTTGATCAACATCACTCTCATGAACTTCCTTTGTCATTGCTCAAGTAACTACAAGCTTAGTAGTAATCATTAGAAGCAAAGTTCTCAGAAGCAAAAAAATAATCTGATAATGAAAGAAAGAGTTCCTGTGACCTTTAAAATTTTAATATGGATAGGATTGGCAATATGAACTGTTAGTGATTTAGAACCCTTCAACATGAATGATTCATAAGCCTTCTTACAATTTAGCTCAGCTTTGTATTGCTTGAAAATACATGACCATGACCTTGACCTCTTAGAAATAAAAGCAGTTGGAATAGGTCTGACTTGATTCATCTACTTGTTTCAAGTTCTTGCAATCAGATATAATGTATCCTTTATTCTTGCAATAGGTACATATTGGAAGATACAATGATTTCTTATCAGGAATTTTGATTCTAAAAGTTGTGCCAGATTGAGATTTAGAAGAGTTCGTATTAGACTTATATAATGCTTTTTACCAGAAGTCTTCCAAGTGGAAGACTTGCTGCAAAAAGAAACTTTATGAGCTAAGGAATATATGTCTACAATATGAACAGCATTCTAAAGTTTCGACCTTGTGCTCATCAAGGTACGTCTTGATGTCACTATGGACAAAATTCTTGAACTCATCAACTTATAATGAGTTGTTTGAGATTTTTGTAACTTTGCCCAATCTCCTTGGTGAAGAAACTTCCTATCAGACTGTTTCTCTTTTTCTCTTGCAAATTCCACGTGGCTTTGTGCAATTTCTCTTTTATAGTTCCTAAACATTGTTGATAAGCCTCGGGTACCAACTCATAACACTTCAAGATACATTCCTTAATGAGATCATAATCAACACTTTGCTCTACTGACAGGGAAGGGAAGTTTGCATGAGCTATACGAAATAGCACACTTTGCAATAACAGAGCTAAATGCTCTCTTGGCATTTCAAATGTTCCATATGTTTGTTTCAAAATGAGAAAAATATTTATCTACTTCTTTTACTTTAAATTGGGGAGTAACTCAATATCTTTAGTAACATGAAAACCTGAACTTGTTTGTAAAGTGTGGATGTGCTTTTCACTTTGTAGCTCTAATTCTTTTAATCTGTTGAAATTCTTTTAAACTATTTCTCTTTCTCCCTGTATATTTGCTTGCATTAGCTTATCTTATATTTTTCACCCTCTGTCCTCTTTCTGTACATTGCATTTATCTCTCTTTTTTTCTTTCCCCACTTGCCTTGTTGTTGTTTTATTTTAAGCTAGAGCCTCTTAATTCTATTTGTATTGCAATATAAATGTCATAACTTTAAGTTTTAGCTATATAGACACTCACTAATCAAATCCAAATCACTTTTATCCAAAACATTTTAAGCAGTACTTACTTGCATCCTGCTGCTTTATATGGGATGGTTCAAAAGTTGTATACTACTGCTAAAACCGAAATCAAAATATATACCATTTGTTACAAATCCTTTACAAGCACTTCGTTTATTTCAACTCAAGACCAGCGGATATAACAATCATCATATTATAACATGTAAAAAGCACACTAATTGAACAATCAAGCAAGTGTCAGTCGAATATCTTTAATCTACATGATGATATTTGTTCCAAATTCTGTTTTGGTTAGCAACATATGTCAAGGGTTGATGTGAAGCGATGACCCTTGGCTAGTGAAAAATTAATGTAGATTTATCAATGATGACTGGGGATAAACTGTTAATTTAAAGGCAAAAGTCTAAATCAAGTTTGAACAAGGAGACATTTAACACTTATGTTTTCCTAATCAATATTCATAGTGTTAACATAAAATATATAATAAAGAACATGAAAAGAGGACATTCCTGAATAGGTATTTCTTTGGAGGTATATTCTTATTCACTTGAATTCAAAACATAAATGATTTTGTAATTACTAGATAATAAGCCAATTTATAAATTATGGTTTATTATATAACTTTCCAAATGCACAATGATGTGTACATAAAAACTGCATTGATTAAACAAGGATAAAGATATTTATAGATCATAAATACTAGGCCTGCAACACCATAACTGAAGGCCATGGATAGGCATGAATAACACTACATGCACCATCTTCTGTGGAATAGCATTGACTTTAGTTCTGATTTCAGGAAAATCTAAGCTGGAGGTAAAGCGTGAGTACTCAGAGAGATGCAGTATTGTGAATGATGCCATAAGGGAGTCATACAGAAGCGGAAAGGTCGTTCTCATCAAGGAAGGAAAGCTTGTACATGACTAAGTATCAGGTCATACACAGGAAGCAAGATTTTTTAAAAAAATTGCTAAAATATCATGAAAACACTGCAAACTGTTAACTTGAATGATACAGATCTCTGAACATTTTGAGTCTGCAAATTTATCTTTCTATCAGTCATTAAATGATGTATTTAAGCATGTAAACATATTTGGTATTGATTGATTTGATGTATGCATGTACACTGCATGTGCATGTATGTATTATATTTGTATCCATGCACACATGCTGCAGATGGATGAATGGATGAATGTTTGCATGTGATTATTATATTCTAACTTTTTCTCCATTACCTGAACACTGTCAGACCCATGTAGTATTTCTTCATACTGCTTCATACTAAATGACTCGTGTAGAAAAATAGCATCCTTTGCTGGGAAGTGCTTTTCATTGCAAACAAGGTACACACATGTAGCATAAGCTGGAGAATTGATTAGACTTTTATGTGGATAAACTAAGCAAGCTATTTCGATCCATATAAAAGTAAAAGAGAAGAAATATTGAAATGATTTTTCTTAAAATTCAGACTATGACAGTGCTTTCTAGAATCTATTAAAATAGCAAAGAAAGGCATATTTAAGCAAGGGCAATCATGTCTCTATCAACGACATCCTGTTTAACAAGTTGGTTTTGGTAGAGAAAGAACCCCAGAACCTATAAGCCGATACTATGAGAAAACCTTATATTTCACAGACAAATTGGAATATCGCACTACAGCTGCTTTTCAGATTTACACGTTTTACTATTATTAGAGAATTTATTTATTTATAGTACAGTCCATGTAGGACATGTTGCTGAGGCAACTTTAAAAAATAGTTTGCAAGTGATAGGGCATACAATATATCATCTAGTTTATAGCCAGTAGTAACAGTGATATTAAAAGTACTTTCTTCATCATTCTTCAAAATGTACTTTCTTAGTTATTTATGCTAATCAGATTTACATGGCTTCCAATGCTTTATCTGAGAGTAAAATGTAAACTACAGTGTTAATACTTATAGTTGTGTGTTTACTTTGAACTGCAACATACAGTCAGTTATTTCTTACCATTTAAGTATATTCAGTCTTAGGTTGAAAAGCAGATTTAGTATATAATCAAACGTTTACAAAATTACAAATACAAATATGAACTTTTCTTTTAATCATTACTGTATTCCAAACATCATGCAATATAACTTAGAAAAACTTGCTCATATTTGTCCATACAGTGCAGTAATCTTTAAATACTTCAAGTACACTGCATGTATTTATGAGTCTGCAAAATATTCCAACCTTTGACCTGGACATTGCAAAAATTAAAAATAATTTACATAATGAATAATATAGAGTTGATGCTTTCTTTGGAATTACAGGGTGTTTTTTTATAGATGGAGCTGAGAACACTTATACTATTCAAATAAATTAGAGGTTGTCATACAGAAGGATGGATATATATATATATATATATATATATATATATATATATATATATATATATATATATATATATATATATATATATATATATGTGTGTGTGTGTGTGTGTGTGTGTGTGTGTGTGTGTGTGAACTGATAAGTGTTAACTTTTTTATTTACTGTATTTAGTGTCAGAGATTTCTTTGAGAACTGTGTGAATCCAAGAGGACAACTAAAAATGTGGCACAAAAATGTAAAATACACAATTGATGTCAAATACACAATTGATGTCAAATACACAATTGATGTCAAATACACAATTGATGGGATTTTGGCATGCAAGAATTAGTATATAATATGTTATCTATGAACTTAACTTACAATTTAATTAAAGTACACCTAAATGTTTAAGAGTAAGATCATAATTTATTTCTTCCCTTGCCTGAGGAAACATTATTTCATTTTTAGTAAGACCATCGCATCTGATTAAACTGTATGAATACATGGAACATTTAGCTAAACTTCACACTCAATAAGCAAAGATAGTGTTACTGAGATTTTGATAAATGATTGCTCTAATTACATACTTTAAGCATTACTGAGAGCGAGGCAGATGATTACATACAACAAGTATTCCGCATTGCAAATTAATTCATTTAATGAGTACTTAAAGCATTACTGTGTGTTTGTAAATGACTACACTAAATAAGTTTTTGAAGCATATCAGTGTATTTTGTAAATGACTAATTAAACGATTTTTTGAAGCATAACTTTGCATTTATAAAATGACTACACTAAATGTGTAGTTAAAGGTTTACTGAGCATATAGCAAATGATTACACCAGAAGGGTACTATTACAACTCTATGGTCAAATACTAAGCAACATAAAGAAGCAAAGCCAACACGTTTAGTAATATCAACAAACATTGCTAATATTCTAAGTTACAATGTAAAAATATTAAAGGAATTTACAGTATTATGGTTTTAAAAAATACTCTTTATTAAACAGTGTAATTTCCGTCAAAAATATATATGGATGATTTACTTTGTTCTACTATTTTAGTACACAATTTTAAGTTATGAAATGGAAAGAAACTATTTTGCAAATTAAAAACACAAATGCATATTAAAAATTGTTTTTGTTCTGTTACGACTAACTTGTTATTAACTAAGCAATATAAAGAAGCAAAAACAACAAAGTTTGTATTAATTAAACAGATAATTTAATTATTAGTCATAAAATGAAATTTTAAGATGAACAAAATACTTTCAAAAATGTTTTACTCGAGTCCTAAGGAATGCAATGTTTTGAATGAAGTTTAGATTCTCGAATATAATATAGAACATTTATTGCATATGACAAAAAGATCCGGAGTACAAGAAGGTGCTGCACATGCTGATTAAAAAAAATTAATAAATGAAATATTGCGTGCCAGTTAACACCATCATGTAAATGAAATATAAATTTTATATCAGGAAGTGTATTGTAATAACAGTTTCGTTGCATGCACACCTAGTGAGACGACACCTATATCATGACTAGATTATTTTGATGATGTCAGTACTATATAAAGCATTAAGATCAAAATGTATCTGCTTCATATAAACGCAAACTAAATTGGTTAAGCTTTTTCACAGACCTATCTGATCTTTATGTAGATACGGCCTGGAAAGGCCGAGATTAAATGTAACTAGAATGATATCACATCCATGGCCCATCAAGCCAAACAATGTAATATACTTACTAGAATGATATCACATCCATGGCCCATCAAGCCAAACAATGTAATATACTTAGCTTTTTTTCCAGCAATGTGAAATACTTTTGAGGAGAAAGTTTGGTAACTTTAGATTCTAGTTGAATTTGTTGTACTAAAACGTTAGTGACTAGTGCCTTTAGAAAAAAAATCTGTCAGCTTTCAAGCACTGGATATAAAGACGTCAAGCTACACCAGTTACTTTGAATAAGGGTCACAACATTTAACTCACGGTATCCTTGGGATTTTTTTTTCAAGACAATTGGGAGCAAATAGTTACCCCATCCACCAATTCATAATTGCCTACCCCACGCCTATACCTGTGGATGACCATTCGTATATTATATTACATTTGCAGTAAAGAAGAACTCGTTTATATTTTGCTTCAAATTAACTTTATCTTCAAAATGTATCTCTGTATTTTCATTTGGAATTCCCCTTAAATGACACTTTAAGTTTTTTTAAATATTTTTCTGTCATCATAACCATTAGTATAGCAACCGTTTTCGATACTGGGCTCTTCCTCGAAGTTACAATTGTTTGATCAAACTGCACACACACATTCCATGAGTTTAATATTTGTCTACGTTGTTTCCAGTGTAGGATGACTTGTTGAGAATAGTCTACTTATCAATTTAGTGTAACGTATACACACCTTTCCAAATGTATTAGCTCAATTTCTCGATATAATAATAATAGGCCAAAACGATGACTATCAAATCAATTAACAGTAACTTGTCTTGTCCATATACCATCTGTTTTCTTAACTGACATGACTTTGTACCTTGAAAATGATCATTTAGTTTTTCCAGTGTCTGCCTGTGCAATATAGTTGTGGACATTATTAATGTAATGAATGCCCTCCATGAAATGATGCTCACTACTGCATCATAACATGCTTATTAGAACCATTGTAATGTGTTGGTCTCTCTCCACTTTGATTAGTTCATGTCTGATGAGATCGTAAACCTTAATATTAAAGTAAGTTTAATTGAACGCCAAATATGTGTTCAAATGGATGTAGATGTTATGTTCTGAAGATTGTTTTCGTTTCAAATGTAATCCTGGATTCAGTTTTATTTTACCTTTTTTATGTCATATTACAAAATGTAACTTTTCCTAACCTTCCTTATTCAAACTAAATAGAAGCAGTTTAGTGATACTTAAATGTTGTTAATCAGTCACTTGTGGAATTATGCCCGTATAATGGAAGTTTGAATGCATGTGCAAATATTGTGTCGCCTAAGCTGTATTCCTAGATGAACATTAATTTCTCGATCGTAACCAAACTCAGACATAATCATTTTAATATAGTTTTGCCTAGTTTCCATGGATATCTAATGTATAGATTCTGTAGTATTCTTCGTCTTCGTGTAGATTACGATCATATGATTTACATAAACCAACATACACTTCTAGATGTATGTTTCTCGTTGCCGATTGCAAGCTACTTGCCCAATGTATACGTTTAAGGCCCATTCTACTCTATTTGCCGTATTTAATATTCACTACGCTGAATAAACAGGGAAATATACGATGCATTTAAAAGTCGATTATTCCTTTAATGAATAGACTATGTCATCAGGACAAAGTGTGGTATCTTACTTTACATCCCTTACCCCATAATAATAAACGTTTGGCCTCAAAGCACTTATAAATTAGATTCATTAATATCAGTTCTTGATATAACGCCTGCTACATGCATCAGATTTTGTCACCGTGACGAAGTGTGCTATGTCATACTTAACGTTCCTGACCCCATGATAAAGAACTTTTGGAGTCTAAGTACTTATAAATTAGGTTCATTAATATCATTTCTCGATATATTGCCTGCTACATAGCATCAGGGGAGACAGAGAAAATTAATTAAACTATATTAGAAGTGCCGGATTAAAATATGTGGAGGTCCTTAGGCAGTTAAAATCTTGCCCCCCCCTCCCCATTCGCATTTTATCTCATATCAATAAATTGTATTTTGATCCGTTGTCTCGGGGCCCCTAAAATGCATGGGGTCCATAGGCCGGTGCCTATTATGCATATTTGTTAATCCGGCACTGATTGGATGGAAGGGATGTTATTGTTGAACAAATTATAACAATTGGACCCATTGTCCTACAATGTAAGATCCACCTATAATCTGTGGGGAGGGTTGAGTGGGGGATATATTCCGCCATTTGAGTCTCACTGGACAGTTGTTTTGGCAAATTTTTGTCCGACAGTGACCTATAGCAGAAAAAATGATAATACTATTATATTACAGACACAAATAAAAATGAACTAATGATTTTTATTGAAATGATGTTTGTAAGATTCTAACTGAGGAATTAAAGTTAATTCCTCATGCAACTAGTGGCTTTTAAACTGAAGCAACACTGCCCCCAACCCCTCTGTTTTACATTCATATTTTACAGAAAAGGGATATTTTGAATATTTTCCTGTGACTAGAGAGCTAAAAGAATCAGTGTGTATCGTATACATGAATACAATTCCCTAGTACTGTAACAAATTAGCATACTTTTCATCAACCCTCAACCATCTAGATTGTTAGATATTTACCTCTGTAGCAGACACATGTAAATATGCAAGCCAAGTCCGCGGCTCATTTGAAGCGCAAGTTACGCATTTGATCTCCTGTGCTAGTCTAACTGTGACAGGCAGTCACTAACAAGTCAACCAGTTTCCAAGCCTAACTCAAAAGTAAATCTAAACCACATTACAGATTTAGCTTATGTGTGAACTGAAAAATGCTAGGATGGTGATAATTAGGCCCATGCCTTCTACCTTAAATATTAGGGACGTGTCAAAATGCGAAACTATCCAGTGAGACCTAACTAAGAAGAATACTTTCATTTACACGAAATCCCTGTATTTAAACCTGATAGTGAACGCGAAACTTGTCAATAATAAATGGCCAAGTGACGCTGAACTCATCCATGAAAGCAGCACATCTGTAAGTATTTTGTATGTACAAGAAACAAAACATCCTTTATTTTTAATATTGAACGTTTTCTCAGAACACGTGTGTCAATTTAGACAAAACTTGAAACCATGCCGTGGATGTTCAAGACCTTCGACCGGCAACCAGTCAGTGGAATTGCTTGTTTGATGTTGACGTATCTGATACATTTTGATGGAGAATCCCTTGTGGTATGAATTTGTTACATAGCAGAAGCCATCAACTACAAGGTATACGTTTAAAAAAGACTAAAAACCGATAGGAAATATCTTCATAAATTCAAAATAAAACTAAAAGAATTAATCAGATTATAAAGAATTGCATTGATAGAGTTTGATGTGTTATGGGTTTTTTTTTTCTTCAGTTTATCATGGTAAAAACTGTCAGCTGTCGAATGAAACATTGAACATTTTGAGCTTTCATACCAATTAGGACCTTATTGAATTAAAACTGTACTTCATAGTGGGCCCCACTTTCTTTGGAACAGACACACACACATTAATTCACTCACTATCAATCAAAGAGCAATACGCACAATGTACACTGCTGTAAAATGTATTTGTTTAGAGATTAGGGAATTATTTTATAAAATAAAATCTAGGCCATTGATACCTAAAACTCTTAGCACCGCAGTTGAGCCAGATAAGCAAACGGGTGTAACTGTTGACGCTTAAACATAAACAGTTGTCGTCTGCTAGTTTACAGGCAGAATGTAATGACTACATTTGTACAGTCTTAGTAGATATCCAGGCTGAGGCGACGTAAACACCCCCAACCAAATACGAAAACCACCTGACGCACCAGAAGATACAACAATGTACCATGTTTGGGAGATGGCAGTGATCAGAAGCACAAGGATGACAGACAAATGCTGAATACAATCAAGAGCTTCATGACATTTTTCAGGGACATTATACCATATTTGAAAAAGATAATGAGTAGAAAATGTTAACAATTTCGTCGGTGAAGCCGAATTAATCATGACTACTATACGTATGAAGAAGCTTCTTCAAGAACGAAAACATGCTGAATATATAAATATTTCCTCAAAACAAAGCATAGAAATATTACAAAAAGGTGAAAATGGATATCATTGCCATTTCATTCGGCATTTTATATACATGTACTAAATAATTTGAGAGGAATTAAACACAAATACAAAATGAATATTTGTTATGATTATATATTTAAAACTTCTGCAATCTCACAGAAAATTCAAACATATTTTCTTGAATGGATTATCGATTCAAATACGTGTATCAGCGTAAATATATAAAGAGAGTGGATGTTTCCTTAATGCCAAAAAGCCTTGTCGAAAGCGGAAAATGATCATGTAGACATTGTTTCTTTGTTTCAATGCTGGCCGGTGTAGAACAGGAAGAAGAATTCCAGTTATCTCCCTGTCGTCCGTTACAGAAAACAATTTAAAAATTCAGCCATTGCTTTTGATAACCTGGTGCAAATTCATCTTATATCGACAAACGTTGTGTCAACTATCCCAGAGATGCCACTACGTATTGCATTATTCAAAACCCAATCAGTAGGATCACCGGAAAAGTGCACATAAATAGTAAATTTTATCAACGACCAGAGTACTGACTTCTTCATACTGACAGAAACATGGCTAAAAACATCAGGCGGTGAGCCCGAGTGTGCGGATTTAACACCGACCGCTTACTCCATCAAGCCAACTCTCACGGAGGTCGAATTGCTGTCATCACAAAAAATTCCATGATCAAATGTCTTAAGTACAACACAACCTTCAATCTCTGCCACACATCGTTTGAACTAGTCCAAACAACACTCACAATAGAACAAAGGTCAGTCCATTTTTTTCTGTCTCTATCACCTTCCTCCTAGTCGAAAAAACTTGCTGACTGAATCTCTTTTTCTGGAGCAGTTTCCGAATCTTCTGGGGCATGGAAATTCGATAGGTGACAACCTAATTATTCTTGGAGATTTCAACTTTCACTTTGACTGTCCTGGAAACCTATATACATCAAAACACCTAGATTCCATTCATGTTTTCAATCTTAAACAGTCAGTTAACCAACCCACCCATAAATTTGGTCTGGACTGGATTCTTCATAGACTTGATGATAATATTATGCAATCCACCCTTGTATCCCACGAACGTGCATCAGATCATCTCTGCATTATATGCCATCTCGACGTATCAGTCCCTAACCCTCCACCTTTATTTGCTGCTAAGAGAAACCTCCGTATGATAAATAGAGCCAAATGAATACACGACACCCACGAAAACCTAACAACTTACTTACTTACTACAGCAGAACAACTCGATAACTGCCTGCGTTCATTTCTTAAAAAACATGCCCCAGCCACCAAATGCAGAGTATCAATACCAAAAAAGTGGTCTCCATGGTATAGTAGTATTAGGAACCAGCTTCGTACTGCTAAAAGACATCGCCGAAAAGCAGAGAGGCTTTGGCTTTCCACCAGACTTGCTATTCATAAACAAATATATTAAGCCGCTAAAAAGAACGTCACAAGCATAGTTCATTTAGCCCAATTATCCCACTACATTACTAAGATCACGGAGAGTTCCAGCTGCAAAGAGCTCTATGAGATAACTAACAAACTAATGTCAAGGAACAAATGTACACCACTTCCAACTACCTTTTCTCCAGTACACCTTCTGGACATTTGCAAATTTCTTCCGTGACAAAGTACAAACAATTAGAGATTCGCTTGACAACGCAATTTCAATTGACTCGTCACCAATATAGTTGTGATACAGAATTTCCACGACAACCATTAGGATCATTTGAACCTGTCTCAAGTTATATAGTACGGACAATCGTGATGAAGAGTGCACTAAAGTCTAGTGAACTTGATCAAATTCCAACATCACTGCTGCTTGAGTGCTTATTGCCTTCACTAACTGATGCTATTAATATCTCTCTCTCATCGGGGGAATTCCCATCAATTTTCAAAACTGCCATCGTAAACCCTCTGTTGAAGAAACCAACACAGGCGCAACATATATAAACGTAGAAGTACTTAACCGTGTCATATGTATTACACGGTTTAGTTGTTTTAATTTCAGGTCCCTTGTGTATGGTTAGTGCTGCCATGTGTATGGATGGGTGCTGCCTTATATATGTCTTATATATATGGTTGGGTGATGTTCAGTCGCAGAGCTCTATGTGGTTTCTTGTGACGTATACGCTGTGTCTGGTGACGTTGGTTCGGAAGGACGAGTGTACTGGTGTTCTCGATGCGAGGGACCAAGGCTTCGCGACCATCATGTCTGTGTCAAATGTGAGGGCTCTCGAGGGATCCTTCAAACAGACAGGGAGGTGTGGACCATGCGTGGTGACTTCTTTATCATTGACTAGAGCGGGTGGAACCGGAGATACATCTTGGACGTCAAATTGGCGCCACGATAGTTATATAATACGCGTTTCATGTTATTGCTATTGCCATCTGAGCAAACTATCACCAGTTTCATATTAAAATCGTTATATGAACGATAAATTAATAATTTCACGTTTACATATATAAATTGTTATATGAACGATAAAATCATAAATTACGTGCCTTTACATTGCTAAATCGTGATATAATCAAAAGTATAGGTATTTACATCTCAGTCTCGTTATACGAGCGAAATATTAGTAAATTCATACATATACTTATATTTGTTGATCAGGTGATAAGACGTTATTCACGTTAGTTACAAATTCCTTTCGTTAAAATCATCCGTTGATGTTTTTTTCTTTGAGTTACTTGTTGTTGATAGTTCCATGTTAGGAACATTTTAATTTTCCTTATCTTTCGCTTTTAATGGTGTCAGATTTGTTTATATTTAAATTGCGTATATAAATAAAAATCTTATTAACACAGTTGCTTTCCGTGTCTTCACTAATCCAGTCCCAACCCGGCTTCATCCTGTGACAATAAGTATCAGTAACACCAACATTAAATTCAACCAGTCAGTACAAAACTTAGGTGTTACTCTAGACAGTACTCTCACATTGCACAAACATGTTATGAACATATGCAAGGCTCCATATCTTGAGCTGGGACACATCAGTTCCATTCGTAAATATCTTTCCGTTGATGCCATTAAAACACTTGTGTGTTCATTAGTACTTTCAAGGCTGGATTATTGTAACTCAATTCTGTCTGGTTCGTCACAATATCTTCTCCGGAAATTTCAAAATGTTCAAAACACAGCTGCTCGGAACATCTCTAGAGTACATCGATCATATCACAGCTCACCACTGCTCAGTACAAAACAATGGCTATCCATTTGATACAGAATCAAACACAAAATTCTCTGTGCTATGTTTCATGACAGACTCCAGTCCAACATACCTATTTGGCCTCATCCACGTGTATACACCAGCAATATACTTACGGTACTTTCCTAATAATCGTATACTCATTGTTCCCACTATGAAAACGGAGTCATTTGGACAACGTTTTTTTGCATACCAGGGCCCGGCAATGTGGAACGATTTGCCCATTGAAATTAGACACCAAGACACAGTGGTCCGTTTTAAGAGTGCTCTTAAATCTCACCTTTATCGACTGCAGGAACAAACTTAGAGACCTAATAATGTTTTGTATCTTATATGTTTTCAGCCTGTTTTTTATGTTTCCAATTTCATGGATTTTGTTTATGTTTTTCTGTAGGGTAGTCATATCATTATGGATATTGTAAAGCGCTTAGAGCTTATAAAGATTAGGCGCTATACAAAGTCCTCAATATTATTGTTGTTGTTATTATTATTATTATTATTATTATTATTATTATTATTATTATTATTATTATTATTATACATACCATCGAAATATAATTTATTTAAGTTATAGGTTTAAACAATCCCTAAAAATAGATAACATTACAAACAGACGCAAATCTTCTATATTTGCAAATGCTTTCAAAATCTTGAAGGTGTATCAAAGATTCCACCTGCAACGGATGTGAAAGTAACAAAATAACTCATCAGACCTGCCAGACTAATTGAAATATAAAAACAATGGCAATGTCTCACCTTAGTCATATTTCAGTACTGTTTAAATTTGGTTTTATTCCCCCGGCATAGGTTAACCACTGGGTCGGGTAACATCATCTTAAGGTCAAATTACAACTAAACATTTCTGGTGTTCATTTTTATAATATATGGACAAATAAATAGATTGTGCATAAAGAGAAAAGAATACATATACGCAAGCGCGTATACCACGCAATCTAGATAGGAGAAAAATATATTTTAAAAGAAACACCAAACTACATCTCGGGAGAAACACACCAACTCATGAAAACTTTGTTCCTGTTTTTTTTCGAGAAAAATAAATGGGGGAGGGGGTATCCGATTGGGGCGCCATGTTGTAAGTACCATTTTTGTAAGTCTTTGGTATGACTCGGCCGGGGATCGAACCCACGACCTCTCGCTTCCGCAGCGGACGCGGTTATGGCACTGTAGTAAAATACATGTAAACTACGTTGTAGGAATTTCATTCATAAACCAAGGCCGATGGCCAAGGTCAAGACAACAGCTGTTTCGGTTTAATCGGACCTTCATTCAGATTATCATTCGGCAGTTTCCAGATTAGAGTAAAATTGATTGTTCAGTATAGGATAATATTCAAGGATTTCATACACTGTATGTTTCCTTGTTAATGTTTTTATATTTCACTTTGGTTTATTTTATATTATATTAAATACATTTATATATTGGAAATTTAATGCTTGTTCCGTTTGCATATTGGTATAACTGATGTTTAATCCAATAGACATAGCAATGACCTTTCGTTTCTGACATAATTCCGAAGAAGCAAGGGAAAGAATAGCGCTTTCCTCGTTGTACAAGAAAGGGAACAGGTGTCTAGCTTGTGAGAAAGACCGGGTTTGGTGCTGGATGCACAAGTTCTAAAGTCAACAGCATTAAGGAAACAGTTTTCGGAGGGCGAGGTAGACTCGGCAGTCTAAAGACGGAGTCCGAAGTAAAGAGAAGCGACGAGTGAAATTCGGAAACAAGGGAGAAGTAACGATTGAAGTCCGAAAAGGGACAGTGACGAGTTTAAAGTAAAATCTAGGAAGTCCAAGAAGGTCGAGACAGTCGAGGAAATATGAAACGCCAAAACACGGTCGAGAGGAAGGGGATGAAATCAGTCGTGGACATTGCACTCTTTTCATCGCTCGTTATGATGATGAAATAAATCCAAATTAGACACTGCTATTAAATCATGTTGATATCATTTAAGTTGAACTTAAATTACCGCTATTAATTTGTTTGATCAAATTTGTTATTTTTCTTGTCTAGGCGGCTCGTATTGCATTATTACTACCCAATAATATCGCCCAGTTTTATTTTATCTTTTCACTCACACTGGGTCATACTATCGAGGGAGGTTATTCCCTAGATAATATAGCTAAATCCAATTAATTACACCTCTTACTAAGAGGGAGACATCACATTCACATTGTTACATAGCTCATATAAACAAATTATCACATATATTATATGATCTATTTGTCACATATCTTATATGATCACATTGTCACATATATAAAATTACGTTGTCACATAACTTATATAATCACGTTGTCACATAGCTTATAGGATCACATAGGCATTTATATATCACTCTGTTACATAGCTCATATACTGACATTATTAGTACAGTTTGTATATAGTGTGTGCAGTTTAATATTTTCGATATGTTAACTTGTCAACATTTTATTGCATAGGTATTTGATTGGTCCAAATTCTTATACACCATTCTTCTTATGGCTTGAATGTGACCGTTGGAATTTTCCTTATCTTGCTTTCTGGTTTTCGTAAATGTTACTATCGACTTTGTGGTGGCAATGTATGGAATCGATTGCCCATAGGCATTGGAAAACCAGGTAACTCTTGTCGGAATGTTGCCAATTTCCCACACAGGGGTTTGTTACAAATAAAACTAAGGTTAACGGTCAAGAGAGAGAGAGAGAGAGAGAGAGAGAGAGAGAGAGAGAGAGAGAGAGAGAGAGAGAGAGAGAGAGAGAGAGAAAGAGAGAGAATTTGGAAGACAAATAACATGAAACCCACCCTAAGACTTGTTTTAAATGTTAATTTATAGACGTAAATAAACTAACCATATTAAATTATTTCCTTCTTCTTCATTTTCTCTGAAATATTTTTATTAAAAAAAAGCTGTAAGATAAACATAATCTCAAATGAATAATGATGTGTTATTAAATTTATGAAACTCGTTGAATAGTGTCTAGCTTTTACTTGCCAAGGATCGCATCAACACGCCATATTTTAACATCATTCCGAGTGTGTGTGTGTGTGTGTGTGTGTGTGTGTGTGTGTGTGTGTGTGTGATTAGGATTTATAATGTATCTTTAAAACTTGTTCAGTCATATTGCTACCGGATCTGCAGTGTGACAGTTTATAGTGATGTTTAGCAATGGAACATTGTGCTGCAGACTTATAGCATGATGTCCGACCCAGTCACATTGTCCTGATCCCAGGCTGGCCAGTTTTACCACTAACCTGTTAATGCTGAGCGCATAGAGAGGCAGCTGTTAGTACTATGTTTGCAAGTCCTTGATTTAACTCGAACCCACGACCTCCCGCTTCCGAAGAGGACGCTCTAACCATTTGACCACCAGGGCGGTCAGATCGTTAATAGGTTAAATATTAAAGTATTAGACATTTGAGATTCTGTATTAGTCGATGATTCCGTTTAAATATATATATATATATATATATATATATATATATATATATATATATATATATATATATATATATATATACGGCTATTTGAAGAATTAACTCTCCAAATAGAAGAACAATTATAAATCTAAAATGATAATTTTCCAAATAAAACACTACCAAGCGCACTTTACTTTGTAATAGTTCAGATTGAAGAGGGTAATATTTTGGTCCTAATGCTTTATGTTACATTATTATTGTATATGCATAATATAGGATGTACTTCCTTTCAACATATACGTTAGAAAATTACATCTTGCAGCGAACCTTGCAACATTTGCATAGAAACATTTATGTTATTATGATCAATATGTCCTCACAGACAACCATTGTCTTATTAAACCTATCCAAAAACTGTTCCATTTTATAATGGACGCTTGACATTTGAGTCCTGGCAGTTGGTTTGCTCCATAAGCATTTCACACATTGGCATTCATTTAGACACGAGCAAATACTTTACATACTACTTTCACATTGATGTGCGAGTACACTTGACAAATCAATATTCACTTAGATATGTGCTGCTCTTGACAAATCAACGTTCACTTAGATGTGTCAGTACATTATATATCGATATTCACTTTGATGTGTGCGAGTATGTCATATATCGATATTCACTTAGATGTGTGCGAGTATGTTATATATCGATATTCACTTAGATGTGTGCGAGTATGTCATATATCGATATTCACTTAGATGTGTGCGAGTATGTTATATATCGATATTTACTTAGATGTGTTCGAGTATGTTATATATCGATATTCACTTAGATGTGTGTGAGTATCTTATATATCAATATTCACTTAGATGTGTGCGAGTATGTTATATATCGATATTCACTTAGATGTGTGTGAGTATCTTATATATTAATATTCACTTAGATGTGTCAGTACATTATAAATCGATATTCACTTAGATGTGTGCGAGTATGTTACATATCGATATTCACTTAAATGTGGTCGTGTATGTTATATATCGATATTCACTTACATGTGTGCGAGTATGTCATATATCGATATTCACTTAGATGTGTGCGAGTATGTCATATATCGATATTCACTTAGATGTGTGCGAGTATGTTATATATCGATATTCACTTAGATGTGTGCGAGTATGTCATATATCAATATTCACTTAGATGTGTGCGAGTATCTTGTATATCGATATTCACTTAGATGTGTGCGAGTACAGTATATATCGATATTCACTTAGATGTGTCAGTATATTATATATCGACATTCAAATAGATGTGTGCGAACATCTTATATATCGATATTTACTTTGCGTGTGAGCTGGTTTCATATCGACATTCACTTAGATGTTTGCGAGCATCTTATATATCGATAGTCACATACATGTCTCAGCACATTACATATCAACATTCACTTCAATGTGCGGGCACATTAAATATTTACATATTATATATTGTGTTGGTAGCTAGGAGTATGTCAGCATGTCACGTAGAGGACATTGTTCATATTGGTCATTTCAACATGATCGTCTATATAAATTATGTTACAGAATACGGTTTTGAGACATGAGTTTAATTTGACTTATCATCGTTTTCCTCAGTCTGAATTGACATGCTATTACCTAGAGACTGTATGTCAGATAATCTGACAGTTTTGATTATCTAACAAAAACAGAAGTACTGCATGCCTCGCCATGTCAACTTCCAACGCTTTTTATTATTTTTTTACCGTAAAGTTATCAACAGTTGCACCTCCCTCCATCATGCTCCATGGTTGAAAGGAGACCAGAAATGTAAAATAAAACGCCTTCTATGGATTGTAAATACCCCAAATACCTTTAGCTGGACTGTAGCACAAAAAACTCTTTTCAAATTAGTATGCATCTTTATGCTGTAAATGCATAAACACGTGCACAGTGTTTGACAATAAGTGTTTTAAAAATTACAAATGCCACTGTAACTACAATGTTTATATATTTCATACACGAATTGCATTAAAATTCCACATAGATCTGGCTTTAATCCAATACGTTTTCGAATACATCATTAATTGATTTTCAGGATAGACCTTAGCAAAGTTTATCAGACTGAAAATCTTTGATGCAGATATTTCATTTGTTGCAATTTCCAATTTTGCGGGGCAATTTATGAACAGCGGAAAGGCTTAAAAGACCTTTTGCTGAAAAGCCATTTTTCAAAAATAGAACTTTCTACGAAAATTAAAAATATGATGTCAATAGCTTCTAACTGACTTAAGAGTTTCTCTAATTGCTTTAGCTCTTTTCGTCACTTAATCGTTTGTCGTTGGTGGGTTTTTAATGTATATGAATGTTTTGGTTACCCAACAGGACGTTTCATTGAGGTCGCACCCTTTCTGCTGCTGTTTAGTTTTGAGTAATTCAATTATTATTAGGTCAGCCTAGGTGTCATTTCTTAACCAAAACTTGTATCAAGACATGCACGATATCGTGATCGAGGGTCCTGTATATGTATGGTTTTAAATCCGTACAAGTAGCTTGCATACGTGAAAAAAGTTTTATATACTTAATTATATCCATATCCCCAAATTAGCAAGTCTGATGAATATTTCGCAGAGCACGTGTATTAACTCCAATAAATACAGCTAAAATATTACAATTATCTCTGATTACTTTAGGTATATGTGTATATCGCTGAGTAACATAAACCACTTCTGCCTCGAGAAAATATTCTTGCCGGATTTTATTGTTTATCTAGCACCACATCGTCGTACACTACATACGGAGATTATTAATACATACATCGAGGTCATCGACAGATGGGGCTTCATCAATAATGGTGATACAGTCAATATAATCATTACCATCCTCATTCAACTATGTTCCATTTCATTCAAATATTTAAGAACATCGTAGCATCTCTGATCATCTATTTTGATCCCATCCCATGAACGTCATACACATGAAATGTAATTGTAAAAAAAAAAAAATAATATATTATCAGTTGCTTCCGGATATTTATTTATCTTTAAAGATGCATCGGAAACATCGAGATTGTGAAATATCACCGTACTTTGGTCTTGAAAGTTTAATCGTGAAATATCTTGAAATGTGATAAATATAAGCAGCGGGGTGGGGGGGGCGAATCCTACATTTGCCCGAGACATCATTTGCTCTAAATCTAACAAACATCTCGAGAGAATTAATTCGAATCCTTCTTTTTCAACCAAAAGAAAGGATTACTTGCTCGAAACATAAGTTTTTCGCAAATCATACTCCAAGACCGTTTTCATCGTTTAGTCAAAATACGGTCTCGTCATGATGTCATCGCCCCCCCCCCCCCTCCCCCCGCTGCTACAGGTTAATAATTTATTTCAACCAAATATTTGATCAAGTCCTTAGGACGAAAATCATTTATGATTTCACAAACAAACTAATCGCTAACACCTCATCTTGTAGATCAATTAAATTATTTGACTGGTCGGTGAGTCGGAAATTAATTCTCGTTAGCGAATTATTATGGCATCGCATATAGACAGGATTAATTGGGTTTTCAATAATTAGGAATCCTGGAGGAGCTGTTGGTGCAAACGAATAAAGAATATATCCTTGCTGTGCTTGATTTGATTGCTCTAGATTAATTTGATAGCTTCCTTCGATTGCGTCACATGTTAAATTGAGCGCAATCACCGTTGAAATATTTACATTATGCGGGGCAATATGCCTACCGCCGCCATCTGGTTAATTATTATATTTAAGGATAGTTGAATCTGGTTTTTGTAATATCGCGATAATCTTAACAATTCTTGTTAGTTCATCAGCGTTATATCCGGGAAACTTGAAATTACGCAGATCGGCTTCTGTGATATTGTAATCGGTTAGGAATCGTTGTTTATTGTCGCTGTTGTCATTAATTATTGTTTGAATAATTAGTTCATTGATATATTCCATGATATATTCCATGTCAGATATAAGCTGATTTATTATTTCAACGTGTTTTTGCGATTTTGTTTGCCGTAGTTGTTCTAGTTGTGTTTTATATAATTGATTAATTCCATTAAAATAACCAGTGATGTCAGTTAGCGTAAATGAAATAGTAACAGATGAGTCAGCTGTTCTTTTAATGATAAAATCCCATTGCAATGTGTTTTTGTTGGTAAATATAAATCTATCGGCGATTTTTCCTTTTTTTATATCAGATAAATTATCTCGATATATGGGATTGATTTCATGATATGATTGTACGTCTGTAGTTAAGTCGGCGGTGGCTTCGGGTGGTTTTTCAGGCCATCCTAACACTGTTCTTAACGAGCTGTTATAAATATCTACAGCGTATCCCTCTGTGCTTATTTCGATCGACGACGAGAGCGTCGGTTCATGAAGTTTAATAGCTATTTTTAATTCTTTTCCAAGCAAGCAAGCAAGTTGTATTTTTTATAGTTATCACCGTCCACGAAGGGACATTTGGACAACTTTTATATCCAGCATATCGCTGGACATTTATTTACCCTTACCATATGTGTAAAAATACACTTATCATTTGGGGCGTTATACCGAATTACTAATAAGTAACTATCGGTATAAATGGAAGCCCTGGGGCAGGTAGGCAAGACCCATCCACACCTACCCCCATCAACTTCATCGGCAGGTCAGCAGGAAGAGGCAAAGGAGGAAAAGGTCCCGGAAATTAATTCATCGTCGTCCCACACGCAGAGGCAGCCGAACATACACCCAGACCCCAACAAAGAACCACGAGGCGCCAAAGTACCACACCCTTGTTATTATAATTGCAACCCCATAGGACATGTGTCAAAGTGGAAGTGCTATATGTTGTGTTGTGAATTGTTTTAATGTTATTTATTGTATTTCATTACTATTGCAACATTGTGTTGCGGGGGTCTGATAGTCCTGGATTAAGACTACCTTATATATTCTAATAAGGTCATATATGTGAGTGTGTGTATATGTTGCCCATGAGGTTGCAATCCCTTTTGATTTATTTCAAATTTAATCCAGTTTTGCTAATGGATGCCCTATACCAATCATGTGTAAGCCACCTGTGCAATTGTGTCAAGATATATAAGTTACGAATTTCCTAACGCTTATCACTATGCCCCTAAGTAAGTACCTAGTGTACTTTACAAATCACCACGATCCTAATGGCAAAAATAACTTCTCGAAGAGGGAAATTCATCCTAAGAAAAAACAAAATACCTACTCTAGGGTGTCAGAGTGACTATGCAAGTTTGTTCATGTTAGATTGTTTTAAGTTATAAATTTGGTTGGGTGTGATCCGAAATGATCATATTTGAGATTTGATGTTTGGTTAGTCAAATGAAATTCTCTTACCAATCGAGTTGCGAGAATTCTATATCTAAAAAACATGTAACAGAGACAAGGACATAGAGATTTAGAAATAGATGGGGAAATGGGTCAACACCAGCTTCCCAGAGGGACTGATTGGATTAGGCACAGAGGTGTACTAGGCTGTACACATGTGCGTACACCAATGCAGGCGATTCCTATATAGAAAAGAGCCTGTGTCCCCACTGTTCCACTAGCCTTTCCCTATTCCCAAGAGGTACAAAAGGGTGGGGAATAGTTACAGTACAACACAATTACACCAGTACAACACAATTACAACAATGAACTATAAGAGAAAAAGAAGGGGGAAATGGGTCAACACCAGCTTCCCAGAAGGACTGATTGGATTAGGCACAGAGATGTACCAGGCTGTACACATGTGCGTACACCAATG